>JAOUZG010032936.1:2501787-2545582 GCA_026289955.1 Argiope argentata | reverse complement strand
TAAGTGAACATTACATTAAAAAAATCATTTTTAAACTTAAAATTTAAATTTAATCCCTTAAATCTTATTACAAAAAAAGAAAAAACCTCCTAATATGCAGATTTTGTTTTTCTTTTGAAAAAGCATTATCTTTAAAAGTTTTATAATAAAGGATAATTTTCAGCACCTCATTCACCACAGTACAATAAGCAACTTGAAAATTAATTCACAATTTTATTATGTTGGATGCAGCATATGTAATGTGACATAAAATAAAGATAGGATTTATTTTTAAAAGTTTCATAGCCTTAAATTACTAAGCACATCTAAACCATGGAGATTAACAAATCTTTTCCAACTAGGCCATGCTTCTAAAAATTAAGTTAAAATGGTTATAATTCTATTAAAATTGATATTTTAACATATAATCAGTAAATGTTTTAAATGGAATATATATTTTATAGTCATTTATAGTAAAATATCGAATTCTCTCTTTTAAAATTTATCAATAATATAATTTAGATTATTCTTTATAAAGAAATAACATGTTAATAATAATTTTTCTCCTTTAATAACTAAAATAGACATGGATAACAGTAAACGGGAATAATACATAAAGATTTTGAAAAAAAATCAGCACATTTAGAAATTGCAATTTTTAGTGTATTAAAAAACTAAAACTGTATACATTATATAAAGATTTTTTTTTTTCATTTTTAAATCAAAACATTCATCCTTTCTTCTTCTCATGAATGTCCACTTTCTCTTTTTAACATGAAAATAATTTGTTTTCTATTCAGAAAGAAAGAAAAAAAACATCCCAATAATTAAAAACTAGTTTGTGTTTTCTGTCACTAGTGACAAAATTATATGGTACTAATTTAATAAAAATTTATGCAGATTATATCTAATTGCACATATTTTCTTTCATAATACAATTATACTATTCTTAAAAGTGTATGTAAAAAAGAAAATAGAATGAAATGATGCATAGAAAGAAAGTATATTTATTCTAAAGAATTATAGTAATTCATAGAATTTAACCTTATGATAATTCATTAGTAATTTTAGGTATAAAAATAGTGAAAATACTTATAAAATAAGAATGAGTTTTTAAAACAGAACCATTTAATCAAAGATCTTTTATAAAATGTTTCATAATATACTAAGTAAAAAAAATTGGTTATTTTCTGCTTTTAATACAAAACAAGCCTTATTTAAAATATTTAATCAAGCATTTTATTATGTAGTTTGCTTAAAATAGTATCACTATGTATCTTTCACTTAATTACCAAAACGAAAATACTCAAATCTAAAAAATATACATTAAGTTAATTACAAGAATTAATTAGAGCAATTAATTTTTAAAGTTCCATATTCTTTTTGAAAATATGTCTAATATATTGAAAGCTTATACAAATTTGTTAAGTAATTCTAAGCACTGGTATTGTCAAACAAGGAAAGCATTGTAATATGCAGTACCACAACTGTAATTTTTATACTGTTTCAAATTTTAAATTTTATTTGCTACACAGCTGTTTGCAATGAAATGTAAATTATTCTGTACTACATGAGCTTCTACATGAATGTCTTAAATACATTAGAAGTCAAAGATGAAGAAACACAGAGAAAGACATAATTTTGACATTCAATTCTTTAATTACTTACAAAATTTGGTGATATATTACATTTCCAAATTTCAATATCTTATTTAAGCCTAAAATAATAAACATTTTGTGGTATCAAATCAATATAAAGCAACTAGTTAGTTCACTAAGTTTAATACTGTTCTTAAATTAGAGATGTCAACTGTTCTTTCAATGTAATTAAAATATTTGTTTATATATGAGTAATTGGTATTAAAGATAATATTTATGTAAAATTATACAATTAAGTAAATAAAACCATTCTTTTTAAATGGCTGCCTTCTTTCTTTAAAAATTAATTTTATTGCAAACTAGCCGCCTTTGGCGACCAGTCGGTTCGCCAATATTAATGCCGACTAAAGGGTTAAATCATTTTTTTATATAACTTGGTCTCATAATAAGTTTTTCAGCAAAATATTTTTAAGTTTTAAATAAATTTAAGTTAAGTTTAAATATTTTAAGTTCAAATAGCTGACCTACTTTTACCAGTATAACTTTAATATTACGTTACTTCGTTGAAAGAAGATGTGTTTTTATTTCGCATGATTCATTAAAATGCGGAGATAAATTACATTCACGAAAGCGAATTCTTTGATTTGCACAAAACATCTTCTTCACATAAGTTAAGATAACAATTTAAAACATGTCTTATTGTTTTAAAAATTAAAAAAAAAAGAATGCAAAAATATTTTATTACTACTGATTATAAATTGATTTTTGTTCGTCGTTTCTTTGAAATGACGTCCTTTTCATAGTTCGTTTAAGATTTTTTGCTTCTAAATAATTAATCTGGCTCTCAGAAGATTATCGTTTGGTGCTTTTCTAAAAATTCTTTTTCAGTTTTAACTGTCGCACTTTTGTAATATATTTTTACTTAGTAATTTTTATTTATTTTAATTCTTTAACAGAATTGTTAATTTTGATATTACAAACGATCAAGAAAAATTTTCTCTTGCATTTATTGTTTAAAAAATATCACATTTCCTATTTATTTCATTTCATATAATCGCGTGAGGAAAATTGTATTTTTCTGTTTTATTTTTATTAGTAATTAACTTTTTTTTAATTCAGAACTTCTGAAAATGTGATGGCAACATTTTATTAGAAGCTGATTTTTTTGAGATCCTCGAGAAGATAAAATTTTATTTTTATTATTATTTTTTTTTTTTTTGGGAAATAAATTGTTGAAAAAAAAACCGATTAAATTAAATGTTTAAAAATTCATTAAAAATAAAGTTTTAATTTGTAGTTCAAAACATTAGTATCATTGAAAAGCTAATTTTTTGCGCTTTAACGTGATGCAAAAATCAATTTTGTGCTGTAATATTTTCAGAAGTTATAGCGAAAAAACGTCAAAATTTGGCTTATTTTTTAATTAATTAAAATTTTAATTAAAAATTCAAAAAAAGGGCTCCGAGGTGCACATTCCCGGCACCAAAAGTATACATGTACCAAATTTGGTAGCTGTAGGTCGAACGGTCTGGCCTGTACATCGCCAACACACACACACACACACACACACACTGTGCTTTATTATAAGTAAAGATCATCAAACCCATATGAGGATAGCTAAAATAATTTTACTAAGTTGAATTTGAGCCTTCATAAGCACATATATCAATACTTTAAACAAACTATGAATAGAAATATGTTATTTATAAATAAAATTGCATCTGTTATACTCTTGTTTGATTACACTTAGATATTTCTCTGGCATGAAGGTAATAAACTAATTAAAACATTTACTTATTTCCTGGTAAAATTGCTATTGGCTAAAATACAATTATTACTTTAGTCATTTTTTAGTTATTGAGCATGTTTAGAACTTTAATATATTATTTTAAAATTAATTTGAAATGACAGCTGGGTATAATTTTACAAGCCCATTTCTTTTTTTAAAAAAAATTCCAAGATCAATATTAGCCTATAACAATGAAATGTGAAGAAAGAAAAGGAGCTGTAAAAAGACATTTGTACCTTGTTTGCTTTGTTTGTCCAAATCTGAAGACACGAACATGGACGGAAAAAAGCATGCATGAAAAGATAAAGATAAAGATGACACACAGTTAAAAATGCACAGAACTGATGAAGATACTGGCGAAGACTTATCAAATTTTAAATAGCCTGCAATAGTGTCTGAATAGTGTTGAACACTTACTCATTGCTGGTGAATTAAGTAAATTACACTGAACTAATGTAAAGCAATATCAATAAAATATAATTCTGCTAATAAAAATAATATGTCTTTCAGTGGAGGAACCATATGTAATATTCTTAATTAAATTAATTGAATATACCAAGGAATTAATATATACCACGGAAATTAATTGAATATACCAATAAATTAAAGTACAGATGTTGCAAGTAAGAATAAAAAGATTTTTACAGATTTTGAAAAATGTCAGACAGCTTTCAAGGTTAATCTCATCAATTCTACAATTAACGACAGAATTATTGAAAAATATTCAAAAAAGTAATTTTGCAATCTGTAACAGACAAATATGCGCGAAAAATATGCCTTTGAGATTTTCAGATATGAATACAAACACCAAAAATTTATTTACTTCTTTTAACCATAAATTTTCAGTATTTACATTTCAATCTAAAAGAAATTTAAGAAGTTGAAATAATCACATTAAAATCTAAGTATAATTATTTCATGTATAAATAATTAAAATTTCAAATTTTCAACCAAAAAATTAATAATAAAAAAGTTGTCAAAATAATTTGATTGTATACAATTAACAGTATCTTAAAATTTCAATCAGAAAAATAAATACTAAAAAAATGTTAAATGCATAATCCAAAAGCAACTGCAATATTAGAAAAGATATGTATGCACTGAAAAAACAAAATAAATATTAAAGCTGCTAAATTATTTCTAAGAATCCAGTGCTCATACCCTTACTACTGTACAAAACTGGTATGTAATCAGTTGCTAGAGTAGTCTTGCTTTTGATGCCTACAAGAAGAGGACTACCTCGTCTAGAAAGGGAAAAATAATAATATTACATTTAAATTTAAATTCAATAAAAAAAGGATTAAACAAGCTAAAATGATTAAAAAAATCATTTAGAAATGCTTCAAAAAATGAATGAAGTCTTCCATTCATTCAAAGTGAACTACTTAATTACAGAATTCCCTATGTAGACTGCTTTTCAGGAAATAGAACATTATGAATACACTAAGATTATCCATGATTTGAGAGCTTCAGAGAACAAAGATAAAAATGATTCTAAAACTGATCACTTTCGGACATAAAATGTAATGAAATTCTTTAGGATAAAAGTCTTCAGAATATAGTTTAATTATTCTCTTTTTCAAAAGTATAAGAAAAAAAGATAGTGATGCTTTTAAATACTTGAAGGAAAATTTAATCTGGTATAAGATAGTAGCAAACCATGAAATTCTTACTCTTGTTTGAATTTTAACTCGGGAACTTTTATTGTCATTAATGAAAAGAATGATAAAAATGAAAAATAAATAAAATGAATTAAGTAAAGAATTTTTTAAAATAAAAATAAACAAATGCACAAAAACTCTTGTACCAGTTTTGTATATCAGTCCACCAATACATTCAGACATTAATGGAAAGGTAGAAAAGTTATTAAATTTATTTAATTTTCAAGAAATTTAGAAGTTTGTAAATATGATTTAAGTAATAGTTTAGTCTAATAAAATTTAATTACAATCAGCATAATACTATAAATTATGCCATATTTTCAAAACTGCCACTTTCCACAAAACTTAATACTAATTTATAATTATTATGAAACTTACAATCCTCTATTCTAATATGAAAGAAAAGATTTTATAAATAAAGCATTTTACTTAGTTTTATCTCTGTGCTTAAAGTAAAAATATAAAACAACATTCTAAATGAAATTACCTGCTTGCCACACATTCGTTAGGATACATCCGACTCTTAAAAACTAAAGCAAATGCTCCTTCCTGAAAAAAAGATTAATGTTATGAAAAAGTAAAAAATTCAAATGTTAATAGAAATGCAATAGAATACTTACTAGCTGTTGAATAACTTGTTCTACCAACTCTCTGAATGATAAATGAGGATTGCTATTATGAAGATGCTTGATTAGTTTAGAAATAACTTCGGTATCAGTTTGAGATTCAAATTCAAAGCCATGATTCATCTGAAATTATAAATCAAGTTCAACAAACTTTATAGAAATTATGAGTATTCATTAATCCTTCGATTCCCATAGGGTATTTCAAAATCATTTTAAAAAGTGTCAAATGACATGGTCTAGTTCTTATTTTATGCTGTCATTATAATGATATTCTCAAATGAAATTATAATCACACGCTTATTTCATTTATGTAGAAAAAAGCACAATAGTACAATTATTCTTATTGTCTTTCATACGTTTTTTTAAACAGTTTTCAAATAAATCAGCAATTTTAGACCAAAATCAAATGTAGTAGATCTGAAATGAGAACAAAGAAGCAATAGTGGGTATAATTCAAAATATTAAAATATTTCCAAATTAACTTATTATGTGCATATATTTTATGACAGTTATGTTTATTTTTCATTCCGGTTTGTATGCCTAATATTAATTTTATGAACTATATGGTGTAATCAACCACCACTCAAAATATAATTTCTAATAATTTTGAATAAGACCTGAAACTATGTACAAAAGAAAATTCCTAACAATGCCATATATAATAAAAATATAATACACACAGTAAAATATAAAGTAAATGATTAACAAAATTTTTGAATTTTTGAAAAATATAGCACAAAATAAAAATATTGTAGGCAACATATTTGAAAGACATTTATAGATTGGAAAAAAATAAATTATCCAAGATGATATAATTTATAGTATTTCAACATTTTACCAATTTTTAAAATTGTGTACTTTCCAATTTTGCACAAAAAGTCATTCTATATAGAAACAAAAGATATACATTATATTTACAAGACTATTGATTTGATTTCAAACTAAATATACTTTTAAAATTTATCATATTAAATTTCTCAATATACCATTCAGATTTTTTAAGATTTTATCAATGCTAATATAATGATCATATTTTTAAGTTTCAAATTAGTAAAGAAACAATTAGTATAACCTTACCATAATATTAAAAAAAATTATAACATACTATTTTATAACACTAGAGAAAAATATAAGTTAACTTACTAGAAACTTCTTTACATCCTTGTAATTAGTAATTATGCCGTTATGCACAACAAGAAAATCTGAAAAAAATATTTAAAAATACTCTAAGTCAAATATATTAATAATTTAAAAAATTCTTTTGAATTAAGATAATTTAACATAGATAAAAAAATAGATAAAATTTTAAGATAAAATAGATTTTGTAATAACATATATTTATGATTATAATTTAATGATTTTTATACATAAATTTAAAGCAATTTTATTAGCACAGTAAAATCCAGGCACATGTTTTAAATTCTAAACATTTTTTGCAAATCATCTAAGCATTTGAACAACATACTCCAATTTATCTCTATATTAAACATTATTTTAATTCTAAGATTATATGTAAAATCCTGTTTCGCTCAAGCAGTCACATTAAAACATTGAAAAGAATATAAATAAGGTGTCATTTACATGACAAAAAGTGGCAAATTTAAAGCATTCTTAAATTTTATGAATGATATAAAACTATAGCCCATATCAGAACAGTTATATATTATCGTATTCTTTATTAACTGCACAAATTTTTTTATAAAAAATTTAAAATTTATTTATTTTACTTATAATAAAAACTGATCATTTTAAACATTTTCCTCAAGTAATGTGTAAAAAAATCAAAGAAATGAGAAAAGAATAAAACAGCTTCAAGATATTATATAAAAAATAAAATTACAATAAATTGCTTTAAATATAATTTTCTCATTAGTTTATATTAAAAAAATTAATTTAAAATTTCAAGATAAGCTGAGAGATTGAGATCAGATGATAAATAATAATATTAATATGATTTTTATTATAAATTTGTTTCAGATATGAAATGAAATTAAGCAAATTTACCCCTTTATCTCTAGAATTTTTAAATATCTAATTAACATTAAATGTATGCCTAGCAAATAATATTATATGTATATATATAAAATATATACATTACTTAACATTTTAATAAAAGAAATTTTGATTTTTTTTCTTTGAAATTCTACACCAGTAGAATAATACATGAAATAAAATGAAAACAAATTTTAATTTATCTTTATGCAGAGACAAATTTGGGTAGGAAAACTGGAGGGGGGAGGGCTAATCTTTACCATTATGAGGATCAGATCGTTGAGGATGACTGTTACAGGCACTTGGTGCACCATGAGTAGCCCATCTAGTATGGCTGATACCAACATGCATGTAAAATTCTTGATTGAAGTCAATGTCAGTCGAGTCTAGAAATAAAAGATAAAAGAACCTAAATAAAAATAAAGAAAATGTCATTATGCACTGTAAGTTTCATTGTCAGAGTTTTTTAAGTAACTTTAAGGAAAAGATAAAATGTTTTTATCTTTTCAATACATAGCAAACAGAATAATTTGTAAGATTTTAGATTGTTATGATTAATTTCAATCCTCCTATTATTATATTTCACTTTTGATTCATTTCAAAAAATTTCAAAATAACCGTGGAGAGGGGGGGGTAATTTTCAAAACAATTAATTGAAAAACAAATTTTTGGGTATTAACAGGTCCAAAGTGTAAAAAAAAAAAAAAAGATCAGGGGAGGGGACCCAAGTCAAATTAGCAGAATTATCCTCTGGCTCAACATGCTATGCAATTTTATGGAGTTTTTTCTTCCCTTCTTTTGAATGAATATTTTATGTTACTGGTCACTTTCTAGATAGAAGCTAATAAAAGACAGGAAATTAATAACAAATGTATCCTGCAATGGTTTGTTATAATTTTTTATTATAACACACAGAAGTGGCGACAGGAATTTGCCAACAGGGGGGCAAGCACAATATCTTTCATTTGGCTTCAAAATAACTCAAAATAGTTAATTTTACATTTAATTCAAGAAAATCAAGTATTATTTGGATTCTTTTATAATTCAGATACTGGCCCTTCCTTTCATTGCTCATACTTAATTTGTAAAAAAAAAAAAAAAAATGTTGTTAGGCGATATTTTATTCATTTGTCGGATATACTGCCAAAATAAGCGCAAATTATAAATTAAATGAACGACTATTTAATAAAATGTCGTAAATCTGTAGACTTCTTCGACACTCGTCGAATTGAGTTTATAGTCGATTGATCAAAAATTGGCAATAAATTAGCTTATCATCTTTGTCGGTTATATTGTCAAAAGTAGTACAAATTATAAGCTGAATGAACGACATTTGAATGAGACGTTTGAAAACCTGCTTAACATATGTCTTCGAAATCCATTATTTTCAATTTTTAGGTCTACGGCATACTGTTGATAAAACACCCTATCGAATATTTTGCCAAATATAGTGTAAACAATTTAATAATTACTTGCATATTTCGTTTGTTTACAATATATTAATTTCAAAGAGATTTTTGAATAATCATATTCGATAATGCACAGCTCTCTACAACCATCCTAAAATGGTGCACATTTTTGCCGACGAAACTCTAAATATCTCGCCGATGGGGGGTGGGGGTGGAAGAGGATACCGATAGGGGGTGGGGCAAGAAGCCCCCTAGCCCCACTGCTATCGCCGCCTCTGATAACAAAATTAACATTATTACGGCAAATACTGAAAAATAGTTTTTTCCAACTCTAAAATATAAAATTACCCCAAATTTCATTTTCTAACATTTTCACTTTACCACTTCTTCTGATAATTTGAATAGCATTTCCGGCAACATCTGCATCAAATGCAACACCTGCACAAATCAAACAAATAAATATTAATGAAAAAAACTTAACAGGCAAAGTAACACTTATAAACTTAGAAAAATGCATTAATACACATATACGAGATTTAATTTTCATGTTTTATTTCTATATGCACGATATGAATATGATATTCTCTTAGTTTGTTTTGTCAAAGAATTATCGAGAAAAAAATGAACCTTATGAATAAAAAAAAATTTAAGGTGATAATCGTTTCAAATTCTGACTAAATCAATAATATGGCTCCAAAAAGAATTATATGAAAAAAAAATTATATGAGCAAATAAGTATTTTCAAAATTATATACTTTTTGAAGCAGATAAAATATTTCAACTAGTTTTTAAATAAACTTTTGAAAATGATTAATATTCATGTGAAGGACTCATTTTAGAATTTTCAAAGTTAAAAATATTTTAAATAATTAGTTTTAATTTATATAAATTAGTATGAAAGTTTTTGCTATTATACAGCTTTCATAATAATTATTAAAAAAACATGTATACAGTGTATCATTTAGAATGACAAATCAGATTTGACTCAAGACATAAAATAAAACAGAACAAAGGAATTTAAGAAGAGCATGTAGGAAATTATTTTGTTTCAGTACTTTCTAAGATAGTTTAGTAAGATCAACACTCCACTTTTCAGCTACTTTACATTTTTATCAGCATCAGGACTAAATGATATTGATGCTCATCTCAGCCTTCTAAACTCCTATAAACTTTTACATTTTACTAGCAGGTACTTCAAAGATGTAATGCTAAATCTTTTTCAGATGAAAATTATAATTAAATTTTATACATGGACAATATGATTCGAAAGAGGATTAAACAAATCAAGCACTATTTTAAAATAAAAAAAATAATAAAACTGTGTAAAATTATATGAATCTTAAAAAAAAAAAATCACTTAAAACAAATAATGTTCAGTTTAATGGACTTAATAACAATACTTTAAAAACAACTATTGAAAGCTACATACACAAAATTTCTTTCAAAATAACAACTTATAGCTCAAATTGAGTCAAAGTCTTTATACTAATAGATTTTTTCCCATGATTTTAACTACAGAATCTTTATATTTCATATAAATACAGAAAAATTTGAAAAAAGTCATTATGATATTAAATTTTACTGTTTAACATTTCAATCCAGATATCCTTTCAAATACATATGAATAAGATTCAATAAATATTAGTAATAATTTATTCACTTCAGTTAAAAATAAACAATTCTTTAAAACAGAATGATAAGACTTAAATTTAATGAATTAAAAATAAATTCTTACTTCCATATAAAGAGATTAATAACAAAATTTATTCAATATTTTCAATAAAATAAAATAATTTTATCAGTTCACATAAAAAATTAAATTATTAAAATATTACCTGCAGAATCATAGCCTCTATATTCCAAACGTTGCAGACCTTTAATAAGACATTCTAGAATTTCTCGCCTAGTTCGAGGCTCTAAGTAGTTCAGATATGCAAAGATGCCTAGAGAGGAGATAAAAAACAATGTTAAGGAAAATTAGAAGGAATGGGACAGATTTTAGAAAAAGAATTTTAATTGACTAGTTTAGATTAATGAAGAGTTTATAAAAATCTAACACAAAGTCCTTTAATTTATTTTTAAAAAATGTAAAAACAGCAAAATACAAACAATTAGTTTCTATCTGCATAGTTAAAAATTGTAAAATAATTTCATAGTTAGAATTTTTTCCCCTACACTTCTCTCTTACAAGGGAGAAATATAACAAGGTTTGAAAAAATTAAATATTGCATCTCAATAGTCTAATCATTCAATTTTTTAGAGTATTAGACATGCTAAATAAGAATAGATTTTGAAATCTTCATTGGGACTGCTACATCTTGAAAACTTTTTTTTTACAACCATCTCCACTGTTGTAATGTATTACTAATATACTTATGTCTTAATGGGTGCTTTTACTTCCATATTCCTGGAATTTCTACACATAAAAAATTATAACTTAAAGTGATAAAAATGAATAAATTTTATAATTAAGCTCCCTTTTTTTCTTTCCTTAATATTTATTATATTTACAGTTGCATTTTCTTTAAATGAAATTATGTGGCAAATGCAATTTTAGGTAAAATAATAATTATATACATTTTGAAATGATACAGAATGATCTACAGTATCTACTCATATTTTATATAACAAAAATAAAGAATAACAAAATATGCTTAGAGATAATAGTGTTCTTAAATAATTTTTTTTTCTTCAGAAAACCTGCTTAGTGTGAACTCCATGACATTCACAGGTACAATGGAAAAAAACAGCAGATATACTAAAAAAAGCGGCAACAGAGTTGTACCCATTGCTGGAATTCAGAAGATTTTATTTTTTATTATCAGAAAACCTTACTACAAAAGACTAGTCACATTTTACAAAATAGCAACTTTCCAGAATCTATTGGCAATGTTCCCACTATGTTTTTCCTTAATCCATAGTTCAAAAACAGAAGCAAAAATATCGTAACTGCACTTCTTTAAACCTTATATAATTATAATTCCAGCTTTGCTGAATAGATTTGGTCTAAATAATTATCCTTCAGATCGAGTTTGTAATCTTAAAACTACATTGAACATATCATCTCGTTTTTTTTTTTTTAATTCATAACTTGTAAAAAAAATTTTTCCCAAAACTTAATATCAATCTTCATACTTATTCTTCATTCAAAAAGCTGTTTCTAATAAGCAGTATCTTTGGATTCTTCTCCAATTTCTTAATATTTATTGAATGCACTCTTTTGGCTTTCAGCCTTTGTTGTCAAAAATACCATTTCAATCCAATTTTTTAAAAAGAATAAAATTATATCTTGTGCTTTTTGTTGTTGTTGTTATTGAATGCTCAGCTTCCTTTTGTTATGCATCATTGCTTTATAAGATTTAAAATATATAAAACAGCATGATAATGTATATTAATTATTAAAATTAAAAATGTGTTCATTTTAAAGAAATAAGAAGCAACATTGTGCAAAATGTCCATAGAGGGTATAGATTTCTTTTAATTTGTTAAGTTGATTTTTACTATTACACTAAAAAAATCTGCATTATTACCAACAATTGTTTAGTTAGCTGTTGCTTCAGACATTTTATCTCTTTATGCATAACATGATTACAAATGTATAGCAATAACCACTTGTTTGCTCTGTTAATATACATAACACTCTTTCCTTACAAAAAGCTAATATTATAAATAACATGATTTTTTTCTCTCTACAGAAAATAATGTCTCTTTATTTAAAAAGAAGATAATAATAGAGAGGTCTTTGTCTCTCAGTCTAAGTGTCCAATCTTTCATTGTTTTGACACTTTTTTAGAGAGATCAGAGAAGGTAGGGGATAATGATTGAAATATACACAGTTATTTGTTGCTTATAGAACCTATGAATCTTTAACAAGTCTATTTAATTATATTTTTAACCTTCTTTTTCTCAATTCATTTACCTTTATAACCCATTACTAAACTATGATATGGGCATGGAATTTAACTTCAGATTCTTTTTTAGGGAAGCAAAAGCAATGGGAATTGTTATTATAAGAGAAAAGCCTGTTTTCTGTATGTACAAAACTTAAATAGGTGGCTTATATAGGGCTTGTTTCAACAGAATGGGGCTGAGGATGGCATGAAAGTTTCATCCATAGGTCAGACACTGCTAACTTTGAACTGACTAAATTTTCTTAGCAAGAATTTTTTGTGTAACACAAAGTGATGGCTTGGCATAAAGCATTGGTATTTGATAAAAAGTTAAAAATCATTTCAAGAATTCATCAAAGAATAAAGCAAGCTAAAACTGCAAAAAAGGCATTTTATAATAATTATTAGGAAAAGCTTTTTAAAACTTATTTATATTCATAACTATAATATAAGCAAAATAAAAATATTCAAAAATGCTGTAAATAAGAAATGTTATTGAGCTACTCTAAGATGGTTCCATGATACAAGAAAAAAAATGTGCCCATTAATAAAAAAATGATTTTTGAATATTTTAGAAAATCTGTGTCTTTGCAAGCACACAATGATTTAAAAGCCAGAAACGGAGAGCTTACATCCTTTTGCAATCAAGATAAGATGGTTAAAAAAAAAGAAAGAAAAATCACCGTCAGTTAATGATGATGTATACTTTAAAGAATAAGAAGATAAAAACAAGGTATTTTCTTTATTTGTAAGCTTGAAACTTTTTTTTATATCCATCAACTGATGGTATATATATATATATATATATATATATATATATATATATATATATATATATATATATATATATATATTCTTTTAAGGGAGAATTGAACAGGCTGTTGAGGCAAACATTCATAGTACTGCAGTTTTCAAAAGTACTGGAAATAATAAAATGAAGCCATTAATCAATAGAAAGAATACAAAACCAATGTACTTTAAAAATTATCCAAAATTTATAAATTAGTTACATGACTTGGATGATGGAACAAATATGCAAAAAAAGACCGTTGGATGTTGATAAAGAATGAAAACATACACTACCCTCATAGCTCACAATTGCATACTTCAAAACAATTCCTTAGGTTTAAAAAAATATTTTATTTGCCACTTAGCTGCATGCCAATCCTACAGTCTTCAAATTTAGCCACCTTCATTTATTTTAAGAGATACTATTAAAAAAATTATTTCAGAATGTTATTTGCAATTTTGATAACAAGTTTCTGAATCCAATTGCAGTTTATGTAAAAAAAAAATGCATGCAACTGTGTCCTTTTAGAAGTTGAAATACTGAAATGGCATCTATGATTCTATGTTTAAAAAAATATGAATATTTACCTTACATAAATCTTCTAAGAGTAATATGTACAGTTTTTTTTTCATGGTTGTTAACATACCTTCTAAACTTCATTCAACCATCTTTTCTACGTAAAACTAAATATTTTTTTAAAAAACTCTCACACTGACATGCTGAAGTTCAGCAGTATTAGGAATAAAATATAATTTCTTCTGTTAAAATTTCAAGAGACAAAATAAAAGATACATATTAATTTTTTTGAAACTGGTATAGTTTTATAAAGGTAAAAATAAAATCATAGGAATAAAATGTTTTCTCAATTTTTCACGACTAAATAAACTTTTATCTACCAAACGAACACAAGTTACATGAAAAAAGTCAACAACGCGTCAACTAAAAAAAAAAAAATAATAACCCACTAATTTAAACGTAACTACTTGTTTGCTTGCAAGATGATTTTAATAAAAATGTATAAAAATATTTTTAAAAAGTTATTAATTCATAAGAGAAAAGGAAAGTTAATAATCGGCAATTGCAACCACAAAAAAAAAGTTGTTTTGATAACTTAATATATACATCGACTATATTAATTCGTAATCTTCATCATTCAATTGTGTAAGCATAATGGATTCTTTACAATACAATTCAAATATTTGTATAATTCTTTCATATATATATTCAGAGAAATAAGAATACACACTTACCACACATTCCTATTGGAAACACCACAGAACGATTTATTAAAAACTGAGTGCGGTTATAAAATATATATATATATTATGGCACTTCAGTAAGTACCGGCAAACGACATCAAAATATAACAACTGCGCGTTTCAGATAATGATCAAAGCGACGTGAAACGACAACGAAGAGAGAGAGAGAGAGAAAGGAGGCTTTATTTCCGGCTTACGACAACGAAGTATTTAGTCGAAAAGTTACGAAAACGAAACGAAAATAGTTTTTGATATCACTTCACATCACTCTCAAACCTAATGCGGCGTAACCGTGAATACAGCATCCAAATTTGTTAGCATAATATTTTGATTTTATAATGATATCCGATGATGGTTTCCGATATTATGTTTAGATATAATGGTAAATTTAAGATAAGGAAACATCAAGATAATAATGATTAGGATTCCAAATTTAATATATTTTGATTATTTCTGTTATGCTATATCAAATTAAAACCCTGTTTTTTAAAAAAACTTCTTCGCAGCTATTTAGTAAGATCCTCATAAATATTTATTCCAAATAACTTATTCTCAATAACACTTTAAATTAAAAATTATTACTTATCATTATTAATAAAACTCATGAATTCTGATTAATACTCAATTAATTTATTTAAGTAAAGTATAATTGATTTAATATAGCCATTTGAGCATATTTTTTATTTTAATTCTATTTAAATCTCTTCATTTAATTTGCTTATTTAATTAAGTAATTAAAAAATGAAACAAAAATGCCATTTCTTTAAAGATTTTCATTTTAGTTCTATATTCTGTCAATAGATGGCGGGATAGTGCCTATAAAGAAAGCCAATTGATTGTTATTTCGCGGGTAATTAAAAATTATACTTATGCTAAGTCACTGATATTGGAAAGTCAAGTCACCAATTTTACTAAGGACAATTTCCCATTTACAAAATTTTTTCTAGTGAATAACCCCAATTTCAGTGATATGAGGTTCCGAATGATTACAATAAATCTGTAATTCGAAGAATAACAGGCCTGTACTCTTTTCAACCGATTTATAGATTTCCCCTTTTCCTTTATCGCCACAATTAAGGGTATTGTTGAGAATTGCAGAAAACAAACTTGTTTCTCTTTCGCCTATAGCTTTATAAAAAGTAAAACAGTATCAGACATTTTTAATCGAACAACTCTTGACTTCTTGAATTTAAATATTATGGGATATGGAGCAACAAAGGCTATAATCCCCTGGTTGCCACAAAGCAGCGGCTAAAAGTTCTCCAAATTAACATTCTTGTATTCCGAAATGCACAGAGGAAACATCACATGCTTGAGTGAGAAAAAAAAACAAAGAGTCTGTTTTTGCAACTTAAGAAATATCAAAGTACTTGAGAGAATTCAGAAAGATGAGCATATTTTTTTTGTTGGAGAAAACATGGCGTAAAAGGACATCGTAGTAAATATCGGGATCATCTATTTGTAGCTTGTTCCATAACACCGTTCTGTACGTTGAATATTTTTGACATTTGAGAAGAATATGAGAAATATCGTTTATCTCACCACATTTGCTGCATAAAGGGTTATCTGTAAGATTGTATTTATAAAGAAGTCCTGGAGTGATGATGGTTTTGCTGATTATTCGGGCAATGATTTTATCTTGCATTCTGTGCCCTGTCCATTTTGAGATGGATATAATGTCGGGAAATTCACCCATTAATGGTTGATATTTACTTTTTAGGTAGTTTTCGTTTGCACTTTGTCTAGAGATCTTTTTCATTGTAGAAAAAAAGTCTTCAGGAGAAATCCATTCTAGAAAAGGTGTAAATGCCGAGACCTTCTTCATCAGATGATCAGCCTCTTCGTTAAAAGAAATTCCGGAATGTCCAGGAACCCACAAAAGAACTATTTCTTGATTTAGTTTCTTCCTGATGTAAATTTTTGAGGCGAGTCTTTGGATGACCTTAGGAGAGTGAAAAGTGACATTTTTAAGTGCTAACAGAACTGAATAGCTATCCGAAATAATAAGGTTGGGCTTTTCTGGGATTGTAAGATCGTCCACCGCTTGGCAGATTGCCAAGGCTTCGGCAGTGAATATTGAATTTAATGTATGAATTCTGTAAAGAAATTTTTGGATGCTAGAGACACCTGCAATTGAGGTGGAATTTTCAGATTTCGAGCCATCTGTAGCTATAATGAAATGATTTTCAAAATGATTCTGTAAACACTCATTGAAATCTGCAGTAATAATCGGGATTGGTAAGCCTTTGTTCTGGAACCTGAATTCATTAAAAAAAATATTGCATAAATTTGGGTTATATTGTAGATGGAGTGGCATAGTAATTATATGATCCGGTACGCAATCAAGTTGTTGGAAAATGTTATTAATGATTTCTTTATCTTTGTCGCTCAAAAAACGATCCAACTCATTGTGATTATCAACCAAAGGTGAAAAGGACTGGTTGGACATTTGTTTTATAAAAAATTGCATTGCTAGACGTTTGATCTTGTCTGAAAGTATTTCTTGGCCAGCTAATTTTAATAAGATGATGTTGGGGGTCCAAATTGGTACTCCGAGAGCAACTCTGAGTGCCATTGTTTGTATAGTGTTACAAGATTTGAATTGTGTTTCAGAAAATTTATTAATTATTGGGCAACTATACAAGAATATGCTAAGTATACTGTTGTTGGCAATTGTAATTAAGTGTTTCGTTCTTGCACCATTTCTTTTGGAACCTAGTATTTTGAGACCGAAATTTTTTTTGAGAGCCTTGGTTCTTAAGTTTAGTAATATTCTGTTATTTTGTTTAGTTCTTGAAAACTGGATTCCTAAATATTTAATAGTTTCACTTCATGTTAAAGGAATACCAGCATATTTTATACAGGGTAGGGGGTTTATTTTTTTTTTTTTAGATAAATCTATTATAGCACTTTTTTCTGGACTAATGGATAGTTTCCAGTAATTGCACCATGTATATATGTTTTCCATTGTATTTTGTAACTTCGTTTTAATATAATTTATCGAGTCATGAGAGCAGTATACGAAAATGTCGTCAGCAAAAATCGAACAATCAACGTTTGAATCCAAGGTCTCGAAAAAATCATTCATGAATATTGCGAACAAAATTGGTGAGATGACGCTCCCCTGAGCCAGTCCTTTATAAAGAAATTTTACTTCGGAATAAACATTTCGCCATTTAATTTGGAATGTCCGTTCTTGAAGGAAATTATGCATCCATTTAGCGATATTTCCTGTAATGCCAAGTGGATGCATTTGTACATTAAATCGTCAATGTGAACCGAATCATATGCACTCTTTATGTCTAAACTTATGCCAATGAAAAATTTGTTGTTTTTATGAGCTTCTGAAATTGCAGTGTAAATTTTATAAATTGCAGTATGGTTATTTCTGAAGGGTACAAAGCCGTGTTGGTTTGGATTCAGTTTTTTGTTAGCTGCAATATAATGAATTATGCGTTGCGATATGATGCGTTCAAACATTTTACAGAATACTGAAGTAAGGGCTATTGGTCTGTAAGAAGTTATTTTTGTTTTATCTTTATTTGGTTTGGGAATTGGAATGATAATTGCATGCTTCCAGTTTTTTGGGATTGCGGAACCATCAAGTTGTTGTTGAAACATTTGAAGTATTTTAACAAGTGATGTATCATCTAATTTTTTAAACCATGTTACAGTAATTTTGTCTGCACCTGGGGTAGAATTTTTTGATTTCTGAATTGCTCTTTTAAGTTCCCACATTTCTATAGTTTTATTCAGGAATTCGTTGTTATCATTATAGTCAATTGGAAGAGGTTGAAATTTCAGAGTTTGCATTGAAAAGTGCTTTGCAAAAAGATTACTTTGGGTTTTCGAATTACAAATATAGCGATTATTATAGAAAATAATGTCATTATCCTTAATATTGGGGTTGGTATGGCTCGATATTTTGTTTAAAATTTAAAAAAAAAATCTCGGGTTTTGTGATATTTTACACAGGTTATTCCAGTAATTTTCTCTTGCTTTTTTTAATATGAAATTTTAATCTGCTTCTGTATTTTTTATAATTGATCCAATCAGATGTCGAAATATTGCGTCTTGCTTTTTTCCATGCATGTTTTTTTAAGCGACTAAAATTATAGCAAGCGGTATTCCACCATGGTGGGTATTCATTAGATATTGTTTTGATTGTTGTATAGTTGTTAATTGTGTGGGAGATTTTATCAGTAATAGCTTCTATATTTGGTTGGCTTTTTGAATTGAATATTTTATTTGTTTCTTTCATAATTAGGTTCCAGTTGATATTTTTAAGGGATTTATATGATATTTTCATTTTCGACCATGATACAACTATGGGTACATGGTCACTTTCAAAAGTGCATCCAAAATTATAACATTCAATTTCATGAAAAAAAGAACTAGAGCATAGTGTTAGATCAATGATAGAATTACTATTGGAGCTAGTGATATGTGTTGGGTTTGTGGTATTTAGAATCGTGAAGTCGGAGTTATTCAGCCAGTCAACAAATTCCTCACTATGTGGTGAGTGATAATTTCCACCCCAAAGGAATGGTGCAGATTAAAATCTCCAAAAATGAAAGTCGGGTGGTTAAGATTATCTAAAAATGTTTTTATCTGGTCTATGTTAAAACCACGTGGTGCATAAATATTTATGATTATGAATTTTTGTTTATCCTTATGAATTTCAACTGCAAGTAGTTCTAAATTCGGATCATTTTCTTGACTGAGGATTATCCTAGCAGCCAGATTTTTAGGTATTCCTATCAATAAACTATTGTATCCATGTTAGAAATCATTGAATCTTTCATTTCAGCTTCATTATTCAAGTTCTTAACACAAAAAGATGAGTGAGCAATGACGGAAAAAAAATCTCAGCAACTGACGCACAAATAAAAACAAATCCAGACGCTTACCTAAAGGCAGCTGTACCCACCAAAATTAAATTGTTCAAATATCGTCTGTTACAGAAATGGTAATATCCAATTCCGCTTTGTTCGACAAAACCAACGACTTTCAATTTTTTTTCAAAAAAATTTCCGTTACCAAAATGGACGTTTTTTTCAAAAACCAAAATTCAAGTCTCCGAAAAATCTGAAGGCTTGATTATAAATATAAGATTTCATCGAACAACTCTCTCCTTCCTTTATTTTGAATCTGATTTTACACATGTTGCCATTTACAAAAAGTGAAAGTAGTACAATACGCGACAGGATAAAATATTTCAGGATTGCTTTTACCAGTTATGAATTTATTTAACAATCCTCCCACCTTTTGATTAATGTCATAAATTAATCAAAACATTAATAAAACAATTAAAACTATGTCAACAATTAAAGTTATGTATTAAATGTTTAAAATTCAGTTCTTAGTATTTAAATTTTGAAGTTACTTAGAGTTCAAGTAATGAGCCTGGATGGAAGTTTAACTTGTCTTCCAGATCTAGTCACAATAGTTTTGAACCTCCGGGACAACTCTGAAACAGAATTATTCCTTGGTGATTCAGAAACCATATTTTCCTTTTCAAGTGTTTCAGATTCATTTTTCTCATCTGACTCCATAGATGAAGGTACTTCGAGGGGAAATATTTTCTTTACTGGTCGAACTAATTCACCGGAAGCGGTTTTGACACGAACAACACGAATGTTGCCGTCTTTGCTTGGATATATCTCTATTACTTTAGCTAGAGGCCATAGCACTTTGCGTTTGTTGTCGCACTCGATGAGAACTATATCCCTAACTTTAATCCGTTTGGAAATTAAGATTGTTGATGGACGTTGAACCAATAAACTGAGATATTCCAGTTTAAACCTTTTTCTCAGAAGTTCACGCACACTTTGAAGATGCTTAAGCCTCTTATTGAAATCAACTCGATCTAGGTGATCCAAATCAGGAACACCAAACTCTGGAATTTCACCTAAAAACAAGGATGGTGTCAAAGGAATGGGATCGTCAGAATCCTCTGCCACATATGTGAGTGGTCTGGAATTCACCGTTGATTCACAGTCGCACAACACGCTCATTAACTCTTCGTAATTTAAAGATGCCCGGCCCAAGATGCGACGTAAAAGTTTCTTAATCATTTGCACAAGTCTTTCCCAAAAACCGCTCCACCATGGTGTTGCTGGTGGACTAAATTTCCAGTCTATCTTGAGTATGGCAGCGTCTCTTCCAATGATGTTCCAATCAATTGATTCGAAGAGATTGTTGGATCCGACAAAATTACTACCATTGTCGCTGTAAATTATTGATGGCCGCCCTCTACGAGCAATAAATCTTCGAAATCCAAGTAAAAATCCCTGTGTAGAGAGGGTCAAAATCAGTTCCAAATGAACTGCTCTGAAAACAGCACAGGTAAAAAGTATGATCCAAGCTTTACTCTTGTTCTTCAAAATTAGCGGGCCGGCCAAATCAACATCCACAATTTCAAAAATCTTAGCATCTCTAACTCTATTTTCGGGTAAAGCAGCTGGTACTGTCTGCAGTGCTTTACCCTCATGCCTTCTACATCTAATACACTGAGATGAAGCTCCTCGGATAGTCGATCTGCTTTTGATAATCCAAAAGTTTTCTCGAAGTTTGGAGATTAATATATGTATCCCGGCATGAGACAAAGAAAAATGTTTATGAAGTATTAGTTTCTTTACAACTGCATGCTTCATCGGAAGTAACATGGGAAAAATAAAATTGTAATGGTCTTTTCTTTCATTTAATCTAGTTTTAACTCGTAAAATGCCTTCCTCGTTTTTAAACACACTAAGTGATTTTAGCTTCTTTATATCTTCTGAAGAAAATGCATCTCGTTGAATGATCTTTACAATAGATTTCTCTGCCACTTTTAACTCATTTACCTTTAACTCTCCGTCTTCTCTTTCTTCTTTTGTCTTCAGGCAATTTCCTATAAATCTGTATATCCAACCCATCATTCTTAATATTTTCGTGTACTTTGAAAAGTAGTTAAAGACTCGAGAGGGAAAATCATCAACATGACTTAATGACGTCAGTACTTCTCTACGTTTTTCTTTGTCAACCTCTACTTTATCATAGATTGGCACAGAGTGAGGCCATTCATCTTCCGACATTGTCAGCCAACGAGGCCCCTCCCACCATCTGGATTCAATAAGTTTTTTCACTGAGCATCCTCTTGATGGCATGTCGGCTGGATTTTCTGTACCAGGTATATGGTGCCAATTTCTAAAGTCTGTCAGATTCCTAATTTCAGAAACTCTGTTGTTCACAAAAGTTCCCCAGGCTTGCATATTTTTTATCCAGAGGAGCGCCGTTGAAGAATCGGTCCAATAATTCTCTTTTGAAATTACGATCTTGAGGTTTTTCTTAATGGATGAAGTTAATCTCGCTCCAATAAGGCAAGCAAGCAATTCAAGTCTTGGCATAGTTGTTTTCTTCAACGGAGCTACTCTGGCTTTAGCTTGCAATAGTGTCACTTTGACTTCACCTAATTTTTGGCTTCTTAAAAAGACTACATTTGCATAAGATCCCTGTGAAGCATCGGAAAATGAATGGAGGCTAAAAGACTGCCCATCGGTTAGAGTAACTTGCCTAGGAATCTTTACTGATGCTAACAAGGGTAATTCCTTAACCCATTTTAAGAATTTTCTTTTGATTTCCTCAGGCAGCTCTGCATCCCAGCTCAATTTAGTTTCCCAACTATTTTGCAAGTACACCTTTGGTCGAAGTGTGAAAGGACAGCTAAAACCAATTGGATCGAAGACTCTCTGTACAATGGATAGCATGTTTCGTCCTGTAATTATGATACCATCTAAATCGATATCCGGTATGTCACAAAACAGTGAATCTTCAAACTTATCCCACATAAGACCAAGAACCTTTAGAGGTTCACCTTTTGTTGATTTCGTATTGCTCCTCTCTGTCTGTTCCCAACCTCTCAAGTGATAGTTACCACTTGCCATCAATTGAGTTGACTTTTCAGTAAAATCTTCTGCTTCTTCATTCGAATCGACTGACGTGACACAGTTATCTACGTAGAATGAAGATTTCAATTTTGAAGCTATTGCTTTTAGAGAAATATCACTCTGATCCAAATGCGAATTTATCACGGCACCTAATAAAAACGGACTACATTTTAGTCCGAAAACTACTCTGCAGTGTCGAAATTCTTTTATTTCCTTTTGTGTAGAGTCTTTCCACCACAGGAATCTCAGAAAATTACGATCACTCTTTCCAATAGATATCTGAAGGAAAGCCTTTTTGATATCTGAAATAATTCCTATTTTTCCTCGTCTAAAATCAAGAAGCAAGCTTGGTATTAATTCTATTAAGTTTTCACCCTTTGCGAGACATTCGTTAAGGGAAAGAAATTCCTTCTGCTTACACGAAGCATCAAAAACTGGTCTTATGGATGTTGTAGTTCTCTTTGAATATCGGCCTGTGTGGAAGGTAATGACTGTGTACATTTTTTTCCTCTTCTGGTACTTCTTCTATTATTCCAGATTCAACCCATTCTTCGAACACTGCATTGTAAGCTTCTGTTTTATCTTTCAGCATGAGTTTCTTTGTCGTGGAAATTAATCTTTTTCCCGCTATTTCTCTGTTGCTGGGTAATTTGTCTTTCTCGTTCATCCAAGGTAAAGAGACTTCATATCTATCATTTGTCCTTTTTAGGGTCTTGTTAAAATGATTCCATACTGCTTCTTGTAATTCGACATCACTTTTATTTTCTTTGGAATCTTTAATTCCCAATGCCTCTAGTTTCCACAAGTTTTCAATGTAGCTAGTATGAACCAACATGGATGTTATTTTAGAGGCGATACACACATTATTTTCTGAGGTGTAATAATTTATTCTCCCCATAACTGTCCATCCGAGCAAAGATTCCACAGCAACCAACCCGTTTTGTAATTTGTGAACATTTCCCGTTAACAATGCACCTGCGACGTCTGCTCCAATAAGAATTTCTATTTTTAGGTCTTTTCTTCCTACATCGGAGACAGTGATACCTTTTTGTTTAATTTCTTCCATCCACGGTCCAGGCTGCAAACTTGTCACTGGTCCACAAATCTTCGATTGTTCCAAGAGGTTTAATCTTCTAGAATAATTGCCATATAGGCTACTAAGAGATACTTCATAACGTCTGTGAGTTTCTCTCTTTGTTGTGGCTCCTCCAAAAAGAGCATGGATCAAAGTTTCTGTTCCATTTGAATGGCACCCAATATCTTCAGCCGTTCCTTTTAATATATATGAACGCTGAGATCCAGTGTCAATAAGTGCCCTTACCGTTTTCTGACTTTTATTAGATTCAATTTTCACTAATAATGTTTGAAGATACACTTCATCAGGGCAACTAAAACTGGTACTTGTTAAAGATACCTTTTGCGCATCTTCTTCCATAATTCTATCATCTTTCTTTTTACATGTTTGCAAGTCTGAACACATTACAGCCCAGTGTCTTCTTAAGCATATCAAGCATCGTACAGTTGATCTACATTGCTTGGCCCTATGTCCAATTTTTAGACAGATGAAACATCCATTCCTCTTCTTAACTTCAACACTCCTTTGAGTTAAACTCATTTTTTGAGCGAGCCACAAAACAGTTTTGGCTTTCATGTGATTTATCACAAAAAATGCGAGAGCTCTTTTCTCCGAGGTTAAATATTTTCTTATGACCCGAGAATAGTTCATTCGCTGTAGGGACGGAATCTTCATTTTTTAATCTTCTATCCTTTCTACTTTCATTTCGCGCATCAAAATCCAATTTGAACCCAGATTTTGCCAGATAAATTCGCTGCTCTCCCTCAACTTCATTTCTCAAAAATAATAATAATTGTTTTAATTTTTCGGAATAAGTATTTTCTTCTGTAATTATTGATGCATAATTTCTTAGCCAAACTCTTAATAATTCCTCTGGAATACAAGATTCAACGAGCGGAAATAGCATGGCATTGTATTTGTCGCTTTTCATTCCGATTGATTCTAACGAACGTAAATACGATTCTAACTTATCGTACAGCTCGGATACATTGCACTTTTTCCTCTGCTCAGTTGCATTTTTAATGATTAGGCTTAACAGTTCTCGTATGTAAAATTCTACTAACAGTTCTTCCCGCCCGAATCTATTTTTCAAGCTTTCTATTACTTTCTGATAATTTTCCGCAGTCGCCGGAAAGCTATTCACAATATTACGTGCTCTAGTGCCAGGTATGGTGGCTTGGATCAAGTAGTGAAATTTATCTTCGTTCTGAATTTCTTTATCATCATGAATTCGTTGGAATTGACCCCAAAACGGCAGCCAATCCTTAATATCTCCACCGAATTGTTTTAATACTATTTCAGGCAGCTTGAGTTTTCGTTTGTTTAAATTTGGAGACACACTGGCGACGGATTGCTCATTTTGGCGGGAAAAGAATATTTCAACTTTTACTTTAATTAAATCTAATTTTTCTCTGTATTCTTCGATGCTTTCCCACTCACTGTTAAACAATTCTTCAGAAGAATATTCTGAATCTAAAATTTGAATATCATAAGAACGAAGTTCTTCTGACAAACGTTCTAAAGTTGACAATTTTGATCTTATAAATTCTTCATCCGGGTTTTCTTTTTCTACTTCAAGTTTAATTCCGTTACATATTCGCGTAAAAGATGCTCTAACAGGTTTCCGTCTCTGAATTAGGGCTTCCATTTCCATAAACTTAGACACAAATAACGAAAGCAAAATGCAATATATCCTCTGATTTTTAACGGTCAAAATATCCGTTACTAAAAGATAAATAAATCATCTGACCTGTATATCAATTGAATACTTTCATAAGATCACTTCCGGGTTCACCAAATGTTGAGAATTGCAGAAAACAAACTTGTTTCTCTTTCTCCTATAGCTTTATAAAAAGTAAAACAGTATCAGACATTTTTAATCGAACAACTCTCTCCTTCCTTTATTTTGAATCTGATTTTACACATGTTGCCATTTACAAAAAGTGAAAGTAGTGCAATACGCGACAGGATAAAATATTTCAGGCTTGCTTTTACCAGTTATGAATTTATTTAACAGGTATACAAGAATGGCTTCCCTGATACTGAGAATCTTTTTTATACTTTTCCACGCCTCCTTCAGGGGCCACCCCTCCCGCATGTACCAAGCCTGATTACTTTCAATCACATAATGTCAATTGTCGTGAGTTGTAGGTGGCTACTGGAATTGACTCCCAGGGGTCCATTAGAGATGAAGTGAGTACTTGAAGTGAGAAAGGTCGATTAGGCTGACTACGTGATATGTTCTCTAATTCATCCCAAAGATATTCTATGCAATTTAGATCGGAGCTCAGAGATGACTAGTCCAGTTTTGAATACCTATTTCGCCAAACCATGTCTGTGCAAACCGGCTTTCTGGGACAGAGATAGCGTGTCTTCCTCGTGTTCTGTGAGTCCCGGGTTGGAATCCCGGTTCGGGCAGGGTTGTTCTTCTGTGTTTTATCTTTGAAATGTGTGAATGTGCCCCCCTGAAAAAAGGGGCTGCGCTAGAGTGTGAGTGTATGTTTTGTTCTCATATGAGCAAGAAGTCAAACTTCTGTCCTCAGGTTCTCAGGCGTCCATACCCTCAGAAGCTACTGCACTCCTCTTTTCTTGGTAAAAGGCGAACACGACATCATCATCATAATGTCTGTGCAAGCATCTATGTATGAAAGTAGCAATTATTCTACAGGAAGAGAATTTAGCCTTCCCCAAAATATTGTCACCGAGTTGGGAGTGGAGCATTTTCCAGAATGTTCACATATACGTCAGAATTCATGTTTTCCATCATAGGAGTTATTGAGCCCATGCCAAACCATGAGTAACATCCCAACACCATTATGCTTTCACCATCAAACTTAACAGTCGGCACAATACAGTCACTGAAGAAATGTAGCTCTCAAGTAATTTTTTTCAAAAAAAAAAAAGTTAAAATAGCAATTTATTTATTTGCATTAAAATTAATATTTTAATGCAAGAAACCATGCAACTGAAAAGAGTCAGAAAACTCTGAACAGTAGTAGTTTCGACGGCAGATTTTGCTGCAAAAGAATTTGAAGATTGCCCTAATTACCGTTTATTTTTTACCAATAAAACAACTGGTTTACACTTTCTTGTTGATAGTGTTGCTGATCTTTCATTTATTACAGTCTCATCAAACCACAAAGTATGTAATTCTTTTAAATTGTATGCTGAAAATGGAACAGTAATACCCACATTTAGGTCTAAAATTTTAACCTTGGATTTAGGTCTACGTTGACCATTCCAGTTTCCTTTCGTAATCGCTAAAGTGGATTGTGAGATCTTAGGCGCAGACTTTAAAACCAAATTTAAATTACTAATTGATATCTATATTAATAAAAATGCAACTCGAAATGCGTTGCTAAGCGCAAAACTGGAGAACGGCTCGACCGATTCGGCTGATTCTTTTTTTAAATATTTTCGTTAAGACACGAGGATGGTTCTTATGGAGAGAAAAAATGAAAAAACGAGAGGAAAATAGTTAAAACGATACTTTTCTTACTTTCCCACCAAAAATCTGCATTTCCTTCCCCCACACCAACTGAGTGAGATAGCAGGAAGTAATAAATTATGATTTGTTTAGAAAGAAATACGCGAAGTCAGTTGGTTTTCATTCATAGATAACGGGACGTTTAAAAAAGAAAGAAAATAGTTGTTTTTATTATTAGACGGTGTGAATATTTAATCTATGCCTGCTTGAAATAAAGTCTGGGCAGGGAAGGAAAAAAATAACAAAGCGAAAAAAAGGTTTGTAAAAAGAAAAGTAGTGAAGAAAAAAAGGAGAGAGAAAAAGAAAAGAAAAGAAGGGTGTGTGTGGGTCACCATTATTTCCTCTGTGCGCGGCATTTTCCAAGCTGTTTTTAAACTTTCGCATCTCTTGAAAACCAATTATGTCTTTATTTGTTTAGTGTGTTTACATTTATGAAAATTAGAATCTCCTTATTCTATAAAAACTTAGAATTTTAGACCTTTCCCTCCACCATTTAAGTAAAATATCAATTCCGGGACAATCATCGCACGGATAGAAAGAGAAAGATGAGTAGTACAATGAACAGGACATCTGAAGAAAATAACACTAAATAATACTATAAATGATTTATATGATAATCAAAATTTGTTTGGTTTAAAAATATTTTGGTGATAAACCTGTTATGAGGCAAAGCTACATAAAATATTATATAAAAATTTTAGCGAGCATTAATACTGGCGAACCGACTGGTAGCCAAAGGCGGCTAGTACATAATAGAAAATTAATAGATGGTGTTACAAATTTATCAATTCGAAACCGTATTACGTGTTATAACAAGTGCCGTTAGTATGAGCACTACTGATAAAAATTCTTAATATCCGAAATTGTTGTTACAATATCCGAATTTAACCAAACCAAATTTTTTTAATTTCTAGCTCGAAACATAATATCAAACATCATATAACTACAAAAGGTCCTCCTGTTTTTTCAAAAGCTCCCCAGTTAGATACAAATAAATTAAAATTAGCCAAACAGGAGTTCAAATTTATGTTAGATAATGATATAATTAGGCCTTCAAAATCTCCATGGGCCAGTCCACTCTATTTAGTTGGCAAAAAGGATGGAAGTTTACGACCATGCGGGGACTACAGGCGCTTAAACGCACAGACGATTCCCGATAGTTATCCCATTCCAAGAATCGAGGACTTAAATAAATAAAAAAACAAATATTCTCAAAAATTGATCTGGTTAAGGCGTATTTTCAAATCCCAATAGCGGAAGAATATAAAGAAAAAACAGCCATCATTACTCCAATCGGCTTATATGAATTTAACATTATGAGCTTCGGGTTAAGAAACGCCCTATTTAAGCTTCAACGTTTCATCAATGAAGTGTTTTTTGGATTGGACTCTGTTTTTACATATTTAGATGACATTTTAGTAGCTTCTTCAACCGAAGATGAACGCTCAGAGCACCTAAAAATAGTGTTTTCTCATTTAAATAAATATGGTTTTCGTATAAATCTTGGAAAGTTGATTTTTTTCAGTAAATCAGTTAGAATTTTTAGGATACCTGATAGCACCTAAAGGCTCTCATCTCTATTCTTGAAAGGGTAAATGCTATCTTGAATTATAGTTTACTGGAAACTATTCATGAACTGTGTACCCTCATTGGTCTCATTAATTTCTATAGGCGATACATCAGAGATGCTGCAAAAAAACCAAGCAATTCTTAGTAAGTATTTAAAGGGTTCCAAGAAAAGAGGTAAACGTAAAATTCCGTGGACCGATGAAGCAAAAGAAAAATTTGAGCAGTGCAAAAAAGATCTAGTGAATGCTATATTATTAAGTTTTCCAAATCCTGACTCAAGTTAGCTCTTTTCAGTGAAGTTTTCGACTTCTCTGTTGGATCCGTGCTGCAACAATTGGAAGGAGAAAGTTGGAAACCCTCAGCCTTCTTTTAGAAGAAGTTATCTAATGCTCAGAAAGGATATAGAACTACGACAGGGAACTGTTAGGAATATACCTTTTAACCAAATAGTTCAAACATAATCTTGAAGGAAGACAGTTTATAGTTTACACCGATCAAAAACCATTGGTGTTTGCTCCCCCCCAAAAAAAAACATAAAACACTTTTTTAGACAATTATGTCATTTACAGTACATTTCGGAATTTTCTTCAGATATTCGTTACGTTGGCGGAAAAGAAAATACTGTCGCAGATTCAATATCTAGGATAGAAACCATATTTGAAATAGATTATGATAAAATTGCAGAAGCGCAAATTGATTATCAAGATCTTAAGAAGCTACTCTCAAAGCCTTCTTTGATTTTCTAACAATATCCTCTGAATTCAGGAAAATTACTTAGGTGAGATATTTCTAATAAAAAAAATCATCCATTTATACCTCATGAATTTCGAACGCAAGTTTTTCACAAAATACATGACTGAGCCCACCCTGGTGTGAAACCTACTGTTAAGCAATATCTTCCAGATTTATATGGTTCAACATTCGGAAAGATATCATTCAATAGATAAAGCCTTGTATCCACTGCCAAAAGAATAAAATTAACAGGCATACGCGCTCGCAAATTGCCAATTACAACGAAGTAGATGATAGGTTCTCAATTATTCATATTGACATTATAGGTCCATTTCCTACTTCTGAAGGTAAAACGTACTGTCTTACTTGCATCGACTGATTCACATGTTGGATAGAAGTTATACCTATAGCAAATGTGACGGCCGAAAAGTCGCTCGAGAATTTTATGATCATTGGATTTCACGCTTCGGAATGCCTTATCGTGTTATCACCGATCAAGGTAGTCAATTTCGATCTGAACTTTTTACAAATATCGAAATTATATGCGGTTTCCATGTAAGTACAACAACACATTACCAACCACAATGCAATGGAAAAATTGAAAGGATCCCTCGGACCTTAAAAGCCGCAATAAGAGCGCATAATTCCATTAAATGGACTCAAACCTTACCTACTGTATTGCTGGGGATAAGGGCTACTCTGCTTGGTGATACGAATTACACCATTGCCCAAATGGTTTATGGACAACCTATCAGGCTGCCAGGAGAGTTTTTTCGAAAAACCTAAAAACAGCTAGGATACTGATACGTTTGCAAAGAGTTTAAAAATCTAGAGGAGCTTGTTATAAACTCTTATATGGTTTGACTAGAGCAAAAAATTAACCTACTTTAATGTAAAGTATAACTAATTCCCAGTAATAATAATGAGGGTCTTACTACGTCATAATCCCAGGATGTTGAGAGTGGTTTTGCAAGAGCAATTTCTTCTCTTCAATCATTTCTAACAAGTGTTTAAATGAGCAGAAACCGATATTTAGCAAATGTTATCTCTTCGATCACTTCACACCGAATGCTAACATAAGAGAAGGTTACCCTATTTCACGATATATGTTTTACAATGCTGAGAGTTGTGTAATATGCTTGATTTCATCTCTTTTCTGATTCCCTGAACAATTTTGATGTACTTGCCGTGCAAAATATATTGAAGTTAATTCTTAAATTTTCTGTTTTTTCGCCAAATATTTGAAAAATCATGTCTAAATACATATGACGTGTTCAAGAAGTTTTTGTTTTTTCCCCATTAAAAATTATTCAGAAAATAACAGCTTAATCCTGACGCTGACTCATCATTTGGAAGCGGTTTGCCATTCGGTCTAGCTGTAAAGCAGAAGCTGGTGTTGGACACGTCAATCAATCCAGAGGCAAGCTGTAGCCACCTCATCGACCCTTAATGGGTGCATGTTCCCATTGAAATGGTGAGCCATTGCAAATGTTCTGTACTGTGAATATAATCAATGGGGATAAAACCTCTATTTCATTTAATGAGATCCAAAGCAACAAGAGGGGCCGCTAAATGACTGGCCAATGATCACAATGCTCGGGTAAAAACGTAGCCTTCGAAATATCTCTCGACGGCCACGGTAAAACTCGCCCATATTTCCGTGGAAACATGGTCGGAGTCCAATATTGCGTTGGGGCAATATCGGACTCAGACCATTGTTTTTCTGTCACCTTTCAAGGTCAATTGCCACAGGGATGAATTTCTACGGTAGTTTTGTGAAAATGGTTATTTCAAAGTATTTTTCGAAGTAGTATCGCTTTTCCTAGTTGGTTTTATGCGAACCTATTTTAGGAATTTCCCCTAAATCATCCGGTGTGCATTGAATTTTGGAATTCACCCAGCAACACAAGCTATCTTTTTAAGAAACTTGGTTAGTGCTAATTATTTGTTAAAATATATTTATAAATAGTATTGTAATTATTCTAAATAGTGAATATCAAGTAATATAAAAAAAAATTTAAGTCAATTTCTACTTAGGGCAACAAAGAAAATTTTTTAGTTACCTTTTATTAAGTAATTACAATTAATATAAATAACTTATCAAAAAATTATTGATTTTCGCAAAAATTGAACTCGCCTTCTTCATCTTCGCCTGAAAAATACTGAAATCCTGGAATTTTCCGATTGCACTACTGCCTTTTGATTTCAATTTTCATTATAAATTGCTAAAACTCAATTTAAAGTGTTAAAAATTCATTAAATTCAATTAATAAATTAATATTTGAAAAAAGCTGTATTAACATAAAGTTTCATTCACTACAAGTTTTACTAAAAGCATTTGAACTTGTGTGAATGAATATGAAGTATTTTATTAACGATCGAAAATTTGAACAAGATGTATATAGGGAGAGTGTGAACTAATAGTAGAAGTTGAAAAAAGATTATTTTTGTAAAAGCCCTTAGAACTTGTTGATTACCAGAAGCAGTAAGTTGCACGTGTTATTAGCGTTAGGTGTAGATGACTATAAAGCTGCATATAGTTAACGATCCACTGTTAACCTCTCTATATCATTCAATTTTAAAACTTCATTTTATTAATTGAGTTATCAATTTCTTATTATTGTTTTCTTGTTCGTAATTTTTTCCAGTGATTTTATTTCTTGTTAGCTTTTTTTCACGTGTTCTTAAATTATTGCAGTTATTTTTTCCTTTACATTTACGATTTCTTTCTTTTTTTAAACAATTTCAAATGTTGAAATGAAAGAAGTTCTAAAAAGTATTAAATTACCTTTTTATGCTTCAGTTTTGCATAACATTTGTGTAATTATTTATATGTTGGCTTGAGGCTAAAAACCCTTACCAGAACATGTTTATTGTAAGCTTCAAAAAAAAAAAAAATCTTCAAAACTTAAAATTACATAGTTATATTTTTATATTCTTATGCAAATAGCTTATAATTATTTCACTTTTTATAAAATAATTAAATTTTACACCCATTAATTTGAGTTATTTTTATTTTTACCCAAAACATTATTATAAAATTAGCCTATACAGTCCATTATCAGATCGAAAGCCTTATGACGTTTATAAAATTCTATAAGACTTTTGCTTATGAATTATGCTTCTTCAATTCTCAATAAATATTTTATTTGTACTTTTGAAAGGAATGAAAATCCAAATATTATTATAATTGTTTTCTAGGTTCATCAAATCTGATCAAAAATGGATGTATATGTATAGGGAAATTTTCATATATAATGCTTTATATGTAGCAGAAGATTCAATTATACGTGTAAATAATATTTATATGTATGTTATATATATGATTTTTAGAAATTACGAACTTTTTAAGTATTTCAAATATTGTAAGCAAAGTTTAAATATTTTTTTTTAATACAAGACTTTATAACAATATTATTTGTATTTGAAAGTCATAATTTCAGGATACTGCTTGGGTAAATAAGTTATTACAGAAAATTCAGCCAAATATTTGAAGTAAATTATTGTTATTATTTAAATTTGTAAAATATTATTCAGAAGGAGCTTTTGTAAATAAATTATTTTGCATAATCATTTTTCCAGTCTCAAAAAAAAGAAAAAGATAGGAAAATGATAGTTGGTTTTAAAAAAATATTTGTCTCTTACTCATACTCAGAGCAACAGAAAAGTAATTCTTGTTATACATTTATAATGAAGTAAAAAATTTCCACCTTACGAAGTAACTTCATAAGTTAATAGTAAATAGAAAGAATGTAAGAAATTACGTATAATTTTAAAAATTGCATTTTTATGTTTGGAATTCATGTGAAATATTCAGAGTTAATCATAGGTCAAATTAGGTCCTCGCTCCATAAAAACAAATCAAACTAATCATGGATAAAAATATATTAGAAATTTGAAGCAATTATTAATTTGTGTTGTAAAATGTTGTATATTAAAAATGATCTATCATTAACATTGAATAATAAAGTATAAAATTTTCACAATATGAAGTAACTTTTTAAGTTAATGGCAAATGGAAGAATGTAAGAAATTTCGTATTATTTAAAGAAGCTTTGCATTTTTATGCAAGTAAATATGCAACACAGTTGTGTCTGGCAGACATCAAATTCTCTTGAGACTGTTATCTGTGTTGATTGTTTGGAGTGGTTTTTCCGCTTCATCCCTTCCAGGTCCTTTCATTTTTTGAAGAATGTTATCCTGTGTCTGGCTGGAAAACTGTCCCGTCACTGCAGAATGGCATCTTCTGCTTTTGCCAGACCGTACTACGCCTTCTTTGCAGCAAAGACATGCGTTGCTGCAATCGCCTTCATGCAGGATGGTGCCCCGTTTTACGTTCTCATTTCATCCGGACATTTCTCCCGGACATAACCAATGCAGGCAAAGTGATAAACCGCGGATGTCGGATTAAATGACCCTAAACAACGTCAGATTTTACTCCACCGGTAATTTGGTTATGTGGATATCTTAAGTCGCATTTACCTGGGTTCTCCACCATTTCGGTAGAATGGAAGATGGCATTCGACGAGTTATTGGTGGTACCGAAGCTGGCATGCTACCTTCAGCTGTAGTGATGCGTAATTACTCATCGTTAACTTAATACTTTGTAGTGGTGATCATGTAGAATATCTTTTGCTTTAAAGTAAAGTACGTTGTGTTATGTAACTACACTGTATCCACGATTTGCATGAAGCATCCCAGTTTGAGTGTTAGCACCATCTATCAATCATTTTGGATATTTAATGGCTTTCAGAACCTATTCCCACAAGCACAATTTTTTTTCCTATCATTACTTTTCATATTATGATTTTTTTTCACGAATTTGTGGCCACCTTACACATATATCTTTGCTTTCTGTACTTGCTCTACAAGAGTAAAAATTTTCTAAACTAATGGCAGTTTTATTAAATCACATAAAAATTATTACTCATAATAATAGTTTTATTAAAACTACAGTTTAAGTTCTTCTGTTGAAAATTGAACAGTGAAATAGAGTATCATATGTTTTCCGTGATATTCGTCCGGCTCAGGAAAGCGTGCCGCATCCTCTTCAGCGGAGTCGAATACTGTCCTCTAGACAAAACGGTTTCTCACCCTTTGTTCTCAGGTAAAATCTTGTAGGTGGCTGCTCATGGGTCCTCCTTACGTGGTAACCCATCTCTGCCACCGTAGAATTTTTTGGCGGACATTTTCCTTCTTCGTATTTGCTGTAACTGGAGCAATGTATAGCCAAAAAGCGGCATTTGTTATTTTCAATGGACTCCAGGAAGTAAGCGTTAGCTCGCCCATGGTCGCAGCCATTCTGTATCCATTTGGTTGTGACTAAAAAATGGGAAATATTATTAAGGATGCCAAGCCTTCATAATACACAAATGTACACACACACGCACGCACGCACGCACATCAAAAATGCAGCATACTTTTTTTGTATTGTTCGAATACATCTGACCGCATTAAAATCAAACTTCTAATTTCAAGAGGGACGTAACGTAATGTTATCATGATATATTCATGATATTACAGGGCAGTAGAGTATAAAACAAAGTTGTGGAGCTACCATATCGAGTTTGAATTTTAATCTTACAGAGGCTACTTTTGTGTAAATTTTTAAACTTTAATCAAATCGACTAGAATAACAATAAGAGTTCAGATTTCAGTATTATCTTTATCTTTACTTATAATAAAGTAAGATTCCTCACCAGTACTAAAAAGCTCAATGTTTGTGTGTGTGTTGGCGCTCTGACCAGACCGTTCGACCTACAGCTACCAAATTTGGAATATGTATACCTTGGGGACCGGGAATGTGCAAATAGGAGAACTTTTTTTGAATCTGTAATTAAAATTTTAATTAATTAAAAAAAGTTAAATTTTGAAGTTTTTTTGCTATAACTTCCGAAAATATTACAGCACAAAATTGATTTTTGCATCAAGTTAAAGCTCAAAAAATTAGCTTTTCAATTATGCTGATATTCTGACCTACTAATTAAAACAATATTTTTAATGAATTTTTAAATATTTTATTTAGTCGTATTTTCCAACAATTTATTTCGCATAAAATGAAAATAAAATTTTATCATCATGAGGATCTCAAAAAAAGAAATCAGCTTTTAATAAAATGTTGCCATCCATTTTCAGAAGTTCTGATTAAAAAAAATTTAATTACTACCAAAAATAAAACAGAAAAAAATAATTTCCATCACGTGATTATATGAAATGAAATAAATAGAAAATGTGATATTTTTTAAACAATAACTGCAAAAGAAAATTTTCTTGATCGTTTGAAATTTCAGAATTATTAATTCAATTATAGAATTAAAATGAATAAAAATAAAAAATAAAAATATATTACAAAAGTGCGACAGTTAAAACTGAAAAAGAATTTTTAGAAAAGCACCAAACGATAATCTTCTGATAGCGAGATTAATTATTTAAAAGCAAGAAATCTTAAACGAACTTGACGATGACGTTATTTCAAAGAAACGACGAACAAAAAGCAATTGATAATAAGTAGAGGTAAAATATTTTTGCATTCGTGTTTTTTTTTAAAAAAAAATTAATACAATAAAACATGTTTTGAATTGTTACTTTTACTTATGTGAAGAAGATATACTGTGCAAAGCAAAGAATTCGCCTTCTTGATTGTAATTTATCTCTGCATTTTAATGAATCATGCGAAATAAAAACGCAACTATTTTCAACGAAGCATACGTAATATTAAAGTTATTCTGATAAAAGCAGGTCAGCTATTAAAAAACGCATCTTCTTTCAAACAAGAATACGTAATACGTTCTTTCAAACAAGAATTAAAAAAAATAGATAAAAATATTTTTACCCACATATTTTGGAGACATCAAAACTATCTAACCAAAACAATATCATGTTCTCACATGAGAAAAAAATAAATCAACTATCATTATTGAGAGCATTTATATACATTTAAAAATAAAGTTAAAAACTGAATGTTTCATTGAATGCGTGAAATGTTGGCTGAATAATTAATTGAGATATTATAAATTATTAAAAAATTATAATGTTTCAATTTCTGTAGTGAAGATAAAACTTCAATGTCGGACTACTCTGCTTTCAGTTTTAGCTTTATTTAAAGACATGCTTGGATTGAGTAAATAGTTCTTTATATTAATTGAAGTTTCATCATTTCCACTTTAATTTAAAACTGAATTTTACGTTCACTGATAGAGAATCAGAGAGAGATGCAACTGCTTAACTGCTCAGCGCAACAGGACTGCTTAAGGCCTACATAACAGTATAAATGAATTATATGACTATCGAAAAAATATTTTGCTGAAAAACTTATTATGGGACCAAGTTATATACTAAAAAAATTGATTGAACCCTTTAGTCGACATTAATACTGGCGAACCAACTGACCGCCAAAGGCGGCTAGTAGGTTTAGAATGCACAGACATTGTTATATTTTCAATCAGATAAAAAAAAACATTTGAAACAGATGATGTGAAGTGGGTATGATATTGCATCTACATTCAATGTTTAAATGTATATGCATCAAAGAGATTCATGAGAAAATTTAAAAAGTGAATTCATAAGGATATTTTCACCAATTTAATCTATGTATGTTGAGGCATAAGTTCGTTATAATTGTCTAATTGTTAATATCAAATTATATGAGTTATGTTTCAATCTAAGTATAATAAGGGAATAAGCTAATTAAAAAATATTGAGGGCTCCTGAATTATTTTAGTTGTTGTTGGCAATATAGGAAGTAGATGGAATTTAATTTTCTCAAAAAAGAAAATATTCCAACTGTAGAAATTCACACGACTCATTTTTTTAGATTTTCAATGTTTACAGAGAAAAAAATTGGTATATAAATTCTTTCCGACTTAATAAAAATTCATTCTAGAGGTTATATAGCAGTTTTAAGTTAATTATTTTATTATTTTTCGTTCGTTAATGCTTCAAAATGGTTGTTTTCATTTTTACTTTCTTGTAGGCGAAATATAGAGTGGTGTAACTTTAAAAAATTCGAGCTCGAGATTTTGAGCTTGTGAGGCTGATGAATCCATCTCAAAAATGTATCAAGAGGGCATGTCTCTTCTTTTTCAAAGTAAATAGGAATTTCTAATAGAATTGAATCTTTGCAAGTTATAAATTTAAACACCCTTCATGTTTTTAAAATATCTATTTTAAGAGAGCCAATAAATAATTCGATTGCAAGATATGCTTCCAATAAAGAAATTAAAATGAAAATTGAATATTTGTATGTAATTTTTATAATTAATGTATTTGATGGAAAGTGGAATAACTTTCTTTATATAACTAAATGTAAGACAAGCAATAATAAATTATCATCTATATTCATAATTTTTAACAATCAAAATAAAATCATTATTGATTGTCCAGATTAGAAGCTCTAAATAAATTACAGTTGAAGAAAGAAATCTGATTTAATCTTGTATATATAAAATTTAAAAACAGATATTTTATGAAAAATAAAATTTTATATACATAACAAAAAATTTACAAAGAAAATTTTAAAAGAGTTTCATACGTTTAAAGAAACAATTTATTAACTTTTTTAACTCTCCCACAGGTTTGTGAAAATCTACACTCGTTTCCATAAATTAAGGATCATGCAAGTTCGAGAAATATAAGTGGCAGAAGTAAAGTTATTAAACAAAAGGTAAAGAGCAAAAAAGATGCCATATATATATATATCTATATCTATCTATCTATCTATCTATCTATCTATCTATCTATCTATCTATCTATCTATCTATCTATCTATCTATCTATCTATTCCCTAAAAATATATACTTTTAACTTGCTTTATTCAAACGGCTTCATAAAAATTAAAATTCAATAGCATTTGATGCAAATTTAGCAATTTGAAATGTCGCAGCAACAACTTTCAGAATGTTTTTACTCGAGACATCTTTGCTCGACTGGTATGTCATAGAAGGGCGGTAATGCATATATGCATCACATTGAACTCCCTCTCCCCTAGAGGTAAGTGAAAAAAAAAATTAACACTAAAATGTATGTTTAGAGGTCTAATAAATCACAAATTTAGTGTTATTTAGTTAAATTTTAAATATTTTTACATAGTTCCCCTCAAAGAGTTAAATAAAGAGTTGATGCTGATAATCGAAAGAATAAAAATATTTACTGAGCCAAACAAAATTGGGTCACATAGTTCAAATAAAAACAATCAAAAGCCTCACAGACACCCTCGGACACTGGCTACAGGATGCAGCCTCTTTCAACTCTGCGATGAAACATTTGAAAACGGGCTTGAGATGAAAAACTATTCCTTGTCGTTTTACAATCGTTTGGCAAGTTATTTTTCAGCTAAAGCGTTTTTTTTTTTCAAATAATTAACCATCTGATTAATTCTGCCTACAATTAGTACTTATTTCTCTACCTAGAAACAAATTTTTAATTGCAAAGTGCCCAACATAATTTCCCTTTTTTATGCGGTTTTTTTTGAGCAAGTGCAGCAACACATATATGTCATCTCTAACTGTATTTCAGAATTCGAGCAGCAAAATGCATTGCTGGATGCAGAGTTTCCGATCCATTGAATCCTCTTTTTCACCTTAAAATTCATTGAGAAGAACGAAGACGTCTGTCGCGTTGTAAAGTAATTGTTTATTTTAAAGATGAGTGCATACATAAGATTCATTCAAAAATTTGTAGTTTCAATTTGCGTCTACTATAAGAAAGACGATACTGTGCTATAAAGCCTTTCAGTCTTCTGTATAGCATGTTTATTGATATATAAATTAGCTTCTCTTATACATTTAGATTTTGTGGTTTCATTTGAAACCAATCGGTAATTATATATTTATTTTGTATAATACATAATTCATAATACCATGTACTTTCTTCTGTTTCCAGTATACACAATAGCTTTTTTAGACATATGATTATACAGAAACAAATATGCACCTCGCAACAACTTGGCTTCGTTACCAGGGGTAAAACGTAAGTTTTAAACAATGTAATGCTTTTCAGAAGGCAGTTGCGGGATGTAGATTCCACAGTTTTCAAATACTTCACCAAAAACTATCACTCGCTTCTCCGCCGATTGTGCATTTGGATTAATAAGATGCTCACCAGAGGGAAGACAGTTCAGCTGTTTCAATTTAATTTTAGAACCTATTGAGCAGAGAAAATGACATCACAAAAATAAAAGACGCGCGTAATTAAATGGCATGAGCAGTTGCGTTCTGCATAAACGCCAACACTTCTTATAATCATAATGCAACATCAGTAACACTTTTTAGTTCCCTTTACAAGCGTTTTTGATGGCTCATTTATGGCGATTTTTCTTAAAGTCAAACCATCATAATTATTTGTACTATAAAAATAGCACATCGATGTGTGACCAATTAAATATAGAAAAAACTAATTTTTACTCAACCAAGTATGTTTTCCTGTAAATTTATGATGTCATTTTCTTTGGTTGACTGGAAAGTGCAGTGTGACTTACAGTTTATAGCTGCACCCACAACGTTATCTTGTTTCGACGAATACACGCATCCCAACTGGCGTCGTCCTCCATTAGGGTAAAAATCCATATGCCCAATCGGATCGCTGATTCCCAATCCTAAAAAGAAACAATTGCAACAGTTTTCATTTAAGAAGTGATTGAAAAACAGGTTTACAAATTCTAAATTATTGAAGATAAGATCACTTCTCTCTTCGGAAAGATTCTCATCTTATTTCATTAATAATTCTTACAATTCATGAAATGAAATCTATGTTATGATAAAAAATTCAACACATGAGTTTTGCGCGAGTAAGGAAATCCCACTCTTAAAATGGAGAGTGTAAATTTAAGTCTTTAAGGATGTATAAAAATTTGCTAATATAGTGCGTTGCTACTAGTGCATAACCCATTTCAAATCTGCTGATCCATGGTTTCTTTAGACGGCCTCATATCTTATCTCATTATCAACTAAGTTATTCAAAGCACATTGATATAAACTTACCAGGGGATCGTAAACGCGACAAATAAGCGCTAAGGAAATCCTAATTTCGAAGTGGAATGCGTATTTTGTAGTCCAGAGTGAGAAGTAAAAATCTACCAGTACGATAAATGAGAGACGATACAAGATTCTCTGGGAACATTTTAAGTTCTTCCGGGAAATCTGCCGGCTCTCTGGCCCGTTGAGTTTCATTAGTGTTGCTTGTTTTGCCACGCTGGGATTTCACCCCTTTTTTCCATGATAATGTTTATTTCTTAATAATTTTCACATTATTATTCCACCGTTCTTAACCCTTAGCATGGGTTATATTTTATGTACACATAATATCGATTTTTAATTAGATTATGCATTATCTGCACCCTATTTTCTCCCATATATTGAGGTTGTTTGACATTAAAATTTTGAATTTTGTTGATTTTTTTAATTTTGCTAATTTTTAAAAACATTTGAATAGTGCAGAGGGATCTTGGGAAGAAGATGAATTTCCCCAGACATATTCTTATATCGCCGTGAGTCAAGTCAAAGTCAAACCTTTAAAGACAGGAAGGAATTACACTTTGATCTTAACCAAGAAGCCGAGAAGAAACTTTTCTTCATTCTACTAAATGTGCTCGTATAGAAAGACTGTTAGCCTGTTAGCAAATATCTCGGTCACACAGAATAACTAGTGAAAGCTGTAGAAATTCTTAAGAAATAAAAATAAGTTATTACTTGTAATTACACTTTAGATGCAAATATATAACAACATTAACTACTTGTACAGGGGAATATTCTGTTTATAATTTTTACATATCAAAACTCATCAATAAAATTGTTTGAATGCAAAATAATAAAAACTATAGACCTCAGCTCATTAACTTTTAGAGCAATCAATATATAAAAAAATGCAAACAAAACGTGTTGCTTACGATCAGTTACTAATTTTTATTCCAGCTGATTTTGTTCGCAGATCGATGAATGAATTTATTTAAGCATGAAAAAAATAACGTTCACAATTGCCAGCCGCCGAATGAAAAGCTGGAATTTCACATTCGATAATGACGTAGGCCAAAAGAGTGCAGATATTTTAAAATTCCGAGAGCTTTAAGACGACAGTAGACAGTTATATGTATCATAGACATAATTTTTATATTTTTTATAAATGGGGTTAGAAATAATGTATTTTCCCTCCTACAACTTTTTTTGATGCTTGATATATTCTGTTCCTCGACCCTGTTGGAATTCCTTATTAAAATGAACAAGTAAAATCGTTGTAAACATTTTTTATGAACATAAATTTAAAATTTGTTACATGATTTAAGAGTTTTATTTAATACTTTATTTATCTTTTCATAAGTTTGTTTATTCATCGTGATTTTATTAGTTTTATGTAGATATTATTTTTATGCTCTTCATTGTTTCAGTTTCTATTTTGTTTCTAAATTTTTGTTTTCCTGCAGCTGGTTATTGTTTATATCAACAGATTTCTTTTATTTCCGCGCTCTATATGTCGAGCTTTACACCTTTGGGAGGGTTAATTTAATGCTGAAAAAAAAATGCAATAAAAAGGAAAATAATAATAAAACGAATTGGTCTTCCTGAGCGAAGGAGATTTTGGAAAACTGTAAAGTCACGAAATTCCCGCTTCAATCGCCAATAAGCGAAGGAGAAAAAAAAAATACCCAATTTGGATATTTTAGGTGTTTTTCCATCCACACATTTCACATTCTGTGAAATATCGTAAGCATTGAAGGCAAAACGGATTTCCCGAAGTGCAAGAATTTCTCTTAGGAGCAGCGGGAGACAAATATTAGCGATATTTTTTCTAGCAACAGATTGACCCTTTTAAAATATAACGCTGCGAGAAAAAGAGGAACAAAACATTTATTTCACTGCATTCAAAAGCAGAAAAAGGATATTAATAGTTTCTACAGTGCACTAAATGTTTAAATTGACCCATCGACAAATGCTGGACCATTGCTATGAGCTGCGCCATTAAGCATCAAAACTGGAATGAAGTGTACCATTTCTCCAATGCCATTTCTAGGGTGTACCGCAAATACCAGGTTACTGGTAAAACTTCACATCTCCGACAGTGGTGCGGCTTGAAAAAGGCCTTAATAGAATGGGATCATCGACGTCTGAAAAGAATCATTACACGAGATACTTCACTTAATGAAATTGCTGCGAAATTGAATGCAGGCCCACCAACAAGTGTCAGCTTACGCATTATGCAACATAACCTAATGGATGTGGGCTTCATCAGCAGCTAATCAGCTCTGCACCTTACTCGGGCTCGTCATCGCCGCCATTGGACTCTTAATGATTGGAGAAACGTTGTCTGGTCCGAGAAGTCACGTTTCCACGTGTATCGGGTGGATGGCAGCATACGGGTATGGAGAAAACTCCACGAATCTATGGATTGCACACACCTACAAGGAACCTTTCAAGCTGGTTGAGGCTCTGTGAGGGTAAAGGGCATGTGAAGTTGACATGAAACGGGACCGTTGATGTGTGTAGACTCTGCCATGACAGGTCAGAGGTATTTTAACTTCCTTTCTGACCCTCCACCTGCATTCATGTTTTCTGTGCTTTCTGACGGAAGTAAACAATTTAAATAGGACAATGCGCCACCCCACAGGTCTGCAGTAGATTTGAGAAGCACTCGTCTGAATTTATTTCCCTCTTTTGACCACCCAATTCTCCTAACATGAACATGATCGACCCTATCCGGTATGTTTTGCAATGTGATGTCCTAAAGAATATCTCCACCACCTCACCCTCCCATGGCTTTGTGGACTATCCTGCAGGAATCATGATGTGAACTGTCTACAGTATATATTTACTGATTAGTTGAATCCGTGAAAAGCCGTGCTGAGGCCCTTCTGCTTTGAGGGCGTTACACGATATTAGATTGGTGTATCAGTTTTTCAGGCACTTCAGTGTACTCTCTCACAAAAATATGTTTAACATTATCTTAAAAAAACATTTTAACAATATAGATTTTATTTCTGTACACAGTTTTAATGAACAATTTAAATACAATAAACAATTATTAT
>JAOUZG010032936.1:2477748-2492199 GCA_026289955.1 Argiope argentata | reverse complement strand
ATATACCTAGCAAATATAAGCAAATAATTCTGATCTTTACAGAAACTCTCACATAATTTATTTGATGATTCTATTTCATTTAAGAACATGGTATCTGAACATCATCTGACGGTACTATCGGGCACCCGTTAAGATGGTTCCTTTTCATTTAGGCTTATCTTTGCAAGAGTAATTTTAAATAAAGGATAATGAAATAAAAAAATCAAACATAAAGGAGACCTACCATGAGTAAATGTATCAGCTTTGCCACCAAAGCACCAACAACTCTTGTGTTGGCAACAGCCTGAGCGTATGGAAAGCCGTTGTGTTCGGTCCAGTCCACAATAAATATGTTGAAAAGGCCGATCCGTAAAAACGCATCTTTTATTTCCTAAGCAAATAGGTATTGTCTATTAATATTTATTTATACGTAGACTAAATAATTAATAGGAATTTTATACGTTTTAAGGTGTGCGAATAGGAATATCTTTAGTAGCTAAATAGGAATATCTTTGGTAGGATACTAAAGATGAGACTGACTTTTTGAAAATAATACAGGCATTAATAAAATGAGTTATATATGCAATTAAAAGCACATTCTTTTTTAAAAAAAGTAATTGTTAGAACAAAAAAAAAATCAAAATGAGGTTAAAAACTGCAATACATAATTTGCAGGTTATCGTACGCAAACTTGAAAAGGCCAATTTTGAAAGCTATTTTGAAACCTGATATTAAGTGAACACAAATAAAAGGATGAAACTTGGCATAGTGAAATTTCTCCAAGCAGTTTAGCCATGCATCCATTAATACAGAGGTGAATATTTCTTTCGTGCTGTTTTTCGCCCTTCGTTGATCAAAAGAAAATGCCAGTCAGGAATTTCTTGATCCTACTCTCTAAGCGATTTGAAAGCAGACGGAGTGAACTCCGCAAGAATTTCTCGCGCTCCCTCTAACAAATGTGTCCACCCTCAAAACGTTTCGCACCCTACTGATGCGCAACAGTCACGAAATACTTACCTTTGGAACGAATTTAGCTTTCTTACTGAAGCTGTGGTGTGATCCTTGGCGAGTTCTGTGGAGATGAATCTCTTGCACCAATTCGCGGTATCAGAAAATCGAATTTGAGTAAAAAACGCGTTTTCCCTGGCCAACTGAAACCTAACTAATTTTGCAGTCACAAAATCACATGCCAGATGGGATGTCTGTGAGTGCTTGCATAATTTCTTCTACGATTTTATTAATTAATTTCTTGAATAATTCCCCTTACAGTTTTATATAAGGTCCTGAAGAGATGCAATTTTCATAACCCTATTTCATCTAGTATCCTCTGCAATATCATATTTATATAAAAAATTTCCACGGGAGTAGTTATTTATCACGACACGAAGCGTGCGGATTGCCTCAGATTTGGGAATGAATGCCGTCCCATTGTTCTTATCAATGATTCTCGCCTCATTTTTCTCTGCGCACACTATCAAAGGAACGAAGATCCGCTGCAGGTTCAATATTTCAAATATCGCGCAAACGAAAATAAAAACAAACACAGTAAGCAAAAAAATATAATGAAAAACATCAACATATTTATAGTTGTATGTGTAAGATTTATTACTAACTTTTTATTACCAAGGAAAATTTTACATTCACACAGAAAAACAATGGAATGTGGATTCTTTTATCAACCTACGTAAACATACTTATTTATTATACGCAATATATTTTACGCAAAAATTCGTCTTATTATTAATTATTTGAATAAGTGCGATAAAAGCTCATTTTATAAATTGCAAAACATCAATGTGTATTTCACTTAATTATTAGATATATTTATTTAGAATAATACCGGAGATGAACAGATAAAAAAAATTAGGTAGGAGAGAAAAATTGTATAATAACAGTATAAGTGTGTGTTGAAACTTTGAATCCAAAAGTTCTTTACATATGTGTATATATTGAATGAAATTTTATCCCATGTTATTTAGGAAGCACCGTAATCCTTTAAAATAAAACACAAAACATTGTAAAAAGGCAATTAATATTAAGAAAAATTATTTTTCTATTAATTACTTATATTGTGTGATAATAGAATGCACGTGCTTTGCATTTCGAGAATTTCAAGCTCTTATAATTGCCAACCGCTTAACCGGTTTGCCCGTGTGCCGCACGTGCATCGATTTATTGAATTCTGATAGCTGTAATCTAAAAATGAGTCATTCGTAACGATTATAATTCAATATGAAAATGACTTCGAATACGTAGATATGCATTCAATGGATTTCCATTTGAAACAAAATGAGAAAATATTCCTAAAATAGAAGGTTTCATCTTATTAGATAGTAAAGAAAATAAAACAGTGAAGTGGTCAATGTTCCATTTTGGCTTCAAGTGTTTTACGTTGATTACGTTAATTTACGTTGATTCTTTTCACTATTTTTAAATGCAATACAAATATTACTTCCCAGTCTTAAAATATCTATCCTTTTAAAAGTCTGCTCAAAAAATGATATGAACTAATCATATGCAATTAATGATAATTATAGACTACTACTAATTGCTGCAACTTTGATAAACGAAAATCCTACCCTTTGCTCATTTATGGAATTTTCTTCCGGTAAATCATTGGTTCTATTGCATTTTTACAGAAAAATTTGCAATTTCAAATTGTATTCAGCCGTTGTGACTACAGAAATTATAACATTAAAAAAATTACAAATAACTTTCCTCCAAATGGTGTCAATACGCATCCTCTTCGCGACGGGCGTGTCATATATGCATCTCCAGGTGCCGTCGCCCACCCGTGCATTTCTGAAAATCGAATTCCTGGGACGGGATGCATATTTTGCATTCTAACCTGGAACTCCTTTTAAACGCCTTTAGATGGCTCCGTGTGTCCGTTATTTTTGGAATAAATATAGTTTTAGCCTCCTGACCCTCAGTTTGCTTATATTGGCAGCCTTTGGTGTTTCACTCATCAGCTATTGCGGGGTAGGGGGGGGGGAAGAATATTGTAAATAAACAATGCTGGTTGTGTAACACTCCATTGGAAGGAGCTCTCATTATGAATGGACTAATGATCGTAAAAGAGGAAAATGATGACGTTAGAGACTTTTTTTTGTGATTCTTTTCAAATTTAGGCTTAGCAAGGCAAAACTCCCTTCCTGTGGAATGATTCCTTTCGCTCCGTCCCATGCGAGCATCTTTGATGGAGGTCTCCAGTCCCGAAAGAGTTATTTGCAGATATTGCGGAAAATAGGAAGGTGCAGATAGTAAGTTTCTCATCCTAACTTACATTACTTACCTAACTGTTATATCCGCAGTCTCGATAAGATAAGGAAAGTAAAGAAGACAATTTAAGATAATGTTCAAATTCGCAACAGCCTTAACAACAGAGAAAAGCTTTTATTCTCTACACAGTCAATAGACAATCATTATGACCGAAAGTAATTTATTTCACAAAATTTTGACTTATATTTAAACATTGAACACGCGACAACGAAAACGCACACATACAACACTCGAAGATCTAACTGAATTCTTATTTCCCGCGCCGCTAGCTTTGCGCCACCGATGAACTTCTTTTTAAAAATTTACAAATGGATTATCATCATTTTACGGTAAGGAAACAGATGAACCTTACCCCTCCCCCCCCCCCCCCCAACGCAAGAGAATCCGTCTGAAGACGATGCGCTTTAAAATAGGCTGAAAAACAAAAAGAGATACATGGATGCAATTCAGGGAGAAATCATAATTAAAAAGAGTTTTGAGAACATAACATAACTTCTCAGGGACACGTAAATATACTTGCATACAAAATTATTCGTAATGATAAAAAAAATTTACCCAAAATATTAACATTATACCTTTGTAAGGTCAATGCCCATCTAGTCAGTTTGGCTGTGTGAGGAGCACTATTTCTAAGATATGTCAAAGGTCTTGATTTGAAATGACCTGGATTTGGGATCCAAAGATCCAAGTGTCAAATTTGAGGAGTACTTCCAACACACAAAATGACTCACTCACGATTGTGCACCCCTTCATTTGTGCCGCAGGTAGTTTCTTTCTAAAGAAAACCATGGGCATTTCTCCCATTGGGCCGTTATGCTGTGCTAAACAAGCGCCAATGGCGGTGGCGGAAGCATCTGTGAATAGCTGAAATGGACGAGTTAAATCTGGTGTATATAAGAAAGGCATATTTACTACTCTCTCCCTGAGTTTAACGAAAAAATTTTCAGCAGACGATTCCCAAGGATTGTCAATCGGAATGCTCTTTTTAGTCAAGTTAGTTAAGGAAAACACTAATTGTGAGAAGTTCAAGATATAATCTCGATAATAACTAGGGAGGCCCGAGAAATTTCTGACCTCTTTTGCTGTAGGCCGACTCAGCTTTTGAATCGTTTCCACCTTTTCAGGAGCAGGAGAATGTTTCCCAGAACCAACTACGTGGCCTAAGAACTTGACAGATTTTCTGCCAAAAGCATACTTTTTCAAGCTCACTTTTATCCTGACTTCATTCAAGGGCTTAAACACCTTGGAGATATGATCGAAGTGTGCTTCCCATGTAGGTGAATAGATAGCGATGTCGCCGATGTATGAATGACTGTATTTCCGATGTGCGAAAAGAGAATTGTCCACTGCCTTCTGAAAGGTACTCCCAGCATTTTTAATAGGGGATGAGCTTTCATTTGTCATGCCCCAAGTGAATTACAAATGCTGTCGAAGGCTTGACCTCATCCTTCATGGAGATTCGCCAATAATCTTCTGTCAAGTCTATGAAGCAGTTTTGGTCAATTTCAAAAAAGTCTCTTGCGTTCTGAATTAGATATGCATCATTGATTGTGACATTATTTAAAAGTCTATAATCTATTTAGAGCCTTACGTGTCCGTCCTTTTTAGAGACATACGTGATAGGGTGATCCCTATCACTTTCACTAGGCCCAATCAGTCCTAATTGAAGTAACTCTTTAATTTTTTATATACTTCTTCTTGAAGTGCCATTGGTGTCCGTAGGCGCATATAGGATATCTCCGAATTCATTATCTTGGTCGAAAATTAGGCCGTTTGCTCAACTCTTGCTACATATGGTCGTAATTTATTGAAGTGGGTCTTTCTTACACTTCCATCTTCCATTTTTACTCTCGCTGTATGTGGTTTTGGTAGTTCTATGATAGAGGCGGGACCCGTCCTTTTTTTAAGGTTCTCGTGAGACTATGAGTACCAAAACTTGGCCACCAACAAACGCTTTTATCTAGACCTGAAATTGTATCTACTTGCACATTCAGCTTATGCTTTCTCTCTTCAATGGTCCTTGAACTACCGGTGAGGATTTCCTTGTCTCTCTTCTAAGCCTCTTTCATTAGTTTCAAAGGGCCGTTTGGTAGTCGACCATATACAAGTTGGCATGGTGAGACGCCCATTGTGCTACGTGTCACTTTTCTGTACGCAAACGTGAGGTGAGGAAAGGGAGATTCCCAATTATTACAGTTTTCCTGAATGTTTTTATTCAGCATTTCTTTTAGAGTCCGGTTCCAACGCTATACAGCCTCCGCGCTCTTCGGTGTCCCGGATTGTGAATCTCGGAGCTATTCCCCAAATATATCTGAAAAGTTCAGTAAATTAAGCAGGGAAGTTTGTTCCCTGACGCATGCAAATAACTTTTGGGAACCCAGTTTGGGTAAATGTCCTCATTAAAACTTCACATGTTTTTGCTCTTATATTCTTAACTAATTCAGCCTCAGTCCAACGAGTTCAATAGCGCAGATAATATACTTATGACCTTAACGAGCGCTTCCTCACTCTCTAATTGTATTATCTTTTTCTTCTGTGCTTTCGGAATTTTTAAGAATTTCTAGATCAGATAACTGAACATTTTTCAAAAGGATCTCTTAAGCTGTGGCCCTAAATATGTCGTTGACAAGTTTATTAGGTACGGCACACACGATTGGCACAGAGCTATGTTTTCCCAAATCTGTTTTTAAGTCGAATAGATTGAGAGCAGTTATTTCTCTTTCACCAAGTGCCGAGATGATTTGAATAGTTCCTTCCCCTTCTACACAATATTTATCGATTAAATCTTCACGTAAAACTGACATTTGTGTCCCTGCATCGATTACATCTTTTATGGACTTTTGCTCACATTTGACAACAACGAACTGCAGATCATCAATTCCATCCTTTGTATTGATAAGAGCGGAAAACGGTATTGATACCTTAGCAGTTATTACTACTCTGGAAGGCTGTAGTTCAGTTCCTTTGTAGTAATTGTGTTACTTCTGGGATTACGAGGAGATATTTATCACGTATTTTTCGGGCACCCCCAAGCCAAAGGTCCTAAAGTTCCACAAACAAAACATTTAGGCATAAAATATCTTCTTGTTTCCGTGTTCGATGTTATTAGCATTTTAGTTTTCCTAAAGGACGTTTCAGCTTATGATTTGAGACAGGCGTCCTTATAATCAGGGCCGAACTTGCTATTGGTTGGCCTCTGCCTTGCATTATTCGAGTGAGCTCCTCTCAAATTAGCCCATTAGCTTTCGTATCCATCCAGTTTATCAGGAACACACCATTTCAAATGATCTGTAATCATGAGATTCTTAAACTTTTCAAAATCGTGTACACCAAGTCTTCGTAGCCATTCTTCGAAACAGGTGAGAGGTTCAAAAACAAAATCACGACAGGGTTGAGCTGGCATTTTACAAACTTTTGTCTAAAATTCTCAGCACTAAATTTGAAACGTTTCAGCATTAGATTTTTAACGTAATCGTTATCGTCAATTTTTCTTCTGTTTCACGATCCATTAATTGGTTAATTTCACTTGGCATAGCAGCCAAAAGAGTCGATACCCAGTGTCTTTTCTCAATGTTAATTCACTTTGCCTGTCGCTCAAATAAAACTAAGAACAAAATTATGTCCCCTTCTCTCATTCCAAATTTGAATACAATTTTTGTTAACTCACAGATGCTAACCTTAGCTTCAGGTGTATTAGGTATTACCCTAAGTCTTTCATTTTCTAACCGTAATTTATCTAATTGAAATTTACGATCAAGCCTTTCGTTCTCTCTTTCAAATTCTTGTTGTTCTCGAAGCTTTCTATCCTCTACTATAATTGTGAGTTGGTTTTTGTTAAAGTTCTCGTAATAATATGAGCATGTAGTAATCAGTTTACACAAATCTACCATTTTCATATTATCCATTATATTAAGATTCAGCTCCCCGGCTAGAAACGTAATGTCCTTCTTTCGTGCCCTACATAAATAGGTTATATATATATATATATATATATATATATATATATATATATAAGAAAAGAAAAAAAATTAATTTTGTTGCAATTCTTCCAATAATTCGCTTATTTTTATCTTTTTCTTCTTTCTTTCTCTTTAAAAAAACTTACAAATTATTCCTTAAAGTATGCAACTCAACTAAAAAATCACATTTAAAATTACATATACCAGTCATATAAATTTAGAATGTACTTTTACGTACCTAAATGCAAAATCAACTATCAATTTGGATAACGCATATGCATGTACTAAATCGTAATTAATAACACAAATGAAATGCATTAAAATATGCCTACCGATTTAAAAAATAATTATATAAAAATCAAAACTTATACACTATCTCGTATAAAAATATATCTTAGAAATGAAATTTTGTGTACCACAACAACGAAAAAAATCAACTCTCAGTGAAATTAGAAAATATTATTATTCTTTCAAAATACACAAATTCACAAAAATTCTTATTAAATATGTTTTACTTTAGAATTAAAAAAAATACTACCATACATAATAAAATCAGTACTCAACAGCTACCTTAACTGATATCTAAACTAACGCTTTCACGTAACTCAATCAGGAAATGGCATCAACAAAGGAAAGGACGCAAAAAAGTTATTCAAGGTCGCATATGTCATACAATCTCACAGTATTACAAATACATTTGGAATACTTTTTAAAAAGTCTTCAGAGCGCATTACATTTCAACTAAAATATTCCAATTAACAAAGTCGTATCATTTATTTCCTAAATTCTAAATATACCTTTAATGGAAACGAAACCAATTCCAGTAATTATGACTCAAATCTTATTCTCACAATGTACCCAAATCAAATTTATCGTCCAGAATACTGGTGTATTCCAAACAAAACGAAATAAAAATATCTTTAATACTTTTAACACATGCCGTGTCATTTATGAAATTTGACGAATACTGGCGTATCCAAAAAATATTTAACGTATAGAATACTGATGTATTTGAACAATCACAATAATGCTCAAAAAATTCTTTGATAGGTAATCTACTGTACTTTGAACAATTTTATTCATTTTATTATAGAACAATTTTTGACATTCTTCTCGTTTTGAGCGAATGTACAAAACGAAAGTAAGCACTGACGTGAAAAAGATCTACTTATTTATTCAGAGAACTTAACACAGATAAATCAAAAACGTCACCTCTTTCTCATTACAATATTGCTGCAAAAAGAAAGACTGACATGATTCCCCATGGTTCGATTGGCAGAGCATTGGACTGTAAATCCAATGGTCCCTGGTTTGATTCTCGGCCAACGCATTTTATCCAAAGTCTGGAATTTTAATTTAAAATTGATCTTATTATTTCTCTAAAATCGAGATGATTCTAGAACTTATCATTCTTTACTATTCGAACGAGTTGATTCTCGAATGTTCTCCAGATGTATAAAAGCCGAGTTCTACTCAGTCCTTCATTCTGTTCTCCAGCGAGTTGCTTGGTGCTAATAAATGCAATTGTTTCTAGCTATCCGTGTCTTTAATTCAGTCTCCGTGACAAGATGAGGAGTCATATTATGAGAAAAATGGAACTATTTCCTTATTCTTTCTGTTTCCGGAAGTCATTACCTCAGCGCTTGTACCAAACAGTTTAAGTTTTTTTTTTGGTTCATTTAGTATTCTAGCAAATATCCTACTGACTTCGCCAGCAAAGTTTTCATTATTGAGCACAGTGAATAGCCAATCATTCTGGCCAAAAATAATTTATTTTACAACATTTTAACATATATTTAAACATTGAACAAGCGACATGAAAAACAAACACATCCAACACTCAACACTTTGCGCCGCTAACTGCCCTTTAAAAATTCCCGAAGAGATTATGAGGCGGCTGGTCAGCCTCTTATGGGAAGGAAACAGACGAAACCTACTAACAGATTTGAGGGAAATAGTTTTTAAGCTTTACTTTTTAGTAAACTGGTGATTTTTATTTAATTGCGTCATTCAATCAGATTATATTAAAAATGTTTTTTGTTAAAAGTTCTTAAAAAATCAGTCAAATTGACAAAGTTTTAAGTCAAATTTATTCAAAAGACAATCTTGGAAAAAAATATCATCGTTAAATGAACTTTTTTCCAGTTTTAAAGACAAAATTCGAATTTAACTAACTTTCATAATATATAAAATAGAAATCTTGTTTATAAAAGTGAGAATATGATTTCCTTAATTCTTTTTAAAATAAAAATGAAATTTTGGCATGTTTATTTCCTTTATGAATACCTAAAAATATCCGATGATTGCAAAGGATTTGTGGAGAAAACCTTTCTGTAACACGGCAATCCCAGATTCTATTGCAACTTTGATACTGTTCTTTGGTCATAAGATTTTCATTTAGCATAATTTATCTAATTTAGGAAGAGTACTGAACGAATTTTTTCTTGAATCCTATTTCTTTTGATAGTGCCAAGAGTTAGCGTATTGAGTTACTTCACAAAAAGGAAAAAATATATATTAGAAACGTAATAAAGTTAACTCGCAAAAGTTAACTCGTTAAACTCGCAAAATGATCATATAAATAATATCAGAAATTAGAATGCATCTCGATGAATAAGAACATTTAATAATCAGAATGAATTTCGAAACTTCTTAATGATTTGTGGAGAATGGGTAATGACCAAACTCGCAACGCGAGGGTGTGTAGCCGCACAATATGACCACTAGACGAAAGTAATTACTTAATTCTGGATGCTGTTATTTTGCTTATGAAGCTATCGCCACTTACTTTCCCATCAGTGAATCGGTGGAGAAACGAACGGCAATACTACGCCAAGCGTATGGCGAGCGTGTGTGAGCTGTTGTTGGTGATATTGGCTATTTTTTCAAATGTGCCTGAAAACTTTTGAGGCCAGTAGAGGGCGCCACAACAGCTGTAAATGGTTGCTTATTCAAGGTCGTGGGTCTCCATTGTAGAGAATGGGTAAGGACAAAACTCGCAAAATGATCAAATGAATGACAAAAATGATCAGTCACGTCCGGAAGTTGTTATCTGACTTATGAAGCTATCACCACAGAGCTAAAGGATTCATATCGGAGATCATAATTATCTTTTCTTCTGTATGTGAGAGAACATTGAAAAATCTCCTAAGCACCTATCGGATGAATTAACGCTTAACTGAATGATTCTGATTTCGAAAACTTAAGCCTATACTTATTCATTGTCAAAACTGCTTAAGGTTAATTATAGCTTCAGATTCAAAACATATGTATTTCAAAAAAATTCTCCATTTTGAATGCATTTAAATAATCATATTATTTATTTATTGCTATTTATTAGGAACTTGTGCAGGATTAAAAGAGTTTTTATCTTTTGTCATAATTACAAGGATTCTATGTTTCATTTTTCAGAGTTCAGTGCTCATTATTCCAATGTCCAGTCATAAAATTTTGCGTTGTACCTTAGAAGTTTTACGATTCAAAAATTCGAATTCATTTATTCTGGTTTCGTCCTCTTATTATTTTACATAATATTTCTACTACCTATGAAATGAAACTAACAGCAAGAAATAAAAACATCTTTGAAAGAGAAAAATAAAGGAACCTATAATTAAAAACAGTGGAAAATGGCTCTGGGGGAATAACTAGGTTTTGAATTCTATTCGTAATGTGAAATACCCATTAAGCAAGGAATCGATTTCTGTGGGGAAAATTTTTTTTTTCTAGAAAAATCTGTAAAATAGGAGAGTGTACCCTATCCGGAAATGAAATATTAAATTTTTTTTTAAATAATATATTGTATTACAATGGATTTTTTTATATATATTTAAAAAGTTGTCTTAAGATTGATGTCTTAGGCGGCGATTCAAAACTTATCGAAAATGAAGCGTGATATTATCGCCAGCGGGCATCGTCACTACCTTATCAGAGTGATGCTTCTCAAAGTGCGATGCAATATTTATCTACACTTTCGGCATCTTCCTTATTTCATAGGAAGGTGGTTGCATCGACCAATTTTTTCTCACCTATTATTCTATTTTTTTCACTATGATGCAAAACACAACTCCACAGGTTCTGGTTAAGTTCATCGATGTCACTGCGATCCACCTCTCACCCCCCCCCCCCAATTCTTGGACATAATCCACGGGCACTGCGTTCAAGCACTTCGGAGTGGCGTTCGTTATGCGGGCAAAATTTGGAATTTATTCCAACTCTTACGGATTTCTATTCTTAACGCATGCAGTTATAAAATAAATTTTTATATAAAAAAAACTCCGACAGAAACTTCACGCATTTGCCACTCTGTTGTCAGCATTCGAAAGATTATTTATAATAAGATTAACAAAATTCACCAGAAATAAAAAAAGAAGGAGCAAAGATAAAAAACATGGTTTATATTTTCAGTTGTAAAATTTTCTGCTCAGCGATTTCCTTTTATTTCTGTTAAATAGAACTAAAATTTATAAACTTAATTGCTATGTAATTATAGAAAGTGTAAATAATTTTATAACTGTAGGGCTGAAATGAGATAAAAACTTTTCTTATTTAGATATTATTCATCTGCAACAGAAGAAAAAAAAGAACCAGTTTATTATTATTCAATTAATTCGTTTTTTGAGGAAGATCTGCATTTTTGAACCATTTATTTAATCAAAAATTTATACTGTATATGTTACGTTAAATTTATTTCATCGGGTGATTATGAATATTCACCTTTGGTGATTATGATTAATCAATGGCAATTATACATAATCAGTTTATTACCTTTGCCGTGGTTTTGTAAGACTTGAAAGTTGCTTTCAAAAATTACAGTTAAATTTAATATACGAGTAACTTGCAGAAAATAAAACGAACAATACGTACAAATCTAACATCATCAAAGTCGAGATCTGACAGGAATCCATGGATCAAGAACTTGGTCTCAAGCCTGGGATCGAATGTGGAATTTTTCAGAGATTCCAGGTTGACCTCCTGTTCGTACGGTTCGTCTGGATTCGAAGGTGTAAACAGATGGAATTTCACTTTTGGATTGCCAGTGGGCGGTAGACTGATGGGGCGGTTCACGAGGTGATGGAAAGGAGGTCCAGTGTAAAAACACCCCAGGTCCTCGACGCATTTATCAACGTACAACACTGGAAATTATTGAAATATTTCTTTACTGCACAATATTTATCAATTTATAGATAAACATTTTATTTTTGATGATAACAATAAATTTATTGAAAAGGATAATGGTTCATTAAAGTAGGCATTACCAATATCAGATTGATTTATATTGTATTCTTCTTAAAAGACTGGACTGAGAATCTAGAGTATTTAAAAACATTTGTTTTATTTAAAATTTTATTTATCTAACTTTGTTTCAGTTAACATTTTAGAGCCGGCAACATTAAAATTTTTATCATAAAATTTTATCGATCTATTAACACTGCTATGTGTCAAATTTTAACTGCGTTTGAATGTACGTATATTAATATGAGTCAATAAATGTGCAAACTAAATGAATGGAAAGTAGATATTTATAAATTTCCGACCATTCATCCCTTCAAAATACTGCTGCTGCCACATCACATTCACAAGGATTTATAGAAAATGCTGGTGATGATCAAATTCTACTGTATAATTCATCTACAACTATTTCCTCTTTTTAAAATTAAGTGACGCTGTAATGGAAGTTGGGAAATCAATAAAAACACTGATACTTAAACTTTAAGAAATCTCATAAGGATGTTTCGAATTCAGTTACGAATATTATCGATAGGAAGTTCTTAATTCTGTAGTTGCAGACGTTTTTTGTTGTTGTTCTCTTGCTCCGCTTATTTTCATATCGGAAGGAGGGATGCAATAGCTTCTAAGGATATGTACCCGGGAGTATCCGAAGCCAGAAGTCTGACTTCTAGCTCAGACACGTCACAAACCCTCTTTTACTGGGTGGACTTTATTCCTGCATTTCATTCATTCATCCACAGATAATAAATTATATCTGGAACAAAGAACGATCACCTCTGACCCAGTACACCCGGGGGAATTATTCTCGACATGGAAGACTTTGTGACAAATTTAAGGTGCGCCTTTGTAGATGCTTAAAAAATCTTGTTTATCGAGGACATCTGGTAACCTTTCTAGATTTGAAAGAGTATCACTCTGCGTGGTGAGAAGCATTTCAATCAACCAATGACAATCCATAGTTGAGCAAGCTCTTCTCAGAAGGCATATTTGATATCTGGAAGAATGGAGCCATATTGAGCAATTTCCCTTGCGTCTATGAGGTCTTTGTGATTGAATGTTTGATATGTTCGAGTAAAATGTATAACAAATGAGTATTTTGATTCTTTTTAGCATATTTTTTACTGTACGGCTCCATCTACCAGTGTTTTTGGAATTAGTTTTTCTTCTCGTTATCTGTTTCTCCATGTCTCGAAAAACATGTTCTACCATTTTGGAGTCTGTACACAGAGTAGTTCGCCGTATAGAGAGCTCAGGGTGGGGGTGTCTCCATTTTGATGACTTTGTGTGTGTGTATATATATATATATATATATATATATATACTAAAACAATTTTAAAAGAGGTAAATTTAAAAAATTGCCATTTTCATAATCAATTAGGAAGATACACAAATGTATTAAGAGAGCGCGTATGCTGCTATTCCTAAAGACATAGTGGAACTAAGAAGAATAAAAAACAGATATTTGTAATTGAAAAAATGAGAAATCTGGCCTGATGACTTTCTCAAGGGTCAACATCAAGCAAGGACTCCAATAAAAAAACGGAATTTTTTTCTGTAAAGAGTTAGACTATTGTCTAAAAAATTTAACTCTTTTATGACCCGAAAAATTCCGAATTTTAAAATAGAAGAGAGGCATCAATTTTTAGCACAAAAAAAAAGACAATCAAAAAAGAAGAAAAAACAGCTTAAAAAAAATACAAGATTGAAGAAAAAACATATATCACAAAAAAACTAAACATAATAAAAAGACCAAACACAATAAATAAGCCCATATTATCAAAAGAACAAGTAAGAAAACAAGAAGTCTGAACATACCCTTAAGACGGAGATGCGTACTCAAGCTGTGCTAAAGAGCAAATGAACCAGATAGGAAGAAATTTAGGTGAATGCCAAATCAGGAAGGATAGTGGAGACGTACTGGTTGTCCAATCCGAGACTAGTTTAGTTCGTCAAATCCCGCCCCCGAGACGAAGACTGTTTTAGCTAAGGGATTATTTGATTT
>JAOUZG010032936.1:2402929-2467748 GCA_026289955.1 Argiope argentata | reverse complement strand
ATATATCTTACATATGTAGTACATAATTCGCTGTTATTACTTTTCGTCGAATGGCAGCAGTCAAACATAAGCAAGTCATCGAGCGAATTTCGTTGCTTCTCTGATTGATTTCAGAACTGCTAAGATTTCAAAGTTTCACGTAGCTAAAAGATATGAAATTTTCTGAAGATGGTTTGTTGTGTCACATTTAAATATATTCAATTTCACATCAGAAGGCAAAAAAGAAATCAAGGAAATAGAAAGTTTAATCTATAATAACTTGACCGTCTTCAGATAGGTAATAGACTTGTCGAACGAAATAAAAGTTCATATCTTCGAAAGCAATCATCTTACGAAAAAATTTTTGTATTATCTTAAAGCTTTAAAAGACTTTTTTAATCATATAATTATACCGTAGAATTGCAAAGAGGGAATTTAAACTCGTCCATTAATGCTGTCATAAGGTTTTCACTCCCACTTTTATTTTGTAATGCATACACTTTTTATTTTTTACAATTGCACATTTGCGGCGATACGCTGATTCATTGAATTCAAGCTCATCGGTAGCTTCAATTAACGAGACGAAATGCTTTTTTAAAAGTATTTTGCAAATCATTTTACAGCCTTAAAAACCAATCTAGGCGAGCAAACTGATCAACTAAGATTGACCACAGTATAATACTAGAATTTCAACTGATTGTTAAAAATTCGATTTCTTAATCTGACTTACGTTGCAGCGGGTTCAAAGTATCCCCCACCTCCTTTGCGCCGTCGGTCACCTTGTCCTTGGCCTCTTTAAAAGCGTCTCCAACTCCCTTCACGACGTCAGGGACCAGGTTTTTAGCCTCCTTCCAGAAGCAGTCGGCGACTGCCAGCAAAAAGCAGAGCAAAAGGGTCGCTCTCTTCATTCTTTGAACGGGATAATGAATGAAAAGATCTCGTATTTGATTAAGCAGCAAGCGTGACTTTCTTTTTATTCATTCCGAAAATATTAAAAACAAGGAAAAACAACAAGTTGTATTTTTGGAAATATGGTGCATTTTCTTATTGTTACTTTATTTCCATTGTTCATTCTACCGGTAAAAACATGTGCGCTTTTATTATGGCTGATTTCGTTTATGGTCTTGACAGGCATTAACTGTTTTTTTTGAAACAACAGATTATGCGACCTTTCTTATCATTTTTTGTTTTGCTTTATCCTGAGGCTTTTTTGACTGAAGTCCGTTAAGCTCGGATTTGAATGATGCGCTAAAAATGCATGCAATCTTTTTGTCGCATGTTTTCATGTTCGATTCTGAAAAACTGAGTAGATTCAACCTTCCCGCTAAATGAAATTTCTTCCCATTTCGATATATTTAGTTATCACACGATGCAAATTTCTTTTCGCAATTAAAAATATATCAGATATTGGCATCTGTTAATGAAATAGATGATGCGATATTCAATCGATAATAAACGATATGTGTATCAGTTAGCCGTCCCGTTACATCTCTCAGTAGATTTAATGTTACCACACTAAAATGACAGCATAAACATGATTTTTATTCAATACATTCGCTGCAACCCTAACATGACTTTCTCATTATGCTTTGAAAATTTTAGTAAAATGTTGGTTACATGAAAACATTTTATTGTTGCCGAGAATTACTGTTTTTGTTAAGTTGTGTAGGAGAAACACCGTTTAAGTTATACATTACGAGTTCATAATGTGATGCGTCAATTAATATAAATTTTTCATCCAAACGCTGTTGTAATCGTTTAAAATATGACTAATTTTCTCGAACAAGAATTTCCTTTTCTGGAATCTGTAACTCAAGACAACGAGCCTTTAAAGGATTTTTTACGTTTCAATAGTGTTATTTTTCTCTTCAAAAATTATTCAGTTTATAATGGATAAAATTTAAATCTCAATTTAAGCGCAACACTTTCAGTTCAGTTCAAAGATGAAGGTAGACGCTACGCAAATGCAATACTATAACGAGGTTGGTGTCTGAGCAACAGAGTAAAGAAGTCCCTTCTAAGTTGCCGAAGTTAGGAGAAGTTTAAACATGACTTGTGAATGTTTTTAATAAGTTGAAAAAGTTTGAATTAACTTGAAAAATAGTTTACAAATGAGCAAAAATATTAATTCAAATATATTTTTCTTGTATTTAATTTTTTTTTTCTCCTAAAATAAAATTGTTTTCTAAAATATCTCTATTATAAATTTTTTTTCTAAAAAAATAATTTTATTCATTTGGTGAAACATGCTTCTGGGTACTTCTTCTATACTCTTTGTCTTTCTGAGCCATTTTTTATAGCCTTTTAGTTTATGATGAATTTGGCATGCAATTTTCTAATACTTCCGTTTTTAAACAAGAACAAGATAAAACAAAACAAAACAGAACAAACTTTTTTTTTTTGAAAATGTACATGGTCTATTATTATTATAACTGAAAGATCAAACCAAATCCTACTAAGATTATTCTGAAAACTAAATAAGAAGTAATTCTTCCTAAGAAATAGAATTTGCTTAAAACATATTATTTTAATGTAAACCAATGCTACTTACTTTATACATATCTTCATACTCTTTTAGAATACCTTACATCCACTGGATTGTGAGAATGAAAGTCAGCTATTTTTAATTTATATATTTGAGCTCCCTTCCGGATTTCAAACCCTCACTCCCGAATCAAAACGCGTGAGTGGACCTCTGCAACATGTCGGCGGATTTCAATTATCCTTAGAGCGATGGCTGGAAACTTTTGAAATGGACTCCATTTCTGGTTCAATGACTGTCCTTCCCTTTAGATTGAAATATTTGAGAGTGATGCAATTTTAAATTTCAGTATTTAAGACTGTTTTAATCAACAGATAAGGCATGATCAGTTGCGACACATTTAACGAATTACTTCTGTCTTTCAGAGCTGTGTGGATGTTTTTACAATAGTCCCCTCCCCCTCTCAACCTATGGAATGTTATAACAATCATGCCCTGATTAAGTTCATCGAAGGTAAAAAAAACCTTAATATTACAAAGTTGGTATGATGGTTTATACATAGTATGTCAGTAATCTATTCTGTATTTAACGTGCTATGAACTTCATTTTTTGAAATGACCTTATGCATTCCGATCGCATAAAGTATGGTAGCAATTACACTCATGTCCATAAATTAAGGATAATGCAAGCTCAGAAAAAAGAAAGACAAAGAATCAAAACAGATGTCACTTGTTTGTAAAGCCTATTTATTAAATAAAAGGTGAAGAGCAAAAAAAGATACTATGTGTTTGATATCATTGATAAACATTGCTATTTTTTGCTAAAAAAACCTATTTAAAAACAATATTACATGATATTATGTTTAATGCATAGTATGTCTCCCAGACGATGCAATACAGTCCATTCTACACCTAGGCATGCTCAACATCAAATTATTGATCTAATCTTTGAGGAATATTGCACCACTCATCAAGCACTTCTCTCCGAAGTACCGATAGACATGTAGGGGATCGTTAACGGGTTGTAACTCGTTGTCCAAGCATGTCAAACACATTCTCTACAGAATTCGGGTCCGGTGAGAATGCCGACCAGTCTATACGGGTGATATCCTCCGATCGAAGGCCTTCGTTTACGATATTTGCATGATGATGACGTGCGCTGTCATCCATAAACACGAATTCTGCGCTCATGGTGCTCAGAAATAAACGTACATGCTGTTCCAGACTGACGTCTCTATATATTTGCCCTGTCATGGTTCCAGTTTGAGCACGCAGCTCAGCTCAGCTCTGGAACCCAAAATATTTTCTCCCCTAACGAGCAATCCTGCAATAACGTAGTGTTGTCGTTCAATGATGTTCTCTTGGTGGTAACGGGTACCCGGCACTCTCAATGTGAAAGGCAGGTGAGAATCAGAACTGATAACTAAACTTGGACTCGTCGGAAAAAATCACACAAGCCCACTGTAGTGTTGTGCACAATGCATGCTCCCTACAGTGAGTTGCAGTAGGTGTAACAAGTCTGACAAGTCTACGAGCGCATAGACCGATCTGCCCCAAGCGTGTGTTCATGGTCTCTTTTAAAACTGCTGTACCAGTGGTCGAAGAGAGCTGACGAGACAGGTCTTACGCTGTGTTCCGTTTATTTCTTTTGGCAGTCCAAACACTGGTCCTGATTCGGTGTTGTAACTCAGAAGCGGCCTATGCCATAATATCTGATTATCGTCTTGGAATAGCTGTCAAAGCTTGGAGATGACATTCTGAGCAATTCCAAGTTTATCGGATATTTCCAGCTAGATACGCTCACATCTCAGTAGGAGGATGATTCTACCACGTAAAAAATAATTCAAATGCGTTCTTTGGTTCATAACAATGCGGTTATTGCACTGAATGGCTTATAAAGTACAAGCGAACAATTTTACTTCTTTGCCTGTATTCCTTACACATCACTCTCTTACACTCTCGTCATTGTGACGTACGATCGGTGTCATCTAGTGGCTTCATGCAATTTTCATATAATTTTTGAAGACGTGTGTAGTCTTTCTACGTGTGATCTATATATTTTCGAGATTTCAGCGTGACTCTGAATTATCCTTAATTTATGGACGTGAGCGTACTTTCCTGGTTCTTTGCTAATATTTTAAGAGGGTGTGTGAGGGTTTGGCGTATGCACAGCAGTGATCAGGAATATGGTTAATGAATGTCAGTGCTGCCGTTTTTTTACCCAAATGCTCATTTTTGCCCTTCAGAGATTAAAGAAAAAAAGATTATCTGGAAGTAAAACATTTTTTTTATAATGGAGATATTTTTTTAAAAAAATCATATCTTTTGTCGTACTAATTTCTAATAGCGATACTTTTCTAGGAAATTAAATACTCTGAAACTTATTTTTAAAAAATCCGTCCAAACAGGATGAAACTATCATTCTTCTTTGTAGGAAAGGAAAAACAATCCTGAAGCACCTAAAATGGTTTAATCTAAAGAATGATATAAATCAATGTTTGACTCAGCTTGCAATTATTTTATTTGTTTGTGACATTTCCTCATATTATAACATGACATCATGGTTCCCTCCTCTCTTAGAAACAAGTGGTGGCCTCGTCAGCTGTTTATCCACAAAACTTCGCCAGCAAAACATTTACTTTCTATTCAATCTAGAGTGTCTCAGAGAACAATTTCATACCATTTGCCAACATCTGGGTTAATTGTTTTTCGTTGTATAAAGCAGCATGCATGAAGATATGACGAATGAGTAATTATTCAAAAAAATGTTTTCAAAACAGGCGCAAGAAAGTCTTAATTTTGAATGAGTGAGTGAGTGATGTTTTATGGCGTAAAAACTAATTTTGGTTACGCTGTGCCAAACATATGATGCCAATTTTGAAAGCAAAACTTTTTGCTATACCATTAAATTATCGTAATATTTCTAATAACATACATCATTTAATCCTTAATATAATTAAATAATAAATAATAGTAATGCTTTGAATTTCTTTTGACTTTAAATCGCAGATTCTCACACATACCGAAGTCTTAAAGAAATATTTCAACATTTATTTTCTTATGACAGAAATGCTAATAATTTGAAAAGGAATGATATCTTTAAATATTAGAATGAATAAACAATAGGGAACATCCTTCCTTTGATTTCCTCCCTTTTGTCGGTTTAAAGGCTACATTCTAAAATAGGATTAAAAAAGCCTTTTGGAGCACTTTTTTACATATTCGATTGAAATTGGAGGTAGCTCAACTGTTGCATTAAAAATAGATTATCCAAGTTTCATTCATGTATTTCTCGCCTATCGATCCTCTCTTTCATCTACTCTAAAATAGACAGTAAACCGGTTAAAGTATTCAGGCAAAAATGTAACAGTTTTGGTTTCATATTAAAACTATGCACTAAAATTCATGAGTTTTGAGTGACTTTGATTGCGTACCGAAAAATAAATATAATTCTGATTATTTTTTTCTATTATACTCTTGCAATTTAAAACCTGGAGATTCAATGCAATTTCTAAGTTATATATTTTGATTTTCAAAAAAATATTTTGTAATCGTCAAAATAATATAATACGATAAATTAAAAAATAAATACAATTTGTAGATGCCAGCATGAATTTTGTAGAAATTTCCGAAGTTTAATTACATTTCCGTTTTAAAAAAACTCCAGAATGGAGGATGATATAAAATTTCAAATCGAGTGATTTTGGTTCGAAAAATAAATTTATAAAAGAATTAAAGCATTTACCGAAATATTTCTACAGACAAATCTCTCGCTACACGTTTTAACTGTCCCCGTTTTCCCTCTGAAATGAGTTAAAAACATCCTCTGTGAAAACTGCTCCCGGAAAAGCAGGAATTAAGCTATTTGAATTTAGAAAATATTTGACAAATCTTTTGAAAAGTTCCCAACGGCGAATCTTTCACTGTCCATGTTGTCGCATTGAAACTAATTAGAAGCCTCATTTGTGAAAGATGGTTTCGAAAAGCATAAATTACATATAATGAAATTTAATCTCATCACATTAGCAATTATGTTAATGATATGTTCTTAAGATCGAAAATATTAACTTTTAAAACGATGAATCAAACGTGCTTAACTCATTTAATCAAATTTCTGAAATCTTAAACGTATCTTATACTCAGAATTTTAAGAAAATAAAAAAGGCAGGCATGAATTATGTGCAGTTGGATCTGACAAGAGAAATGTAAAAGAAAAAAACCCACCAGTTCAACTGCTTAGAGCTTAAGTAGAAAATTAATAAATATCTCATTATTAACTAATGAAATATTATGTTAATAATGTAATGGAAACTGGAAAATGAAATAAATCAAAGATAATTTCCGATGTACCCATCCTGCAAATGTTACGACGAATTATTATTTGTTGTCCATACGTTTTAAATTTCGCTTGAGTTTTATCCAAAAAACATTTCAAAAGGAGATAAATCTGAAATAAAGGAAGCAAACAATGAAAAAAAATTTTAGTGACTGGTTCTTTTTTCCATATACCTGACTATTATTCGACCATCACGAAATGAAGGGATGTTTCTTTTCAAAATTTTACAAACATGATGACCACGTGATTTGTAAAAAGAGAGCATCGGATGCATCAGTGTGTAGGCCTTCACAACCTCGCTCGCATTGATGAGTGCGCCAATGTGAGCGCATTTCTGCGAGTAATAATGCGAGAAAGATAAATTTGACCTGAATCCTTAAATTTAGACGACCATAACCATTTTTAGTCCCAGTTAAATGACAAGAAAAAAAAAGAAAAAAATTATGAAACAATAAATAATAATAAATTAGGAATTATTTATATTTACTAATGATCATGGCTTTAACTCATTTTATTAAACTAGGCACAGCCGTTTTACGACTTGAATGTTTCAATTTTTTTTTGCAGGGAGGGATGAGAAAAGAGAGCAGGCTCTCCTCTATCAGAAATGTGAATTTCTCTTTCTCAGTTCCTTAAGTTCAAGAAAATACTGGACTTAAAAAAATGAGCTTACATTTTTTCGTCTAATTGCGAAAGACTGATATGCCGCAAGCTATTAAAGTTGCCGTCGCTTCAAGTAGACACATTACGGGAAGAAGATCATTTACGTTGCTAGCAATCAACAAACATTCATTTCGGATGAAATATTTTCTCCACCGTATTTCCTATCATATTGCTTTTATTCAAATAATTGATAGTCTGGGAGGCAAAAAAGAATTCGAGGCAAGATTGCTGAAAGCTGCCGAAACCTCTTTAACCCTTTGTCATTTGATTGTATTGCATTGAGATGGATGAGATAAATTTCATTCAGCGAACCGTGACCGTACCAGATTTCTTAACCGAAGAAAGGAAACGAACAAGCGATTTTCTAGTGAATAGACGTATTTGCAAAAAGATGTTTTTAGAAATCCTCGCTTCGATAATTTTGAAATGGAAGTATCATACTTTGAAGGATTATTGATTTCAGATATCGTTTTGAGGTTCGAAACTCATTAGGCAAGTCGTGTCGGTTTACGTAACTAATCCAGCATTCATTACCATGAAACGATTTTCTGGTAAATTCTGCAGATCATTATTATGAATAAATTTCGCACTAAAAATTTTTAATACCTGCTATTCTTTTGCAACTTTAACGCTCATAACCCTACTGTTAAATTTAAAAAAATCAATTCATCTTAATCGATGTAAAAATAAATAAACAGCTTAATTAAATGAGAAGTATATTGCAAAAAAAGTAAATTTGGAAAAGAACTTTTAAAATTAATTTAAATAAAATTTTTGAATTCTACTCTAGTGCATGTTATACAGAAGAAAACATTTGCATTATTTTTCGAAAAATTGCTTCATCAGAAAAAAATAGGTGCACCAAAATTGCCTATAAGTGTTTTCTATCTATCTGAATTCGTTTAACCTTAAAAAAAGTCTCCTTCTGAAGATGTTTTCTATTTCATATTGTTGGATAATGAGTAATTTTTAGAAACTAAATTTAAAAAATAGCCAACTCTGTGGTGACTAATTTCTAAAAACCGTTAAATAGGTTCACGGGAGTAAATTTGTGGGGCTTGGATCATCGAAAGAAAAGTTGTAATCTAATAAAATATTGACGCGACTTCAACTGAAGCCCTGTGGCCGATCGGCAGAGTGGCTACCTCGGAAAACTGTGAATCGCCTGCGACTCTGGTTCGAATCCCAGCGGAGGAGCTTTTGACTTTATTTCTATTAATCATTATAATTTATTCCGGAAATTTCCAGAACAATCCTGATCTTTGTATGACGTGTTTTCCGGGACAGTACTTCCGGTTATTTGCAATATAAACTACTGTAACATATCTATCAGTGATGGTCTTCAACTCAAGCAAGCTGTAGTGTGTTAATAAAAAATCCTTTATTTCAAATTAGTCTGCATTTATACGTGACAATATTATCGGAAAATGAGATTTTTTCTATTTTTATCAAGAAATCGATCTTTTCAATGCAACATGAAATTTTAAAACAAAGCTTTTGAAATAGGAAAGACTTCTTAGGCCCGAGAATTCAAGCAGTTAGAAAAAGACTTGTATTTTTCTAATATCCTGTTTTCTCGTAATAAATTTGAAAACTCCGAAAAAATAATACAAATATCGATTTAAAAATGTTTTCTTTTGCGTAATATATATAGAAGAAAAATTTTAAAAATTCTTTTGAATTAAATTATATAAATAACAATTCTTTTAAATTCAAAAAAGTATCAAAAAATAGATTTTTTTTAGAAAAAACAAAATATGGAAGACTTTCTTGTCGTAATGAAATTCCTCACATTTATTGATACATTTATACTTCGGTACATTTTATTGATCTGTCTAAGCTGTGAATTTAAATTTTTACTTCAGATTAATAGCTTTTTATTTCGATTCCTGCGGGCGATATTTAAACTTTCCTATTGTTTTGGTAGAAAACGGATGTTTGGAACAGCCAACCCAACATTTAAAAAAAAAATCGACGTTGAATATTTTTTCATATAAATATTTTTCATAAGAATATGTATTCGATTGGAACATATGACCAATTTTCTTCTTCCGGACCTACTTCGAGCTTTAACATGTAAACTCTTTTTTTCTTCTTCTAAGAGTTATCTTTCTGGCATCAGGAAGAAGTGGGCGGGCTCGAATCGAGGCGACGCCATTTCTCATTTCACTGGAATTAGGAATTTCTCTTATCGCGCCACCGTTTGGATAGAATAAAAAAGACCAAATTTATCATTCCAATTTTTACTTCTTAAATCAGTCCTCCCCCACTTTCTCACTCAAATTATTAATTTTTTTAATATTAAATTAATGCGACCTGCATATTTCAAAAAACTTCACCGTGTCATTTGATGAGACTGAAAAGTCGACTTTAGTTGAACAAAGGGATTGCATATTATGTTAAAAAATCTATTTAAAAATATTGAACAGAAGTGAAATTAATATTCTGTAAAATTAAGAAAAGCATTTAAGGTTCTGAGGTATTTTAAGTTTTTTTTGAAAAATTAAAAAGGTATAAAAAGGATCAATCTGGAAAGAATTAAGTATATTTTTGAGCTAAAATTTTGTTTGAATCCCGTATTCTTGATTTTTTTCTATGTCTTCTTTTCTTTCGGGGAATAGCCCTAACCAGAGCTTCTCTGATAATATTTTTCACCACTATTAAATAAAAAAAATAATTAAGTATGGCCGGAAGGAAAATGGCTAAATGAAGCAATCTGAAGCTTTTGTACAGAGATTTGTTTGCATTTGACAATTTCCATTCGACAGTATTTAATGAAAAAATATTTCTGGGCTCTTTGCTATCTTTATACATATTCTCTATCTTTATTTCAATGTTACTTTGAAAAAAAAATATTACAACGAGTACAACTACCTAAGAAGAAAGAATTGTCCATTTCCGGAATAATTTAAGTTTCTAAAAAATATTTAACTAGCAACAATTTTCTTAAATTTTACCAACCTTGTATTTTTTCATTTATTTGTATTTTACAATGATCAAAGAACCATCTGTTCCTCTGAATTACAGGCCCATTGCTCTTACAAACTGTCTGTGTAAGACCTTCGAGCGCATGGTCAATGCTCGCCTAATTTTCGAATTAGAAAAACAAGGATGCATCTCTCCGTTCCAGAGTGGTTTCCGAAGAGGTCGTTCTACTTTCGACAACCTCGTTCTACTGGAAACCCAAATACGCAATGCTTTTGTGAGAAGAAACCACCTTATTTCAATATTTTTTGACATTGAAAAGGCATACGACCGTGCATGGGCTACGGCATACTTTCAACACTTTTTACTCTGGGTTTTAGGGGTAACTTGCCCATATTTTTACAAAACTTTTTGACAAAACGTTCCTTTCGTGTTCGAATTGGTAATGTTTATTCTAATCCTTTTATTAAATCTGAGGGCGTTCCGCAGGGTAGTGTCCTCAGTGTCACTATTTTTATTGTTCATCTGAGCCAGATTTTAAGTCATTTGCCTTCATCTGTTACTGGAACACTTTATGTTGACGACCTGCAGATCTCATGCCAAGGAAGTAATATAAATTTCATAGAGCGACAATTACAAAGTGCAGTGAATAAATTATTATCCTGGTGCAATAACAATGGTCACACTATATCCCCAGAGAAGAGTAGCTGTGTGCATTTCTGTTGCAAAAGAGGCATTCATCAGGATCCCAATATTCAATATAAAGATACTCCGATTCCTGTAATTAAGGAAGTACGGTTCTTAGGAGTGATCTTCGATTCGAAGCTCACCTTTCTTCCACATATCATACAACTTCGGAGAAAGTGTGAGAAGGCATTAAACGTGTTGAAAGTGCTTTCCCGAACATCTTGGGGGTGCCGATAGAACCTCACTTCTCCGTATTTATCAGGCAATGATTCTATCTCGAATTGATTACGGGTGTATGGTGTATGGATCCGCCCGTTTATCTGTCCTCAAACGCCTAGATACTGTTCATCATTCTGCTTTGCGTATTTGTTCTGGTGCATTCCGTACATCTCCAGTTGAAAGTCTCTATGTTATATGTCACCAGCTACCTCTTTCTTTAAGACGGCAGACACTGTCTGCATCCTTTTATTTTCGGACAAAATCTATATCGAAACATCCTTTGAGCCAGGTGTCACTGCCAGTTAGTCTTCGTCGACTTTATAATGCGCTTCCCTCTCACATTCTTCCATTTTGTGAGCGTACCAAATTGCTCCTGCATGAATCGGACCTTACTAATGTTCGTGTTAAAGCAGTTGATACTTTTAGTATCTTACCCTGGGACATTCCACAGTTTTTAACTTGAATCCTTTCATTGGATTCGAGAAATCCTCAACTGTTCATGTTGTTTTCCAACAGATTTTTCTCTACCATCGCTATCGGTATTCTTCTTTTGATCCGATTTTCACGGATGGCTCGAAATCGGATGGTCATGTCGGTTGTGGAATTATAATTAAATCCGATACAGTCGGTCATCGTCTTCACGATTGTTGCTCTGTCTTTACTGCTGAATTGGTAGCAATTTTGTGCGCTCTCCAGAAAATATCACCTTCAACTCACCGTAAATATATTATATACACCGATAGCATGAGTGCTTTGGAGACACTTTCACACTATCACAATCGGATGCATCCGATTGCGATTAAAATTTTATTTACTTTACAGCTTTTAAAAAACGATGGGTTTCACATAAAATTCTGCTGGGTTCCAAGCCATGTCGGCATCCTTGGAAATGAGAATGCAGACTTGACTGCAAAATCTGCATCGACCATTTTAAGCATTGGGATTCCCTTCTGCGATGTTAAAAGGTCCATTGTTCATCACATTTCTTCTAACTGGCAAAATTCATGGGATCTGCGGGTCGGAAATAAATTGCATTCCATTAGAACTGATATTGTTTCATGGCCTGTTCATCCTATACGTGAGATGGATGTTAAGTTGACTCGTCTCCGTATAGGTCATACACGTTTTACCCATAAACATCTAATATTTGGAGAAAATGCGCCTATGTGCAACAGCTGCCAAGTTCCTTTTACTGTTCATCATGTTTTAATTGAATGTCCAGTTTTTAATTCTCATCGTTCTTGTTTTTTTACATTGACTTCTTTCACATTACGAGACCTGGTGGGTGAAAAATACCACCCACATATTTTTAAATTCTTAAGGGCTATTGGGTTTTTTACTTGTATATGAAAATTTTTATTATTATGTATGTTTAACTTTCATTTTAAGTTCATATCCATTAACATCATTGTTTCAAACTGTTGTGGTACTGGGTTTTAAATTTTGCTCTCTAATCATTGTTTTCATTGAACTAATAGGATTTAATCTCATCACTCATGTATTAATTTACCAAAGGATTATATTTTCTATCTTTTATAATTTTACCATTTGCTTGGCGCAGTATGGCCAAATATGGCTCTTGCGCCAATAAACCCCACACAACCAACCAACCTCTCTTTATTTCAATGTTACTTTGAAAAAAATATTACAACGAGTACAACTACCTAAGAAGAAAGAATTGTCCATTTCCGCAATAATTTAAGTTTCTAAAAAATATTTAACTAGCAACAATTTTCTTAAATTTTACCAACCTTGTATTTTTTCATTTATTTGTATTTTACAATGATCACAAAAGTAGTCCTATTAACTTCAGAATGCTTGTTACAGGACGCATTCACGATAGTCCAGTCATAGCGAGCGGAATGGAATCGAGTCCACTGCCTGTTGCCCAATCTTACTGCACGACACGGGATTTTTGATCTTTCGTGTCGTTGATTCTAATATCGATTTCTTCCTTGTTCCACAGGTACTTTCAGCTTGCATTAGCCGTCTATGTTTTTGTCTAGTAGGTATCTTAGCGTCTTTCGCTTTTTAAAGTATTTTGGATTGCCTGTCCTCAGTTCCAACATTTATGAACTTATCTGTCATAAGAGTTAGAAATCGGAAGTTTCAACAAATTAATATTTGATCACTCTTTTATAAGGGCTGTGGAAGTACCAGTGCAATCAGAACACAAGAAGATTACTTTCAAGAATGATTTCTTTACTAACTCGTGGACTTTTCCTGATATTCTAATGTCAAAGGTTCGATTTTTTTAAATATTCACTGATCTTAACTCTTTATATAAATCCCGTTCTATTCAGAATCAATAGCTTTTGTGCTGTCGAATCTGTAAAATAATTCTGCCGAAAGTTTCATGTTATATTCCTGTTTTGACTTGTTTCATTTCAATTCTTTGGCAGATGTTTGTCGCAAACCTCCCAGCTATAACCCCCAGCTACGTTTACAGCAAGTTAATTTTATCATTAATTATCTCTTAGTTTGAGCAGCTAATGACCCCAATCCAATACTATTTTGCTTATATAAATTCTGTTAAAACTCTAATAAAAATTCTTTATTTTAATCAACAGAATTCTAGTTAAAGGTATTATATAATTATGTTAACCCATATAACAATATTCAGAAAAAAAGTAAGTCGTCAAAACCTTACCTCCCATTTCCTGTGACTTTAACATGATATTATGGTGAGCATACGACTACAAGGATGAGAGGATTTGAGCATATACATTTTTTTTACTTCTATTTTACATCCCAATAACAAGCGAAAAATCATCAGCTGCGTGGATACAGGAATGCAATCGTGAAATGACAGCAGCATTGTCATTCAAATTATGGTTACAATGATAAATTATCTAGAATTATATACGAAGTCAGAACATCATTGCTAATTGCTAATGAAAAATCAGTAACTTAACAATCACACCGCCGCAGATGACTTGCGTAGTTCATGTGAGTTGATGGACAAAGTGAAAGAAAAAGGAGTGTAGCCCAAATAGGAGTGTAGCAGTTCAGTGGAGACGCGATATCACGGCAGTTAATGAACTTTAAACGATTGTTTGCCCGAATTTAGATTGCATATTTAGTTTAGCTGCCTGGTTTTAGCCTTTTTGTGAAAAGTTGCTGATCATCGAAGGTCAACTGCAGAACAAATTTCAGCAATCGGGGAAAGAGATGACGATGTTAGTCAGATTACCGACACCATCTAGAGATTCGAATCTTTCTTTCTTGCCGAACAAAGTATAAAGGAAGTACTGCCTTCGTCAAAGAATTCGAACCGGAGTTTTTAACGAATCTCCGCGCTCTCAGAGTCACTAGTCCGAAAAACACATTTTTGGCATAATATCGTTCTGTCTATGTTAAACGAGTTTAAAAACGTTTTGAGTTCGACACATGAATTTTAGTGTACCGTGTTTTTAATGAATTTGCAGATTTCTATTAAATTTTGAGCTGTTGTGATCGATAAAGCAAGCTGAATTCCTTGATTTAAATATTCCGGATTTGCAATGGAACTATTCTCCCGACTATCCCGGACTTTATTGAATCGAATTCTCCGAGAAGTGTTTGGTTGTCGAAAGATGCCGTTTCATGAGCCTGGCCGACTATAAGCCTCTTAAATTCCACCTGCTTTGGCAGCTCATCGCACGCTACGATGTAGTGGACAGCTTTGTTTTGCAAAGAGCTGATTGTTTCCTAACCTCAGCTTCAACCCAGTCGTGCCGAGACATTAGGGACAATAAGGCTGACTTGCTTCATCCTGCTGTCATTGTAGCGGAAATTATAATTGAATCCAATCCCGCTGGACATAACTGGCCACATCTAAAACTTCCCGGGGAAAGTCTGGATAAGCAAGAGCTTTTTAAAAGAACACATTTTTAAATAAAATGATATATAACATCAGAAAAATGGATATTTTTTAATCTTTCCATCATGAAAAATTCATTTTTTGCAAACATATTTATTTTAAGATATTACAGCTGTTTACGTAAACAGTAAGTTTTCGATCCGAGTTAATAATAATTACTCTGATAAAAAAAGATAATTCACAATTATCTATGGAAGTACAATAAGGATAATTAAGCGAGATATTGTACGAAACTTCAGTAGTGGACGGATCGTTACCATTATCGTTAATTTTATAAAAAGTTAATGATCTTTTGAATTTTCTTTTAATATTAGTGAAATATTAAGTGATTTTCGATACAATTTGCGCGACAAAACAGATAAATGCATTTTCAACAGTAAAAAAAAAATAAACTTTTTGGCTCCTTTTTCGGGAAAATATTTCTTGATCTATAATTTAAATGCTTTTTAGATGTATCTTAAAAAAACATTATCTAAAAACTTTATTGCAGATACAGTGGTGCATTCAAAGACAATCCTTTAAGATAGCGCGAAGAAAGAGTCCCACAGGAAACAGTTGAAGCGCGTTCCCTCAACAAACGACCGGCGCTTCCCCCATTCAGCAGGATTCACAAATGAATGCTGTCTTCCAGGCAATGGGGCTCTTCGGACTTGGTGCGGAGGTAGAACTTCAGAGGAGGTGATCCCCCAGGTCTCTTCAGGTGGAATCCCATATCGACAGTTGTTGAGTTCTCCGGGGGGCACAGGCCTCGTTCGTAGTCGCTGTAGCTCGAACACTGCACCGAGAGAAAGCGGCATACCGTTTGGTTGATGGACTCCAGAAAGTACAGATTGGCACGCCCGTGATCACATCCGTTTTGGATCCATTTTGTCGTGACTGGGGAAACAAAAGAATAGAAAATCATTTTGACAATACAATCAAAAAACTCTTTTTGTAATAAAAGTATGAACTTTCAGACAAAATCGTTCAAATGCGATTTCCTTATGGGAATATTTTAAGCAAGATAAAATATTTATCCTTTGCATTTGGATGGTGTCTCTCACTCACCATTCAAGACAGTGCATCATTCGGATGTTTTGTTACTTTACTTTTTAAATTTTGTTTCTTTTTATAAAAAATGCCTAAAGAGTGGATAGAAGATGTACACTAATTTTTAGGTAAAATTTAACCTAAAGCTATAATAAATATCTTTTCCATAGCAATAAGCAAATTCTTGTGTTAGATGAATAATTTTGCTTCGTATTACTTTTCCGAGGGAAAAGGGTTAGTTGCATCCATACTAATAATATTATGTGTATGTAGATGCGATATAGACCAGACCGTTTGATCTAATTTCTGCTTAATTAAAAATTATTCAGAGCTTTTGGCGTTTTTTCATTATAATTTCTAAAAATATTGAACGGAAGGAATTTTGCACCGTATTAAAATATAAACTTTTTATAAATCTTGTCTCTTTATCTTTTACTAATTTTATTGTCTTCTTACCAATTTTATAACAACGGCATATTTTTAATGAATTCTTGCAATTTTTAAAAAAATCACTTTTTTTTATTCAATAGATGACATTTTTGCCCTGTAATTCAAATTGCTTTCATTGTTTCCTCAGATATTTAATACTTCGATTTTTTTCTCTTGTTAAAACTAAAGAAGGAGGATTCTGTTTAGCATCTAAATCTATGTAAGTTACAAGACAAATGAAATAGGAATTTTACTATACTGCAAAATTTAGAAGATAGATGAACCAAACATTTATTTTTTAAAATCTCTATGATGTTATGTGACTGGTTCTCTTTTTAAATGTTATGTACAAAATGAACAGAATAAGATAACTAAAATACCTTTAACATCAAATTATTTTGCGGAATCATGGACATGAAGTTATATATAAACAATTTATCTGAAAACAAATATAACCAAGAATCTTTCCTAACTAACTGGTTGCTTTAGACGACTGGTTTATTATAAACCAGCCGCCTTAGAGTATCAGCCGGTTCCCCAATAATAATGCTCGCTAAAATTTTTAATTAAATATTTTCTGTAGCTTAGTCTATTCAGACAAAAAGTTTCTTCAAAAAATTTTAGCTTCAAATTTTGATAATCATATAATTTACTCATGCTATTTTGAAATATTTTGAAAGCCTTAAGCCGTTCTGTTTATTGTACTATGTATCTCTCTTATTTTCCGTCAGCTTCTGTAAGATTTCAGCTTTAAATTAAAGTCAAAATAATTAAATTGCGATTAATATTAAAACATTTTATATTGAAATCACGCACGTTGATATTGAAGTCTATGCATTGCAGAATAGTTTTCATAATTTATGCATTATTTCATGGAGTTAATCTACAATAATCTCTCCGATTAATCATAAAATTCAGTTTTACTTTCAACACTAACTATTTGAATGCCGTCAATAACAATATTTTATTTCATTCAGTATTATACTTCAAAGTATTAGATCTAAATTTTACACAATTTTTGGTCCGAAGAAATAATATTCTGAAACTTTTAATTAAATCAATAAACTTTATATCTTTCACGATCAAATCTGACCGATTAATGAAGTATAAAAAATTATAGTTTTAAAATAGTCAAAATTTGTATAATATTCGGCTCATTCGTCTTGAGAAATCCTCGGTGCTGGTTGGCAGAGCTACTTCGAGAGGGTCGATGAAGTGGCGCAGAATTGCCCGCTTTTGTGAACGGGTGACGCTCAAATTTCCATAAATCAGTCAGTTCAGAAATCGTCATATTTGATGGAGGTGGGACCCTTTTTATTGAAATATAAGTGCATGAAGATTATTTTGTCAAAAGGGATTCGTAGGGAAGAGGATCTATGCAAAAGTTTAAAATTCGTAATTCTTAGAGTCATGTAATTATTTACTTCATTTAGACTATTTCGTTAGAAGATGTACGTCTATTACTAAAGGTTTATAAATTATCTTTTGGGTCTTGATTACCCTGGATATTCTGTATGTATTAAATTATATCTGTATATAAAACTGATTTATTGAATTAATAATTCAGATAAATGTAAAAGGTCATAGACATTTTTTTGCACTTATTTTTTAGGAACTATATTTCTTATTTATTTCATTTTATATAGACACGAGCTGAATATTACAGTTTTCTAGGTTTTATATTCAGTACTAGTTTACTTATTTTTAAAATGAGCTTTTGTCAATGGGATGGAAACACACGGATAAAAGTTAATTTTTTCCCCATGAAGGTATGACTTATTCGTGAGGGCGAAATTATCAAAAAATAAAATTTAAAAAAAATTTTCGAAAAAAATAGAAAATATGGTGAAACATTAGCATCATTGTAAATATAATACTTTCAACTTTAATATGATGCAAAAGCCATTTTTGTACTGTAGTATTTTCGGAAGTGTTCGTGAAAAGATGACAACATTTCAATTAATTTTTAATTGACAAAATTCTAATTAAAAAAAACAGCTGTGAGGTGGACACTCTCACTCTCCAATGTACAGAAGGATTATATTTAAACTTCCCCCATGAACAGCATCCTTTAATGCAGACAGATCGGCGGATTGTAACGAAATTGGGTGCATAGACTATGCACGAGGTGCACTCCAGGAATTTCGGAAAAAACAGCAACTTTAGTTTTAAAATATTTACCAGAAAGCACTTTTCCCAGAAAACCATTAAATTTAACACAATTAACGACTAAAACGGAATATAGAAACAATATTAACAATACAGAACAAGAGTTATGAGTAATAATAAACTTTAAAAGAGGGAAAAGTCGTCAGTTTTAGGAAAAAGATCTGCGGGCTTTCAAAGAAGAGGGAGCTTTATTATAAACAGGTGAGGGTAAAAAACGCTTGCAGTTGTTGTCATGTTATATGTTGATGTTTACGGCTGTAATGATGGCGGTATCTTGTTACGAGCTGCTGCGAGGTTAAATGACTTAAAGAACTCCATAACGCTTCATGTGCAAAGCATCACAACTGATCTGTTACGATCTGTTCATCGACGAAATTTTGCAAGTGAATGAAGGTGGTCACTTGAAGCACCTTTCTTACTTCGTCCTGGACACGATTATAATCTGTGTGTTTTCTGTAGGTGGTTCAAGGTCATATTTCCTATCTCGTTTCTGGATGTCTGTTAACAATGCTGAGGCATACAATTGGGACACTTTTTTTTACACAGCTGTTAAGGTACTTCTATAATTATCTGCTTTATACTTTGCTCAAGCTCGTTATAGTATGTTCGGAATTGTGGGATTTATTTACGATCGCATTGTAGGTTTGAGTGGCACTATTGTCTGCCTCAAAGCTGCTAGACAGACATCCAGTAACGAGGTAAAAAATGTACACATTGAACCGCCTACAGAAAATACCGACTATAACAACTGCGCCTATTGTGCAATCGTCCTTATGTGTTCTTGTTTCTTCAAAATGGCCCTTTTTTTCTCAAACAGGGTAATGTAGTATTTTTCTTACCTTTACTTAATGTGGATCGATGACAAGGTGATTAGAAACTGGTCAATAAATGTTAATATGGTTTTTGTATTCCGTTTCGGTCATTTATTGTTTTTAAATTAATGTTTTTCCTCAAAAGGGGCCCCCTGGTGGACAGTTTGGAAATTACTAATTTTTTTAAAAAACGCATCTTGTGTATAGTCTGTGCATCAAATTTCTTTGCAATCCGTTCACCCGTTTGCGTTGTATGATGCTGTTTACGAGGAAGTTTTATCATAGCCACCTTTTACATAATTTGGTATCTCTAGATCAAATCGCCTAGTCTTTAGAGTGCCGTCGCTCGCATACATTCATCCTTATTGTTAGAAGAGTTAAATTTCCTTTGGCGATACTAAAAATATGGATTGAATTAAATTTTAAACTTTAGTCTACGATAAAGACATTTATTTATTTATCATTAACCTCATATCTGCTCATTTGCCTGTGTGCATAGATCTATTTAAAAGTGTCAAGTCAGGTGATTGTTTAACACTAGAACTACGAACCGGTCAAAATGACCGGTTGCGTCATTTATTTATACCCTTTCCCCTTTAAGTCTTATTTAAAATTTTGCGATAATGTCAGCCGACCGTCTGGCACAGAGGTAGTGCGTCTTCCTCGTATTCTGGGAGTCCCGGTTCGGACATGGTTGTTCTTCTGTGTACTATCTGTGAGATGTGTGACTGTGCCCCCTCCCCCTGTAAAAAGGAGATGTGCAAGCAAATGTGGTAAGTGTGTAGCTAAGTCGTACTCTGTCCTTAGTTGGTGCTACTTCAAAAACAAGAGACGATCCTTTAGGCTTAAATCTGCTACTGTATCAGTCGGGATCTTGTCCATAGGCAAGTGTCATAAGTAACAACAACGATAATGTCACGATTTTTATTAGATTTGTGTATAGAATAATGTTATAAATTATTTTGTTCTTACCCTTTTAATTTTCAGAAAGAACTACGTGTTATAACTAAATATACGAACCGGTCATTTTGATCGGTCATGAAAATATCATGAATACATGTTGTGTATTCCCGGAATTTTTTATGTTTATATGGAAAATTCCGGTAATTAAAGAATTCCCAGTTTTTTTTATATATTATGTATATGTAACATATTGATAAATATTAAATCTGTAATATGAAGACACTTTCTACAGTGAGTCTGTAACCTCTATACTGATAAGTTATTAGAAATCGTAACCTGTATAAAATTTCAATTTAGAATCTCACATTATTCTTGCACACATTGTAAGTGGTCTGTGATTGAATATTTTTTTCATTATTAGAAAGGGAAATAAAATTTTAAGCTTTTTCAGTTAGAAGTTTTTACCCTGAAAATGCCGAGACGTTCGAAAAGAACAAAATTTCTTGGAGATATAGCAAATATATACGAAGATATATCCGAAGTTGAACTGTAAATTAACAAATATTTCAGAGGTCCAGTTTGAGAAAGGGAAAGTCTATGTATCCGTAGACAGCGATAGTGAAGAAGAGAACATATTCGAGGTACGTGAAAGAAAAAGTGCCAGATTGCTGTCATATTCCGATGAGAGTGAAGATCAACAAACTGAAATTGCTTATGATGGAACTATTTGTTATGTAATTACAATAGTTGAATGAAATATATTTTATTTTCTTTAAAATTAAATTATCTTATGAATTTATAGTTTTATTTCTTGATTTCTACTATTTTCTTTACTTAAACAAACAAACCAGTCAAAATGACCGGTTGGTAGAAATAGGTGCAAGGTAAATCTTCGTAGTTCTAGTGTTAAAAAGCGCAGTTACCCAAGTTCATCCGAGTGTCTCACGCGGCTTCTTTTCCTTCTTCTTTAGATGGCTTTGGTGACGTTCACAGGTGCATATTTTTCACAGCAATTTTTAAACTTAGCAAATTTTGATAAATTTTAAACATGCATTGTTTCGGAAACCGTAGATGATTCTTTTTACTCTAATTTGCTCCATCAACTAACATAAAATGGAATTAAAGTGATAAAATTGTGAACGAAAATGATAAAATTTCATCTAATACATTTTTTTCAGGATATGCTTAAAAATAATAAAAAATTCCCTACTGTTTATTTCCGAAGTTAAACTTTTATTGTGAATACAAAACAATATCAAAAAGTTTTAAAAATATATATTTCAAAATCTATTCATATGAAAAATAAATCTATTTTCATACCTTCTTTATCAACAAAAAAAAGCAAATTCATAATGAAAAATTTGTAACAAAAACGGAGACAATTTGAGTTCTTTACTACATTGAAAATTTTTACTGAAAGATTAAACTTAATATTACCTTTAAACTTAATTAAAAATATATTTAAAATTATGCAGCGCCTAAACTGTTTTGAATAGATAGCTTTTTAAATTTTAAAATGGTGCATTATTCCTTTTTACGTTATAAAATTTTCATTTGAAATGTGAAGAAAAACATAGCTCAAGAGTTTTAAATTTTTTTAAGTTTTTGATTGATTAAAAGTTTTAGGAAATTCTATCTGAGGTGTACATTTCCAACTACCAAGTACATTTCATTGCATACTGGTGCTTTATTGGACATACCAAATTCGTCCAATAGAGCACCGATATAAATGCAACAGACATGTAAATATTATTATAGGTAGAAATAAGAAATTCAAGCTACATAGACGATAAAAAAAAATTTCTGTAGCTTTAAGCATGGAAGAAATGAACACATTTAAATAGTTGATGAAACATTGAAAAGGATTTAAATTTCACAACAAGGGAAAGAGCTGCTGTGAAATATGCATAAACTATTTTTGAAAAAGTTTCAAAATTAAAGAATAATTCGTGAAAAAAATTGATATAATTATAAACAGTTCTAAATTTTAATACAGTGTAAAATTCATATTTTAGTTGTAGTATTTCTGGAAGAGGTTATAAAACACTGAAGCAGGCTCAAAGGTGATACTTTATATCCGAAGGATTAAAACTTCCGGCATAATTGGTCATTATCTGTTAAATGAAATTATTCGATTACATGGATTTATTTCTTCATAATTTTCTCTTGGAAGTTCGGCCGTAGATTTCACAATAACAGATCAAAACAAAACTTGCTTCAAGATGAAGTTGGAAGAAGAAAATTTCTATTTCTTTATAAATAAATTTAAAAAATATTCTCTCTTCACTGAAAAAGAATGATGTTCTAATTTCAAAGAATTTAATTTCATTGCCAGGGATATGACATTTTGAGACACTGCCACGATACAAAACCCTTTCCGCATGCGTTACACAAAGCTAAATGTAAACAAACGCATCCTACAGATTTCAGACGGTTTAATTCAGCCTTTTTTACAGCTGCATTGAGCTGAGCAGTTGGGCTTAGCTCCTTAAAGGAGCTCCGAAATATTAATGAAAATGTTTAGGAGACGGTTCACTACGATTCAGTCAGAAAGGAGATGTTAAAGAAAATACAAACACATTTTAAACAGATCGAGTGCAAATATTGGTTTAACTTTCACTAGGTGGGTAATCATTGATTTGTCTATGAAAATTGATATTCGTGTTAAAAGGAATGATCTTCGTATTATCTTAATATTCAAAAAAATTACCCTTTTTAATAATATCAATTCTATCTCCATGGAATTTTTCCTTAATTTTAATAATATTTTTAATTCAATAAATTATCAATCTAAACGATGTATTTAAACTTTAAGATAGAATTCAATTTAATTCATTACAACATTTAATCGTGTGTTTTTAATTCCATAGAAACATTTATTTCATTATATGCCCACTTTTTAATTGGCAGCAAACTGATTTCATTAAATTGGTTTTTACTAATTTAATTTAATTTTTTTGACTTTATAAAATTAGCTTCTTAGTTACAACACTGAACAAGAAAATTAAAAAAAAAAATGCATTCCATATTAACAGCTACAAGAATCAATAATCTAGTTATAGAAGCTGGTCATTTTTTAAAAAAAAACCACTTAAAATAAATTTGATAGCACTGAAATGGTGACCTAAATTTGCAGTTCGATCAACAATGCAGCCGTTAATGCTGTTGAAAAAACTTCAGCTTTTCTAAAAAAAATCTTAAATAAGAATAAAATTTCGGATTAAGCTCTTCAAGGCTGTCAGACAGGCGGGTGTTGAGGGCTGTAATAATTTCAATTACTTAATTTATATTCAATATCTATTTAAGAATTTGAGGTAAGCAGGAGATATCAGAGAACTGAAGTAAATAAATATCGAATTGTAGAACATTTTCAAGATAATTGGGTTCAACATTTTGTGAATATGAAATTTTAAAACATCAAAAATAAAAATATATAATATAAAACTATTTTAACGCATTCAAATAATACTTAAATACAAAACAATCCAAACTATGAATCAGTCAGTCAATTGCAAAAAATGGTGTTAAATTCGTCTGAAAGGAGAATTGGAAAAAGAAAAAAAAAGTAACATGGAACATGCTTTGAAATTTAAACGTTAATTGATTTGAATTTAAATATATTCGATTTAGATATATAACGATTCAAAATTAAAATAAAGCAAAAAATTCGGGAAAAAACCCTGTAACTATCTAGATTTTAAGAGTTGCTGGTTTGCTAATCCAAATATAAAAACTGGTCTGTAAAATTTTTCTTCATAAAAAACTGGATTAGAGTAAATTTTTTAAAAATTGTCGCCTTTTTTTAAAAAAAAAAATTCATTCTGATGAACTTTATAAATCGCCACATTCCAGTTCATACCAACTAAAGCATTTGGAAATGTTTAAATGGTCAGAAGAGGCCATTGTCATCAGCTCAATTAGGTGTAAACTTTTTCCGATTGCCTTGGCAAAGGAATTTAAAAAATGCAGAACTGCATTTTAAAACGCATCTTATTCATTTACATTAAAATATAAAATTAAAAAGTCTTACACAAAACTGAAATTTATAATAAAAGGGCTCAGAAAATGAAAGAATTAACATTCAAACAAGTGGTTTACCACGTACAATTTATCGCTGCCCCAACAGCCGTCTCTCCGGTCGAGGAATAAACGCATCCCAGCTGGCGACGCCCGCCATTCGGATAGAAATCGACGTGCCCGATTGGATCGCTGATTCCCAAACCTGCAAAGAAACAAACCCGCCACATCAACAACATGCCATTTTGAGAGGCTACTGGGGAAGCGAGATTCAAAAAAATGTAAAGGAATGAAAAAGGTGAATAAATGCTATTCCCTTTTCATGCATTAGAAAGAAATAATGGGGAAACCGCAGGAATAAGCTAACATTAATTACAACTGAAATTCAGTGAAAAGGAGCGATTAAAAAGCACTGTAAACAACGGGAAAATAGTAAAGATTGCAACAAAAAATGGGATAATTTTTGTTGTAATCTTTCTTTTTCAAACTGCATGACCTGAATATGAAAAAAATTCTTTCTTCCATTGGAATTATAAGAGGATGGTGTCATTTATATACACTCATGTCCATAAATTAAGGATAATTCAAAGTAACGCGGAAATCTATATCTAAAACATATATCGCCCGTAAAAGAAGTACACACATCTATAAAATTCATATACAACTTGCATGAAGCCACCAGCTGATATCGATAGTAGGTCACATTTCTGAAAGTGTAAGAGAGTGATGTATAAGGAATACAGGAAAACAAGCAAAATTTTTCGCAAACATTTTATAAGATTTTCAGTGTAATAACCGCATAATTATGACACAAAAGACGCATTGGGACGATTTTTTGCTTGAATTATCGGTCGTCTTGAATGTTGTCAGAGCCAGCTGGAAGTGTCCGAGAAATTTGGAATCTCCTTGAGTGTCATCTCCAGGCTCTGACAACGATTCCAAGCTGATGGTAATGTGAGTAGGCGTTGCAGAACAGGCCCTTCACGAGATATGCCGCTGAATGAGGATCGGTATTTGGCAATTACTGCCAAAAGAAACAGACTGAGCAGAACATAAGACCTGTCTCGCCAGGTCTCTTTGATCACTGGTACGACTGTTTCTAGGCAAAACATGAACAAACGCTTAGGGAAAATTGGACTATATACTCATAGGCCCGTCAGATGTGTTCCACTTATTGAAACTCACTGTCACCTGCAGTTCACCTGGTGTAGAAAGCATGGATCGAGGACACCGCAACAGTGGGCTTGTGTGATGATTACTGACGAGTCCATGGTTAGCTTGCAGTCTGATTATGATACCCGTTACCACCAAGTGAACATCATTGAAAGACAACACTACGTTATTGCAGGATTGCTCGTTAGGGGAGAAAATATTTTGGGTTCCAGAGCTGAGCTGCGTGCTCAAACTGGAACCATGACAGGGCAAATATATAGAGACGTCAGTCTGGAACAGCATGTACGTTTATTTCTGAGCACCATGAGCGCAGAATTCGTGTTTATGGATGACAGCGCACGTCATCATCATGCAAATATCGTAAACGAAGGCCTTCGATCGGAGGATATCACCCGTATAGACTGGTCGGCATTCTCACCGGACCCGAATTCTGTAGAGAATGTGTTTGACATGCTTGGACAACGAGTTACAACCCGTTAACGATCCCCTACATGTCTATCGGTACTTCGGAGAGAAGTGCTTGATGAGTGGTGCAATATTCCTCAAAGATTAGATCAATAATTTGATGTTGAGCATGCCTAGGTGTAGAATGGACTGTATTGCATCGTCTGGGAGACATACTATGCATTAAACATAATATCATGTAATATTGTTTTTAAATAGGTTTTTTTAGCAAAAAATAGCAATGTTTATCAATGATATCAAACACATAGTATCTTTTTTGCTCTTCACCTTTTATATTTAATAAATAGGCTTTAGAAATAAGTCACATTTATTTTGCCTCTAATTATTTTTAATTTATGGGCATGACTATTCAATCTCGAATTGCAAAGAGGAAATAAAGAAGACTCGATTTCTTTTCATATTTATTCTTTAAATATACTGATAGGATTTAAAGATGCCATAACACTTTCATTTCGTGACCCGCTCAAATTTCTAGAAATGCCTAATTTGAGCAATTTTCAATATTTATAAAAATTTCGTTACTACAATCGTTTCTGTAATTGGTTGAAGAAAAGCAATCCAATATGAAACATTTTCAAATAGTTTTATTTTTTCATAGAATACAAGCCTTCTGTTCTTTCACAATGCGATGGATCGTATTAAAGCACTCCAAACAAAAAAAAGTGAATCAACACAATCATTATAATACGTGAAAATTTCTTAGTGTTTTGCCGTCGTCTTACTGGCTTTGAATATTTTTAATAATGCAATTTTCAAATTCTTCTGTTCTAGTTTTTGTTGGCATTGCTTTTGACTCTTGTCTTGCTTACTTAGCAAGCTTCCACACCGAGGGAAAAAATTTTAATTTCAATACTATAAAAGTTTATGGTGAGGATCACTAGTAGGAGGAACTTTACTTGACTGCGTCGACTTGGAGGGGGGGGGGTCACCGGAAAGCCCCATCAAACAAACTCATTAATTCTCATGGTTATAGACCTTAATATGTCTATTGTAAATAATTCACTATCGTATGCCTCGTATAACAAAAACAAACCACCTATAGCGATGCCGCGGGCAAAATCTATAAAAATCGGGCGGTATTAAATGTGTGAAAAAACAAAATCTAATAAAGAAATAAAATTTGATGATAATTTGGTGGAATTCCAGAATTTAATGCTATAAAATAAGATCAAAAATATTATGCCAGGATGAGTTCTAAATAGTCTGTAGATCGCAGAATCACCTAATATTTAATTTTTGTTACATTTTGCAGAGACTGTGAGAACATTTCTGCTCTGAGGAGACAACACCTTACATAGATTAGGAAAAATTAGTGAGGAAATCAGAGTGTTTTTCTTCCTCTTGATTATTCGCCACTTCTAAATATTTAAGAAATTTCATTAAGAATAAAATGGTAACAGTTTCAGATGAGAAGAAATAAACTAGATTGTTTATTGTTGCGAATTTGCATATTTGGTAGAATTTATGCCTTTTCATCAAGCGGATACTTCGAGATGTATTTATTTTTTCGAATTTCAAAGACAGGCTCGGAAAAACTGCCCTTGGAATTCGAGGGAAAAATGAGCTTCAGCAGGTGAAGAATGCTTTTTCGTTGAGTTATAGTGAGCGACGGACGGGGGAGAATAAAATCATCCGAATTCGCCTCGTTTCCAATAATTGCTCTCATTGGCGATTCATTTGTTCTATAACATACCTTTTTGTAATATTAGCTAGTATATTAGGAAAGACATAGAGGACTGCAAAATATCCCACATTCTCCAGAAAGTCATTTTTTATAACAGGAGGATACTTTAATTAATACTCTAGTTTTCAACTAGATTACGCGACACTTGCGGAATATATGGCGATTTGGTAGAAAATCATTGCATCAAGATTCAAAGGAATTACTTTGAATATTCAAGAAAATATGAATACATAAACAACTCTGAATTTTTTTTAATTTGTCACACCTAATTTATTGAATTTAAATAATGAAAATCCTTAGGCATGAAATGGTGTTTGGTATATCTTAACCTTTAGTAGAATTCAATATAAGAATTAAAAAATTGAGATTTAAAAAAAATCCACCAATTTGTGAAAATCTTTCATTGTTTAGCTCGCTTAAAAAGGAACACAAATTTATCTCGGGTAATTTTTTAAATCTTAACGGCAATCAAGGACTAATAAAAAATACAAGCTTCGTATGTCTACAGTTAAATATAATAAAATATTCGACTATCATTATTAGAATATCGAAGTATTCCGAAATTTATTTCAACGGATCTCGGACATATTGTTTCTTATCTTATGAATTAGATTGAATCTCTGTATGTTGTAAATAATATGATGTTTAAAAATAAAGTATTTTCTCAACCGTAATATTTGCTCTATTTTTGCAAAAATGCACATAAGTTTTGTGCATAGCAAATGAAAAATTTAATTAAAGTTCTAAATAATTGTGAGTTTTATATAAAGAAGGGGCAGAGGTCCAAATCATCTTTTTACGATTGATCTCTGAATCTTCTCTGTAAAATTTGATTCAAAGCATATTCCCCACATGCTGCAAGTTCAAGGCCACTGTTTCATCAGAAATTTTTTAAAAAATATCATAAGCGTTTATACATTTACGGTCATAAATTGCATCGCATACATAAATGAGACTATAGAAAAGTTGTTGAAAACTGGAAATATTAGCTGGCTATTGCAGATTGACCGTGAGCTCAAATAATCTGTACATCAAACAAATACCAAAGAAGGATTAACCTATAAGTATTATTCTAAACGTGTTCTATATCCAAATCTTTTGCAACGTATACATTAAAAAAATATTCGAATTAAAATAGTATTTTTATACCTCCTAAAACATTTTCTGCTCCATCTGTATGTATGACATCCACAAAAAGAGCATCTGTTCTATCTAACCTAACCTCACGATCGGCATCTTGGAAATATGGACCAGCTGGATCTAAGCCTAGAAAAAATATTATAAAAATAAATTTCTTATGCAAAAATTTCCTTTTTTATTTCATCGAAATGTCAACTAAAAATATTCAACAAAATCAAACCTTGAAATAAACGGATTTGGAGAAAAAATGAACACAATTTTCAACTTATTCTCTAAAGTCTAACATGGAAGAGATTTAAACGGTCATAAATAACAATAATATTTTTGAAAAATTCGCGAAGTAGATTTTAGTTTAGAGTACTGGGAACCAATCAGAAAAGCAGTTTCAAGTCAGTAAAGAAAAAAATTGAAATAACATTCTGATAAGAGTTTCTGAACAAATCTGTAATAAGTATAAATTTTTTTATCTCGAAACAAAATGATAAAACTAATAATAAATGGATGCTCAAATATAAGAGTGAATATTTTGTTCTGATGGTGCTATAATATGTTTTAGGATGTCAATTCCTTGCATTGTCTTCGAGCTCTCAATTACCTGAAGAATGCTGTTAGAAACACATCCGTCAATTAATGCATGCAAATTTCTCGCGACCCATTCGGGGTAATTACTTTTACGAGGAAACAACCACCAGCCATCAAAAAGAGTCCATTCACAGCGAGCTGTCAGGTAAGAGAAAATGTCAACATTTATCCTATCTTTTGTTACAAGTCTCGATTACCCAGGAAAATAAATTCGTAATCTAATTTAGTAGTACGAGAAATTATAAAAGTAAAATTGGATGCCTTTGTAAAAGAAACATTTCTTGAGACACAGGAAGAAACTTAGTAGCTATCTAACTCTGTGGAATTAAATTAATGATAGTTCAGGGATTGTGCTGTAAGATGAGCAATGCTGGAGCACTGTTAATTTGCAATTCAAATCAGTATCATTGTCTGATATTACTACTTTAAAGGTAATTGAATTAATTAAGAATGTATGAATAGATTTTACTAATTTTTAAAGGTATTCCTCTGAAATGCTAATTGTAAATTCCGTGAATGAAACAGTTGTATTTCAGATCCAGAGCTAGTGTACCAAAAACAGTCTTTTAAAGTTGCCGGATTTTCGTAGGTCGCGTAGATTTTGTAGATCAAAATTGATCATTTTGTCAAATTTTATATATATATGTCCTTACCTCGCATGCTTATGAAATTAGAAATCAACAGTCGGCCAATCTTTTAACAGACGCGATTCAAAATTTGACAAAATTTTATTTATACTTTAGATGTTAAAACTTTGAGCCAGATTTCATTTGCTTATTAGACATTTTAATAAAGGACCATTCTAAAGTGCTTAGGGCGTCTTTGGGGGAGCATTTATTCTTTTCCATTCCTCGCCATTGACTTTCTTCTTTGCGAACGGATTTTCTGATTTGGTTTCACTGATTCCGGCCACGGAGATTAGAAACAACAATAACAGCAGTCACATTTTTGAAGCACTGCGTTCGTATGCATGGGTAAGAATGCAACGACAGACTGTTAACTCTCTGAGAGATTTGTTCCAGATTTGATACATATCCACAATTTATGTATGTAAATGAATACCAAAAGTTACTTATCTAGCTCTCTTTGTTTTATACTTATCGTTTTAACATAAATTCGGGCAGAAAGAAAGACCAATTGGGTTTCATTCAAACTTTGATAAGAAAATGCAAATATGGGGTGAAAACTGAGTACAATATCTCCACCTTCTAGTTCGAAACGTTTTGGAGTTTGGATGCTCTCAGACCGAAAAACATAATTCCAAAAAGATGTTTGTTTTCGGACTCGAAGAGATCCGAAATTTGGAAATTGACAAAATATGGAGTTAAAGGGATTTCTCCTTGTACATTTCGAATACTAAAAAGTTAAAAAGAACATGAATAAGGGCCCTGTGAAATAATTTCTTCATAGCGTAAGGCACGTCTTCTGTACCACTATCTTTCCAGATAATAAATAATTTTTTCAAAATGATTAAGGCCAGTGTTGGTAATTCTGAAACTGTCCCGAAACTTATTCCCTTCCACAAGCTGAGATAATGGCACGCTTCTAAATTGCTCCATTGCATTTCCAGGCATAGAAATATTGAGCAGCAGCAGAAAAATACAAATGGCATGGTAAACAATATTTTTGTATCGGCTCCGAAAACACTTGCTGCTATTGTTTGGAGAAAAGGGGAGTCGATGTGATAGAGGTAAATGGATCATCCTAACATAGTATGGCTCCTTTTTTATGATAATGTATGCCAAGGAATTTTAGAAATTTGGCTGCGATTATTTTATTAAATGCTTTGCACGTCTTATTATTTTGTTTGACAAACTGCGACGATATTCTTTTTCAGGATACGATTCCGATCTCTTCGTGCACAGCCCACCCCTTTTGGGCTGAAACATGCAGTTGAAGGACGATGCTTTCTTCTCCGCCGAGCCCATGATCTTCGATGATGCTCAGATTCATCCTACTCACAAGATATTTACAGCATTTTAATGAAACCGATTTAAAAATTTAGATCAGGTAAATTTAGAAATATTTGTTAATAGAATATATTTTTTTAACATCGTATTTCCTAGTATCAGTCAGCTCGGCGACTGCCGCAGTCTGGAGCGAAAATGTAACCCCAGTCATCGGTGACGCTCGTGGTTCGAGCGGAAAATTCAGCGCCGGTCACCGACCATCGACGCAGCTTAACGTCTCAATGCCTACTCGTTTCGCAATACACAAATGATAATAGAGAATCGAGCTGAGATGGCTCAAGTCTGCTTAGTCCGTGAGGGAACCGTTATTTATGTTCATGAATGATGTTTAGATTAAAGTCAAAGAAGTAAAAGTGGGCACCTGTTATTCTTCCGAGACCCGGGACTCTTTCCCCCGCATATCCGGAAGTGTGCGCTCCGAGGCTGTGCCCGATGAGGTGGATGTTCTGCGGAGTGACGCCGGTCTCATTCTGTAAAAAAGAGAGAAAAGTGCGCCGATTTCCCTTCATTTGCTTTTTTATTATTATTTCCTTTTCATCTCATCATCTTTTGCCTTATTGTTGCTGTCGGTGTATTAAAAAAGAATATTTTAATCAGGTGAATTCAGTTAAAAATACATAAACTTAGTAGAAATTATTTACAAGTTCCTTTTTAGAAACTTTTATTAGAGTACTAAAGATAATGAAGTACATTAAGGAATGCACTAATAAAGTAGAATTGAAAAGGCAGAAATTTCATAATTTTACTACTTTAATTTAATCATCCTTTTTATAAAAGTCTTCTACTTTAATAATATATCTATAACTCATTATTATAAATATTAGGAAGCTTTTAAATCAATATTTTCACAAATTCGCCATTGGATCACTATTGTTACATGGTAAAACTTACATTTAATGAAAATAGAGGATCAATCGGAAATTAACTGCCAAAAATGTTTCAAAAGAGCGTATGCATACAATTTTTTTAATTAATTAACTGAATAGTCTTTATGATAACTGTAACCATCATAAAGTTAACCATCATAATTTTTATTTGCACATTATGTATTGACTTTTCTGTAGTATACTGTAGATATTTTAAGTTATTTTTCTATAGCTTAAATAAGTTATGCGATTAGTCCAGGAAAAGTTTGTTTGTGTAGCACTAAATCTTTAACTTTTAAGGATTATTATCTCGGTAACCTCTTTTTTGCATGCAAAAAAAGTGCGAGATGCCTCTCTCAATTGGAAAACGGCATAAAATAAAATGTTATTCGTAAATCTCACCATAAGGAAGTGAATCATGTTCGCCACCAGAGCTCCTACGACTCTCGTATTAGCGACTGCCTGGGCGTACGGAAATCCGTTGTGCTCCGTCCAATCGACAATGAAGACGTTGTAATTTCCGACTCGCAGCAAAGCATCCTTGATTTCCTGCCGTTAGAGGGGATTGGGACAGAAAGAATAATGTGTCATAAATTCTTCAATGTATCTATTTAACTAAAATAGCATTATTTTGAAACCACAACTGGACGAGTTTCATCTGGTGAACAGTGAAACTCTTTCAGTAAGTAAATAGCCGCTAGAGACAGCCAAGAAGGAGCGCTTGCCTAAGGTATTATCGAAAGGGCCCATTTATGCAGTAGAAGGCATTCTATGCGAAAACGTTTATTGCCGTTCAAGGAGAATTTAGTACAGAATCATTGCTTCATTAAAATACTGAGTGTTACGCGTTTCAAAATACAAACTGCTAAGGCAATAAATAAATAAATAAAACCCAGAATGAATACCCTCTTAATTCATTGAAAAAATTCATGAAACATTTTCCCGACAAATCAAAGCAATGCACAATAGCAAAATTGAAAGCGCCTCAAACAACGGTGTAGCGTGTCTTGGGCTCATTAGCAGGGGATATTCTCTCATGAATTAGGTAGAAGCTGAAGTGCCTCATGGATATTCGTCGAGGGGTACACATAGAATAACTGAAGAAACTTGGATAATTGAAATTTCAAAGAACATTTGATCTATCAAAATAAATTAATTGCAATGTTTAGAGATATGCCTTGTTCTCAACCCATTCCGTATTAATCTTGTATTGATGGCACAGTTTTGAAGAAATACGGAGCAGAATCTTTCATGAAATGAACGGTAAAATAGTAGCAGGGCAATACTTCTACTTATGCATGAATATAATTGAATTAAATATAAAAGCTGAAAGGGTCATTTGAGTCTTTCTTTATAAAATTAATAAAGCTTTCAATGTTTTTCGTCATCCCATTACTGATTTGTCTCATTAATGATTTGTATTTAAGCTGTGGGTTGTGTCACATTTTAAAGTCATAAAAAAAGAAAGAAACTGATTGAAATCTAATGAATGGAAAAACACAACCTTTCTGAGTTTAAACGTAGTTCAGCTGAATATTAATTAATAAATGCAATCAGATTGCCAAGATTCTTGCCTCTTCTCCCCTCCCAGAAACAGGGGATGCTACAACAGAATTTCGAAACTTTAGATATATCATTTAAAATGTTAGAAATAAGGTTTCTGTGAACAAAATCCGTGGTTACAAAAAAAAAAAATGATAAAATTATTGGACTGTCATTTTTCAAGTATTTATAAGTACTTATAGTAATAAGTGAGTAAGAAAGTAAGTATTTTTATGTTTCAAGTATTAATGAACTTTTCAATACAGATGTTCCTGAGTTTTGAAAAATTTGGGCATAGTTTACCGGAGTTTTTTTCCAAATCTCTCAGAAGTGATACCATTATGACGGGAAAACTCGTTGTTCGAAAAGGAAAGCAATCCTGAAAGGGGACATCTGTCCCGAATAAACGGAACTACTCATGTACTCTTTAAATGGAATTAAAAGAAATTTATTGCATATCTGAAACATCCATTTCTAGTTCCTCAGCTTTGAAGCGAGGGATACAAGATGGAGGGTATCAGCATTTACGAAACTGGTCTCCGAAATTGTGTCCTATTACCTGAGGATTATTTTCTAACATTTCGTGGTTCAAATGACAAAATCTCGCGGATGGGGCACAGGGCACTGTTGAACTTCTATTCATGTTGGTAGAGCGTAGACTTGAGGGGTGCCAATGCAGGGACTCGCGAATGACCCAGGAGCGAAGATAGAGCCTGGGACGCAAGGAAAAAAAAGGAGATGGTTTTTTTGGTGAATATTTTGTGTTATGTGCGGTACTTAACTAAAATGAGATTTTCACGAAGAAAAATAGAACTTTTGGGTATTTGGTCTACTGAAGGGATGAACCAGTGAAGATTTTCTGGCCAAATAAAGGAAATTTATGTAAAATTCCTAATTTTCTTTGTGGACTCTTAAACATTACAGTTTTGATACAACCACTATAAAGGTACTTAAAACTCAAAAGCTATTCCATGGGATTGGGATAAGAAATTGTCCTTCGTTTAAGTAATGATGGGTGAGTCCAGGATTATCCAATCTCTTGTTGAAGTGAATTACGGCGTTCCTCTTTCACAATTATCAGGAAAAGCGCGTCTCTTATTCTTCATTTACTGAATTTGTTTAGATTCTTTATTATTCTTTCTTTCCGATAGTTCCTCAAAAGGGACAAATAAACAGTATCACAGATTCATAATACATAAGGACAGTAATTTTATAATTTGAAATGACGAATTCATTTCTTCGACCGTTTCTAAACCAAATTAAATCAATGGCGAGTCTGAGTCCCCGAACGCTCATAAGCCGAGGCAAAAATTCACCTTGACGGAACTATATTAGAGCACAAAGTTTTTACTCGATTTCTTTTGTTTTAAATTACAGCAATAATTGCATTAATAAAAGAGGTTTTATTTTAATTATTTTGATTTGTATATATCAGAATAATATTTATTTTTTCGTTTTGGTTCCCTTTCTATATTTAAGTAAAATATTATGATACAATCTGTGAACTTCTAGAGTGTTTCAAAACTTTCACGACAGACTGTGTTAGAATATTTTGTTTCCAAGATAGATTAGCTTAAAATTTTGAAAAATCTGAAACCAAACCTTTTTTATTCACTTGCACACTTGCATGCTTTTGTTAAGAGGAATTGTATCTCCTAACAATGCATTCTAAGAACCGACGGTATTTTCTGATGTGAAAATAATTGCAATTATCGCTCTCGGAACCAAGCGGTGGCCGAGGCAAAAGAGGGAATTATTTAACGATGAAAACACTCACGAATCTGACGTCGTCGTAATCGAGATCCGACATGAACCCGTGGATTAGAAATTTGGTTTCAAATGTTGAATCAAACGTGGAATTGCTCAAAGATTCTTGGTCCATCTCCAGTACGCAGGCTTCGTCGGGATTGGAAGGAGTGAAAAGGTGGAATTTCACTTTTGGGCTGCCTGTGGGAGGTAGACTGATGGGGCGATTGATGGCGTGGTAGAAAGGTGGGCCCGTATAAAAGTAGCCTAGGTCTTCAATGCTTTTGTTGACATAAAATACTGAAAAATAAAGTAGATTCAATTTTATTAAACGATTATTTACAAAACTAGTAGCCGTCGGCGACTAGCTTCTTTGCCAATATTATTAAATTTTTGACATTTCGAATATTAATGGGAAAAATATATTTTGAAAAATTCACTTTATTTGTTAAGAAAGAAAAACATGAATTTAACAGATTAAATCAAAAGCTTTTTTTATCCCGTTTTAACGCTGACAAAAAATTGAGATTAAATGTTATTATGGATGTATTTAAATTGCACAGCATTAAATTTTTTTATTAATTATGCATCGTATTAAAATAGTTAATATAAAGGAAGAAACCATTGTATAAAAATGAAATGGATGTTATTAAAAATGTAATGTTTTGAATTTTAAAATGAAACAAGAATTATTTTTATAAAATGAAATTTTTGATTCATTGATTTCCTTTTCTAAGATACAGCGATTATCGATTTAGAAATAGTTCGGTGCATTTTCAAACTCAATGATGCTTGGTTTGAATCTGGTTTCTTGATTTCTTTTGCTTCTGAGTCAATAGAGATTTTGGCGAGTCTCGTACATGTAATTGCAAGATGGATATTTTAGCTTCATTAATTAGTATATACAGGGTGGCTGAAAAAACAACAACCTTTCCTTATATATGAAATCCTAGCGGCCTATCCATTCAACCAATCGAACCAAAATTTCAGACATGGTTGTTTGAAAGTATGCGCTGGAAAGTGTGATGATTCTAAACAACGCAGAGCTCACGGTTACGGTTATAGGGAGAGAATTTCCAAATTTTTGAATGGAAACACCCACTTTTCCCTTGCTAAAATTGATCAGCGTATTGAAAAACACAAATAGCGTTAGAAGGATTAAAGCGTGGCGAAAATTGTCGACGTAAAGCATTTGCAAAGAGCATTATAAAAGACTTATGACAACACAGAGAGAAAAGAGAAAAAAACTTATTGGAATGCAAAGTTATAATTACAGGTTTTCAACGTGTTCATCTTCGCAGGCGACAACATATCGAACGCAACATGAAAGGTGGAATCTGCATAACTTCACGTGTTATAGCATCCCTCATTTCTGACGCATCTCGTGGGCCAGGCATGTACATATTAGATTTCAGATGTTCCCACAACCAGAAATCTATTGGGGGGAAGTCGGGGGATCATGGTAGCTCCAAAACTGCAAAGTTACCAGAGCTGCCTATCACCAAAGTGCTGTTGCAACACTGGTCGAACGCATTGAGCGACGTGTAGAGGTGCCAATAATGACATTTCATTGCTGCAATTAAGGAGTAACGTAAATTATGCAACATTGATTTATACTGAGCACTTGTGACAGAGCACACGATTTCAAACCTGTGGTAGTGACCTCTTCGAAGAAGCACGGGACGAGAACAAATGTACTACGGATGCCGCACCACGCTGTCACTTTGGCTTCGTGTAAAGGAACTGATGCCACATAGTGAGGGGTTTTGTCATCCCAGTGAGCACGGTTGATGGTGCTAACGTTTCTAGTGAATGAGAAGTGTGCCTCATCCGTCCATATTATTCGCAGTGCTCATCTGTCATCTTCATCGTATCTGATGAGGAAAAACTTTGCGAAGTAAATACGCAGTTGCTCATCTCCAGACTGTAAAATCTGGACGCGCTGAAATTGGTAAAGTAAAATTCTCAGAACAGAGCGCAGATGCCTGTGAACTGAGCCTTTTGTTAAATAAAAATTGCGAGCAACACTTCTTGCAGTATGCGGTGGACCTGCAATAATCGTGTTATGCACTTCCGCAACAACTTCAACTATTACAAAATGTCGCCGGATCGAGGTCGATTGAAAGTGCATGCTGTTCTTTCAATCTTCTTACTAAATCACGTACACTTTGTACGGAATATGGGCCTTGTGTTAGCCTGTGATTTTGCCGATAAATTAGCACTGTGTACCCCCATTTCCCCCATTCAGTTAAAACATCTTTATCCATTCACCTCGTTGTTTTTGTAAGTGTCATCTTTGTGATACAATAGAATATCTGAGACACTCCTTCCACGCAGTTTTTAAAAGGTTTCTCCACAAGCAATGCTTTGCACGTGGTGATCTGTGATTGGCCCTTCTACTGTCTAACCCTGCGAATTATTCAAAGTGCGTCAAAGCTTCTCCTTTCTATGTTGTCATCGGTCCTTTATAATGCTCTTTTTTTGTAAAGACTTTACGCCGGCAATTTTACTCATACATTAATCGATCTAACACCATTTGTGGTTTTTCAATACGCTGATCAATTTACGCAAGGAAAAAAAATGGGTGGTGCCATTCGAAAATTTCAAAATTCTTCCTCTGTAACCGTGACCGTGAACTCTACATTGTTTAGAATTATCACATGCTCTAGCGCATACCTTCAATCAACAATCGCATATCTTCAGACAACAATATCCGAAATTTTGTTTCGATTGGTTGAGTGGATAGGCCACTAGGGTTTCATGTAGAGGGGAAGTTTTTTTGATCACCCTGTATGTTGTTCTTGCTACTAATGGAACTTGACATGGAGAAAATCGCTGAAGCAGTCAGTGATTTTAGTCCTAGGGCACATCTCTTGTTTCAAGTAGCTCCAACTAGGGCCAAGAGTACGTCTTAGCTACATACTCATCACATTCGCTTGCAAAACCCCTTTTTACAGAGGAGAACATTAATACACCTCACAGATAGGACACAGAAAAACCATACCCTTGACGGAACTCGAACCTGGGACGCCCAGATCATGAGCATGACGCGATACCTCTGTGTCAGTACGCCGACAATTAGTATATATATAAAGACAGAGAGAGAAAGAGATGATCTTTATAAACTCTCTAATTATTCAAACAGATATTACTTTACTAGAGCAACCTTTTTTCGAACATAATATTACGATTCGTTTTTAGAACAATAGTGTCAGAGTTTGCAATAAAAGTAATTATTTACTTTTGTTAACATAAAAATCAAAAAATGCAGTGTATATCACATTTTTTAGTAATTATTAGCGAATTTCTAGATGCATTTATGAGATAACCTCACATTCTGGATACAGTGAACGATAACGCTTCATTTCCGTTATTTAAAAGCATCGATATATCCCAGGTAGAAGGCAGTATCTGCCCTAATCTTAAACTCCGAGGGAATGGAAGTAATTTTCTGATCAGCAACCAGAGGAAGCATCTAAGTGAAGACGTCGAAGGAGTAAGAAAATTCAAAAATTGAAACTATCTACTCGTTGCAGTTATTATCGCGATGAATTCTCACCAGGAAGCACCTCAGGCATGGCGAAATTCTGGAATGAAGGTTGGTGCTTTTGGTACCTTGAAAGTATTAATGGCTTGATAGTTGTAAAATCAATCAAATTTTTATAAAAATCGCTAGTTACTTACAAAACAATTCCCACAAAAAAGATGCAACGAAACTGGAATTTAGAAATTATAGTCCTTCACTAAGAAATTAAAACAACTATCAATGGGTAATTTTGAATACATTAAAAAAAACATCCACTAATACGAATAATAGGTACAAATTAAATGCATTCCTTTTTTTTTTGTCTACAGAAATTCAAACTATTGATGATGATGTGCCCGCTTTTTACCGCGGAAAGAGGGGTGCAGTAGCTTCTGAGGGTATTCAAACTATTAATATCTTGATATAGACTTTCTTTGCAATTTACCGAGCAAAAGTATTATTTCAATCCGTGTTCTTTGAAATCAGAGATAATTCCTTAACTCCTCCTTCTTAACTTGTCGAGCATTTCAAAAGAGAGGGATGTTCAATTAATAAGAATGTGGAGGATTCGTATTCGATCTCCAGATACTTCTCTAGAGACGCTCCGGCAGTTCATCGCTGTGCTATCCTCCCTCTTGAAAAAGATCCGAGAATGTTCAGTTATTGATGGTTTTATTCGCCTTCTTTGAAAAGGGACTTCAGCTTTTCGAAGGTCTGTAAAAATCTGTATGCTGTCTGTCTGGTCTATTAAAAATGTCTGTTCCTTATTTTGTTTTAAGATAGCCAGTTTGAATTCGTTCACTGGTTGTAAAAAATAATTAAAAAAGTAAATACCTGTATTCTACACATTCTCTCACACTTTCAATGAATTTTTATGAGTCTGAAAGATAAAAGCAATTTTCACCTAAATGCAACTAGTTCTTTATTTTGCGCTCCTAATAATAAGGTTTCCATAGAATATGTCCTGCCGAACTCATTCTAGATAAAAAGGTTTAACTTAAAACTATTTTGCTCCATATTTCCAAAAGCATTTAGTCATTTAAAGTATTTAAAACGCGGCTTCTTCCGTACCTTTCAAAACAATTGCTGAAACATGGGATAGAATTGTATCGAGATACCAAAATTATGAAGCGATTTTATTAAAATTGTTGCTTTACAAATGGAGGCACGGGATTCAAATCGGAGAATTTCAGATCGGCATGCCATCGTTGGGGAGATGAAGCACAGATTGCGACGGATGTCACGGAGGTTAGGTGGAGGAAAATCCTACATCAATTCAAATGTGTCGAAAAATGATTTTAAAACTATACAGAGGGCATTATAAAATGCCAACAATGTATTTTATGAAGTCATTATTTGATATTTTATCAAATATTTAAAAAATAAGTACAAAAAGTATATGTTTTTAAAATTAATGTCAATTTTAAAGCATAAGGAAATTAGTGATTTAGAAGTAAAATCCTGAAATGGGTTTTGAAATTCCACTCGCAGTCCCTCTTTACGCTCTGAATCTAATTTCGTCTTATTTATTTGAAATCTATGAAGTATGAGATGGAAGCAGAAGACCACACTGTCTTGAATTTGGATTATCCAATTTCTTCCTTCTGATTAAAAATAGAAGGGGGAGTGTCGGAGAAATGCGCCACTGCATTTCATCTCCACAGCACTTCTATTTGCATGCGTAATAGTTGCTAAAATTTCAAAGCATACGCTTGCGAAAAAAAAGATGAACAGGCCCACAACCATCTGAAGTCATCTTATTTAGCAGCTGCTCCGTTTGCATGCTTTCTAGGAAACTACGCATTTTCTTAAGCTTCAAGCTACAGCTTGCAGAGCCTTTTAAATTTGTTAAGGAAAATAATAGTAGTCCAAGCCTACTAGAATTCCGTCGGCTCATTTATTCCTTCAACTGAAGAGCATAGATTAAAAACCATTGTCAGATGCTGAAAAGCTTACAATTCATCACGGGCTATTTTACAAAAAAATGAACGAAATAATATGAATCAAAGAAAAATTCGTTTGTTTTCGACTTTTAATAATATTTTATTTAAAATAAAAACAGTTTCAGCTGTAAAGTGTTCCGAAAAGGAATCGTCTGCTAACAGATTTAGATTGCGGTATTCAACGAGCAGCTCCGTTTATTCAGACCCTTTGCATCCGGATGGTCGCTCTCGCTCACCACTCAAGACGTTGCATCATTTGGACGCTTGGCTTTCTCCCATTTTTTATTGTTAAAAGCGATTTGTCAAAAAGATGTAGATTAATTTTTCAGAAGAATTCGACTCGAACAATTATACATTATTTTTCAGAGCAATAAACAAACTTTGTAGTAGGTGAATAATTATACATTGAATTACTTTTTCGAGTGCAAAGAGTTAATACTTCGATCACCTTGCTTGAATGAGAATTCTAAGCATTGTTACTATACATTTTTCCTTCAAATTTATTGAAAGGATTATTATTATTATTGTGGCTGCAGAATGTGGTTTGGCTGGTGTAAAATGGACTTTAAGACTGATTTTATTTTTCAACTTCCCTGAAACTATATCTGTTCATCCAACGAGCCCAGTAAAATATGTAAGCTATTTTATCCTTTTTATTCATATTTTCATTCATTGTCAAGTACTTGCTTTATGATTAATATATTTAGTAAGAATTAGGTAATCATCTTTTCCTTTTTCTCAGTGTTTGCCTAAATAGTAGGTTTTACAGAATCGTATGCAAGCAAATCCCATCAATTATAGATATTTCGCTATGTGAGTGTTGACATCTTGAAATAATTTATTGTTGTGTATGTTTTTTCTACATACACTTTCATTCTACATATTTTCACCATTACCAAATTTGATATTTTAGTACGAAATTAAGCCCGTATTTGCCCTGACAAATAATATGTTCGAGTGCGCTTTTGATGAGGACTCTCCTCTCTTTTTATCGGAACAATAGTATTCGCCTCTGCGAGGTTAATAAGGGATTTATTACTTAAATATCATAATTTATTTTATTTGCTATAATTCATTTTACTTCGTTTGCGAAGTGAAGCAAAATTAAACTTGAATTATCATTTTGAATATTTAGTTGTGGTAATATGTTTCTGTTATTGCAGTTTAGAGATTGAAGCTTAATTAGTAACTATGAAAATCCACTTAATCTCACCAGGCCAGCTGCTAAAATTCGAAGACTGCCTTCTGATATAATATTTAACTTAAGTCATTTTAAAGTTTACCTTTAGTGCAAATATAAAACCAATAATAGTTAGAATGAAAATTACTTTACTATTACAGTTATATTTTGCGGAAAAGGACTGTATCAAAGAAGTTGTTACACCAGGGTTAAAATAGATCAGGGGAACACTGAAAGTTCAAAGAAGAATGCTCTCCCCAGCATGTTTGACGACTTCCTAGACTAAGGGTGGCTAGCCTTTATGGATCGACGTGCCATTTCTTGCAAAGAAATGTTTAATGAGGTACAGACGTGCCATCAAATATTTGTGATTATTGCAAAATAATAAAACTAAATACTAACAACTCTTTATTTAATACAAAAAAAAACATTTTGCACTATATAGTAGTAAAAGTTTCAGTTATACGTATAATTCAAATTAAAGTAACATTAGTGTGACTTCTTTTATTGCTGATTAGATAACAAAAAACTTATATTAGGATTGCAAGATGCTATTTTTGGCAAAATGCAAGGTCAATTGGAGTCATCTGCCAAACTGTTTCTAAGAGAGTTTTTAATGTTATTCATCTCTGAAAATAAGTGTCAAGACATAAGTGAATGAAAATATGGTTAAAATAGCGTACTTCAGTTTCTCCAAACAGTTAAATGTATCTGGAATCGAATTCCATGTTTTCAAAATTAAGTTACTGGCATTTTTACGTATATTGCTTACTAATCTTTCTGTTTCAATTAGTTCTAACTTTTGTTTCAATAAATTTTTGAATCCATACTGAATAAGAGTGGAAATCAATCAGTTGCATTTCAAATTTTTTCGATTCCCAACTAATCAAATTGGGAGAAGCTCAGTTTAGCAAATTAAGTCACGTCAGGGTACATAATGAACTTTTGCGTTTCCGACTATTTTTTCAAATAAGAAAATATGTTTTAAAATTCATTGATTGACGAATCAATAAAGGAAATAAATTCATCAATATCTTTTTCATCCTCTGATTTCCCATCCATATCTAAATCTTTCAAATTTAGAAAGTATTTGCAGTTTTTTTTTAACAATCGTTTCTAAAACATGAAATCCAGCGTCAAAAGCGCGAATGTGACCCGCTGATAATTGCTTCATTTGTGCACTGAAGCTTTACATTCGGTTCATTGAAGTACCAGTATATGACTGTGAAAAGCATCAATTTTGAGAGCCAGATGACATCCAACAACTGTGGATATCCTTCGACTTCTTCCACATTTTGAAGAAACAGTCCGATTTCTGCCGAGCAGTCAACAAGTTTCTGAAGTAGGTTCTCGCGGCTCAACCAGCGCACATTATTCTTCATTAGTAAGCAATCACACACCGAGCTGACTTCCTCCAGCAGAGCGATTCAACGTTCGATTATTTAAAGCCTGCGACGATATGAGGTTGAGTATTTTTGCTACCAACTCCGTCACATTATCAGGAAATGTTAAACCAATCTTAGAACACAAGGCCTGGTTTAGTGAATAATGTAGTGGAGTTCAAGAATGGAATTCCTGCGTCTGTTTGAGAGAAACCAATGAATTATTTTGCCCACCATATTTGGAACCCCATCAATTACTGAGAAAATTCTTTTCAAACCAATTTCTTTTTGAGCAAGCGATTTTTTAACAGCCGTACAAATATCTGTGCTCTTTTTAAAAAGGAATCGACAATTCTCGCATCTGTTCATAATGCTCCATAGGGAACATTTTATTTTCAACTAAATGCGAATCGTTTGATCGGCTTCGTGCCCAAATTATTCCCGTACCTTCGATGGCACGCGTCCCAATGGATCGCCCTCCTTGTCCTAAACTGCAGTCATCTGCTTTCTCTCATACCATTAAGGGCAGCATTAAAGAAAAGCAAATTTATTTAAAGTCCAGTTAGTTTGATTCTATGAAGAAAGCCGAGTTGAAGAATGTTTTTAATGGTTTTGAAAGATTAAGCAAGAATTGTCGATGATCTTTTGATTGGAAGAGCTTAATTTCAATGTGAGCGACTCAGAGTGGCTTAGTTTGGAGATAAATATTTGAAAGGACTCTTATTTGCATTTTGCAAAGTTGATTCTCTTCGTCGCCAAATAAAATGTTCTATACAAATAAACGAAATATTAGAGGTAAATGTGTTTTCCACGGATATCAAATGATCAAAAATGTTTCCTGTGAAATCATGGGAAATTAATTTACTTTGTAATATACTTTTAATTTATGAAATCTTTAAAAAGAACGGAAAGATGACATCTAAAACCGAAGAATTAGATACAAGTTCTTAATATGGTAGAAGTTTTTTTAGCCAAATTTCGTTTTAGCCAAAATTCGTAAAACTAATACAGTAATGATTAATATATTTGGTAACTTATTATTTTGAAAAAAAAAAGGGGGGATTACTTGCACCACGTACCCAGAACTTGTGTATAGCTAAATGATGTTCTGATTCCTGTCTAAAATATTTTTCAAAGTGTTCTCTTCTTTTTAGATTAACAAGTCAGCTATTATGTTTGAAAACAATTAAATGGATATATTCTACGATAATATTGGTATTTTGCACACTTGTAGACAGTTTGGTTCCTAATACTTATTATTTTATTAGAAAAAGAAATTATATATATATATATATATATATATATATATATATAAAGCAAAATGGAAGAAGACGATAATTTTTTAAAGAAAATTATCTTCACCGATGAATCGACGTTTCATGTGTCTTGAGTAGTCAATCGACATAATGTCAGAATGTGGGGCTCCGAAAACCCTCATGTCGTAATGGAAATAGAGAGGGATAGTCCAAAAATTAATTTTTTTTTGCGTACTTATGCGTGATCGCGTTATCGGACCGTTCTTCTTTCATGAAAAGGCAATTACAAAGGAAGTGTACTTAGATATGCTGCAAATTTAAGCCGTACCACAAATTTCACATTTAAAACCAAATATCTTTTGGCAACAGGATGGCGCTCCACCTCATTGGGGAAAGATTGTGCGGGAATTTTTAAGTCAAGAATTCTCAAACAGGTGGATCGGATGAGATGGTCCTATCCAGTGACCCCCCCCCGTTCTCCTGACATTACTCCCCTCGATTTCTTTCTTTGGGGATTTGTCTAAGACACTGTGTATTCCACCAAAGTGCGCAACATTTCAGATCTTAAACATTGCATTACAGCTGCAATCTCACAAGTTACAGAATCAATGCTACAACGAAATTGGTCAGAAATTGATTATAGGATGGATATTCTTCGTGAGACGAAAGGGACCCACATCGAGGTGTATTGATACGTTAAAAAAACTTTACTATATGAGGTAATAAATGTAATTTAATTTTACTTTCTACCTCGTTTATTAATTTTTTTACCGAATTTTTGAAATGTGTCAAAGACTTCTCGGACACCCTGTATATATATATATATATATATATATATATATATATATATATATATATGCAATTATTTTGAATCAGAAAAATAATTCCATTTCAATTCATTACACAAATTAACTTGTTTGATGTAATTGACTTTTCACCAAATATTCAACACATAATGAGGAATTCGCATTGACGCTACAAGTAAGCCGCATGAAATTAGTTCGGCATTCAAAATGTAAAAACATATAACAAACAAATATAATTATAATCGCAAACTCACTGGAAATATTTAGAATTTTTAAGCAATTGTAAAAAAAAACCGTTTTATAGCTAAAAATAATAAAATTAAATGCATTAATAAAGCTTTGATTTATTGTTGAAGGACATTTGTGACATATTTTAATGTTACAGAATTCTCAAAACAGTATAAGAGCATTAAACTGCTCATTTTAAAAAAACTATTATGTCTGTTTTAATTTTTTATCAAAACTTTTTCTTAACAATCAAAGAATGCTTGTAGATATGAATTATGAGTTTTCTGTTAAAATGATATATCATTCTATATAAATAATGTATACTAAATTTTTTGTATTATAGTAATTTATGTAGCTTTGCAACTAAAAATATAATGCTTCGTCAGGGCTTAGACATTTGTTTAAAATCGTGGAATTTTATCTTGAGAAAATATTAAAAATGGATATAAAATTTCTTACTCTTTATATATATAACAGATGCTTATGCATGAAATCTCTATCACCCATTTAATATATATATTTTTTATTTTAAATCAAAAAGATCTTTAGTAATTTAATAAGCAGTAGCAGAAAAATGAAAAGCAGAAATTTTACTTTATTTTTGGTTTTCAGCACTTTTTTTTGCTCGAAAAGAAAAATGACTAGTGCATGAAGAGAAAGATAAAAAAAATAGTTATTAGTTTTCTTAGTAAAAACAAATTATAACTCGAAATGAGATATAAAAATGAGTAGTAATTCATTAATCAAATAATGAGTAAATAAAAATAAAAAGACAAAAGCTTAAAAGTCTTTTATTTTTCAATATAAATTATGGAAAATAATTTCAAATAACTAATTTTAAATTAATATTTTTATTAAAAGTGCAGGGGGAATTGATATTATTTAATTAAAACGCCTTTATCATAAATATTTCAATCCCAATTAAAAATGCAGCACATTTTATTTAAGTTTCGAATTTTTATATTGTTTAATTTAAATTTTGCAAACGCAATATTGCGTTGTATGCTTAATAAAATGAATAAAAATGCTTTTCGAAAGCCTATTTTTCGAAAGTCAATCAAAAGCTTATTTTTTAAAATTATTTTGAAATTTATAATATTTAATATTTATTCTTGTACTATGCACTGTCTCTTTTTTGTTAAATAAACTACTTTGCGTTGAAACAAAAAAGAAGGTCTAACAATACCAAAATCCAGAACAGACAAATATACAAAATTCTGGAGCAATAGAAAGTGAATGAAAAGTCCATTCTTACAGAGATGAAGAGAATGCGATGAAATAGAAATGTGCCAAAAGAGATGCCAAATGACTTTTTGAGAATCGATTTCGCTCCCCGGGCGTACTTACGTTGGATGGGATTCAAAGCCTCGCTGACATTCTTCACGACATCAGGCACCAGGTTGGTCACCCGGTCCAAGAGACACTCCCCGATGGGAGCGAAGAAAAAGAGCCAAAGGATTGACCGAGACATTCGAGCGCCGAGACGTGAATGAGAGTGTCCGTCCCGCGGAACGAGTTCGGCCTCGCAGAAGAGGCGAATGGCGAACGGGCTCGCGTCCCTCCACCACTTCGCGGGAATGCAAAACAGGAGAGGCGACCTTTCAGTGAGGAGAGAGAAGATGGCCTTTTATTTGCAATTTTGTATTTTTACCACTTTATAATTATGGGTGGCCTTTTCTCTAGGCTTTTTTCCAACTTTAAGATAGTCTTACATTTGTAATTTCCCAACTGTTTTGAAATAAGGAATTGCACTTTTTGCTCTCAAAGAATTCATCCAAAAATATAAAATAATCTTAACTACAGTTTTTTTTTTTTTTTTGAGTTCTGATTAGGTTTATTAGAAAATTTAAAATCTTATTAAAAAACCGCATCTCCTGAATAATAAGTAATGAGTTTAAGAGATGCAATCGGGGGTGTTTACTCGCTGGGAATAAGATTTCTGTCGCGCTAGACCCCGCCGATTGCTTTTTTAGCATGCTAAGTTTGATCCAAGTTGTCCCGAAAGTTAAGTTTTATGTATATTGGAAAAATAGCATTCTTTTGCAAAGTGACTTAACTAAGGCGGGGCCAACAGGTGAGCGCGCCCTTCATGCAGTTGCCAGGAGGCGCAAAATTAATTAATCAATTCATTAGGTTAAAAAAAATTCTAACAAGTTCTTAGATGAAAGGTTTTTAAAAATTAAAAGAGTTTCTGCAAAATGTGAGAAAATTAATTTTCAGGACAATAATCTCCAGTGATTGGGAATAAGCACTTATAAGAAACTTTTGATTGTTAGCTTAGGGTTATTTTATGAGTGAAGCAGAATAAATAAGAAATTTCATATTAAATAACTTCACTTTTTTTAGTCTTTTTGCAAGAAAAGCAAGAAGTAGAGCCGTTCAGTCTTTCGTATTTATGTGAAAAGAAATAGCTTTAATTCTCCATTCCCACAAAAGTAATGATCATTCAGTAAAGAATGGAGAATTTCAAAACCTCAAGAGTGTTTAAAAAAAGATTTTTTTTTCAGATATTGTCAGAGTATCGGAAACTCTGTTCCTGGAAATTAAATCCTGAATAAAGCTAGAGAAAGTGTATTTATGATTTATATAACCGAGACATATGTCCTAAGTTAAAATAATGAATTGGAAATGAATAGGATAATGAATAATAAGTTCTCATAATAAAATTTATTTTTTCTGCATTTCTCATTAGGAGTTTCACTTAAAAAATTGGGGGGGGGGGGAAACCACGCCGCAGACAAGGTGTAGATGGAAAAGAGAACCTTTGTTTTCATTCATTAAAACCTCGATTAAGTGAAAAATGACCGACTTTCAAACGACTCATCTTTTCGAATATGGACTAACGCTTTGAATGCGATAATTTGAATGATAACAATTTTCGTTAAAAATAAAAATACTTATCCTAGAAATTTTTAGTGACAAAACTCTAAACTACGATTTAAGATGTTGTGAATTTGATCATCAATTATCAATCGAATATCTTATCACATATACATGAAATTCCTCCGTGAATGGCCCGGAGCCTTAATATTGAAGCGAACTGTCTCGGGACAATGAGGGACGTTCATCGGTTTTGAGGGACTCCTTTTTTGAATAATAAAAGAAATGCTTCCGGCGCGTGTCATGACGGTAAGGTACCATTGCCGTTATTACAGAGCTGTCCAGAGTTATTGAAAGAGCTCCGATCGGCTCATTTGAAAGCGTTACAGTGATGTTGAAAGATCGAACAAAGAGGCATACTATAGCGTTTATAAAGAGATACTGTAAACATTATCGCAACTCTTATTATGAAATCTACCGCTTATATTTTGTTCTGTGAATGCATTAATTATTTGAGCATAAAAATTCTAATAGACATCGATGTGTAGATTATTATGTTACATATATTTGTTCATCTGAATTAAGCTCAACACTTTTCCTTTACACTTTTGTAGTTTTCACAGATGTCTTTTCAATGTTGAATTTGATTTCACGATGCCTTCTTTGAAAGAAGACCCTTTTCAGGGTCAATTTTTTTTATATTCCATATTGATAAAGTGAAGACGTTAAAAAGGAATAAGTTTAAAAATTTCATTATTTCATGATATCGCGGCTTTTTTTACAATTGCCATAAGAGGCCAAGGTTTAAATTCTTTATCTTTAATTAAAAGAAAAAATATTTTAATTATTCTTTTAAAATAAACTAAGAATTTTTATCTATTTTCATTATTATTTCGTTCCTTTCCTAAATGCTCATAAAATTAAGAAAAAGAACTTTTAAAGGTTAAATTAAACTCTGATTTGAATTGAAGCATTATTAGCAAATGAATTAAACTCAACCAAGTTTTATTATTACAATAGTTAAGCTACGATGGCGTGTCTTCATAGTAGCGAGCGAAGCGAATAAGTTAGCGCCGTAATCCTATATATATATATATATATATATATATATATATATATATATATATATAAAATTAGTTAAAACAGTAAGTCAATAAAGCAAAGAGAATAAAAGTAAACAATAAAAAAAAGAACTTATAAATCCGGCCTGAAGACTTTTCTAAAGGGTCACCCTCAGGCAGATAATCAAACGAGGGATTTTTTCAGTGAAATGTCTAACTTTCGTCCAACAATATAGATCTCTTGTGACCCGAAAATCACCTGAATTTGAGGTCCGAGAGATAAGCAGTTTTTACAAAAATTATCATTTCCAATGTAAAGCAAATTACAATAACACAACACAAATTATAAAAGATAACTCTCACTTTAAAATCCTTAAAACAAAAAGAAAATAACATACTAGTAGCTGGTAAAACTACTCTATAAATAATTTCTCGCGCCGAGCTATATTGTGTCCAAAAGCTGCACCTGTTTAAAGTGCCACATCATTAAAAGTAATAATTGGTGTTCTTTAGTGCCATCTGTTGAGTTGTTTAGCATGTATCCGAAAACTTTAGTTGGAATTTTTTAATTGGGCGTCAGGGCTAGAAAGACGACGGAACTTTTTGCAACTTTGCATAAGGGCCTGTCCTTTGTACATTCGTTTATCTCTCACATGTTTTTTACTAAATTTGTTGAGGTCATCTGTGTTTTAGTGGAAGCAGCAATGATTCTCTCTGGGTACAATTGTATCTTTTTTTCAAAAAAATTGATTCAGAAATAAATTTTAGTTTTTTTTAGTTCAGAAATATTTTTTTGTTCTTGTTGGCTCAGAATGTGATTTTGTATAATTGCCGATAATTATAAATAATCTCCACTAAGTATGGTGAATGTGATGAGCCCGTGAATATTTATCAAATTAATATTCGAGTTTATGTGATCCTCAGCTCGTGATGGAGAATGCGATTGAAGTCCGTAACTCTTCGTTACTCGAAGATGTTCCGGATTCAGCAATATCATTCCGCGAACCTTTGAGAAGATCATCTGTTTCTGAAGGGCGGGGATATCGGTGATGCGATTGGAAAGAGGCAACACAAGTCGGACAAACGAGAATGAAAAATATCTGTCTAACTTGTAGCTTTAAATATCATAATAATTTATTATCTCTAAATAAGTAAGCTTAAAATATTTAATAATTTACAATATTAGCAGTAGCCGTTATTTGGAAAAATATGGCAGAAATGACATCTTTATTTTTCATTATTAGGTATGAATTTCATCTTTTACTGCTTTCTTCGGGCTTTTGTTAAACTGCGTATGCGTTTGAAATACGTCTTTTGGTGAAATGAACAGGACAAGAGTTCTCTCTAATTTTGTTTTTTCAAAATCCTGAAAGCAAGCGAATACTTGATGCCTTTGAAAATTCTATGTCAAAATCATAACTTGCATTAAAGCAATGCCCTGCATGCAGTAAGGAGAAAGAATGAAGAAGTGATGGTGTCAACGCATTTAGAATTTACATCAGTTCAAAAGGAGGTCCTTGAAATTTAGTTGAGCGAGCCTTTACTTCAACTGAGCATGTTTTAGCTGCTTGATGTTGTGACGGGACAAATGACGGGCATTCATCTCACGAGGGCCATTTTCCCATCGAATCCGAGAAATCAGACGTCTGTGCACCTAATCAGTTGATAGACTTTTTTTATTTTCTGGAAAAAGAAGTATCTAGAAACTACGCAGTCGTCAAAAAATTCGAACTAAAGACTTTGGCGATTTTCCAAGTTTGAGATCACTCATAGTTCGAAAAATTAATATTTAGCATTATGTCTATCTATCTGCGACAAAGATAACTAACAAATTCTGTGAACTAAAGGGATAAAATATGATATAGCGTCATTATTCTAAGTCTGCCTACCTCTGTCAAATTTTGAATAAAAACTATCATGAGGAATTCTATCTATCCATTATTTATATGTTAACACAAAAAATGCAAAATGAAGAGAACTAAATGGATGAAATTTGCTACACAGATTTAATATTTATATAAACACCTATCAAATTTCGAACCAAATTCCATTACGAAATCTGTCGTGTATGATGTAATTACCTTCCTATAAACGTAATAACTCAACAACTGAGGTATATCAAATTTGGTTTGGGATTTTTAGACGGCAATTGTGCTTTTCTGTCCCATTTTTGTTGCTATCAGTTGGGAAAAACAACAAATTGCCTTTATTCGAGAGTGTGCGTGGAAGTTTCAAAGGAACCATTGCATCAGGTTGTGTTTTAACTCAAATGGATAGAAAATTATTAATTTTGAGAATGCGGACAAAGTCAGCGCTTGACATAAAGAGCAATTACATGGGTATTTTTTGTAGTAAAAGCCAATATGAATTTGTACCATCTCACTACTCTTTCTTCTTCCAATGTTACAATATCAGATTGAGATTGTAGAGGCTTGTTTAGAATAAATAAAAAAAGTATTTAGAATAAATTTAACGAAAAGGGTTTGAAGAGGCTCTCTTGTGAATGCATTAAATAGCTTACTTTTTCTTTCGATGTAATTCTGCTTTGCAATCTTTTTCTTATAACTCATGATTATAAATATTAAGAAACCTCAAAATCATTTTTCTCCTCAGATAATTACCAGACGGTATCATTCATTTAAAATAAAATATTGATTGATTGTTTAACCAATAATTAAGTTCTGGAGTTATTCAAACAGTGATGTGGCATTCGGGAACACGCAAAAGTGCAAAATTTCAAAACTTTATTTATGACAAGTACTACTTCACTATTCCAGAATTCCATCTTTCCTCAAATTTCTTGAAGTGCGTTGCAGTTGTCAGCGTCTGCTGGAGATTGAATTGAAACGCTTTTTATTTGGCAATCATAATAAAGAATGGAAAGGCTATTTTGTAAAGACGCAAAGTTTAAGATATGAAAGAGAGATTAAATCTATGTTGATTGCTTAGTAGCAAAAGGCTTCCTTTTTAAGATCTTTTCATATTTTTTTTTATTTATTTTGAGAATAAAAGAAATAATTTGAAATCAAAATCTTATAAGGAATCCTATAAATAATAAAAGAACGTGGCTTTTACTATTACAAATGGAATAAATGAAGAAAAAAAATGAATTATCTTATAAGCATCTTAATTAATATTCATGCTGTTAATATGCATCAACATTTTTACTGTGGCTTAATTCACTTTCCTTTCGAAAACTAAAAGATAAATTGCCTTCCCCTGAAACCCGTCGTGACTATTCTGTCGTTTTTATGCCTTCTGAAGACCGTTGCGTCCTTGACAGCAGTTATCAGTGCCGGGATCTGTTTCGCAATGGCCGGATGGACTAGTCCAGAAAATCTCACTTATCATTACCATAGTAATGAGGTTTATTTTTGAATTCACAAGCGCGTGCCCTCAAACGTGTGCGATGTGAACAGAAGCCCTAACGCTCATCTCTCAAGGCTGAAGTGAAATGCGCCTGCGCAATGCGCGCAGGTACACAATGTGTTTTTAAACCATTATTTAGTGACGCTTTGCGCATTTGTTATTGGCATGATTAATCAATAGAAAAGCATTCAATTTGAATCCAGCAATAATCTCCTATTGGATTCATTAATAAAGCGGTTAAATTGGTTTCCCCGAAACTTTCTCGCATGCCCTGACGAATGTTTTATCCCAGAGGAGCCTTGCATGGTGCAGAGTCGCAAAATATTTGCCTTTAGCATGAATTTAACAAATTTTACGCAATCCCTCATGTGATCCTTGGGGAGTATTTTGGTGATTAATCTTGGTCATGTGGTTAATAGTATCCGCAATAGTAATCGAATTTAATTTTTTGACGCATTTTTCCAACCGATTGAAGCAAAAATTTGACACAGAACTGAAATTGCAATCACATATCCAATTTCATCCACAGCATTTAAATGCTTCTTAAAGTACAGACCGACAGAAGACAAACTTCTAGCTGAATTGGATCAAAATTTCAAAGAAATCTGCACTGTAGATGGCAAATCTGTGAAACGGACTTCATCCGTCCAGCTGACTGCGTTTTGTGGTGAGATTTTGAGAAAAATCTGTTCCGAGGAAATCCATCTCTCCGGATGTTCGAATAGAAGTAAACGTGGCGATGATGAGAGCTGGATAGATAGCAGGGGTGCACAGGTCAAGCACCTGTGTTGTAGACACCTGTCAACCGAATCCGTCTTACGCAGACCGAATACCTGTCAGTCCACACATTCAGAAACAAGTGAGCACAAAGATATAAGACCGCAATGATTTAAGTATATAAAATGTGTTGTTTTTTGTGACTGCAAATGTAGCTCTCCGTCCAATTTTGATTATATTTGGTTGAGAAAAACACTTTTAAAACACAAATTCATCTTCATTAGTGAGTGGACGAAAACGTTTTTCGGAGACCACCGTTGCTAATTTATGACTTAAGTTGTGGTTCATGAATTTTGACTATTCTTAAATGATAATTTTTTTTCATAATATTCTACAAAATTTTTTTTATTAAAATTCATACTACTGGATCTTCAAATTGGATTAAAATTCACACCGCTTTCTTCAAATATTCAATCACATTCATTTCCTCTATAGTTACCAGTTAAATAAGGAACATTCTATTTATTATATGGACAGTTGATGTGAGCAATTAGAAAAACACTAAATCCAAATGGCCCAAAGAAAGCACATGAGGTTATTTAAGCAATAAGTTTTTGATGTCTTCTGAAATGTTTACTTTATGTTATTTTGGAAGATGAATCATTTATATGAAATCGCGCTTAAGCTATTCGGCAAAAATTGAACTCTGTCTGTATTCACGGCATCATCGCAGGTCGGGTTGGCCTCGCTGTCAGATGTCGAGTCCCGGCTCTGGGCGGGAAGGATCCAGATACGAAACCTGATGCCACGGAAGGACCGTTGTGTAAACGTGTTTGATGTACGTTAAATCCATTGCTTAAATGTCGTTCTTAAAGTAGTTTGGAAGACATCCCACCAGTTCAGATGTCGTCCCTTTCATCTGAAAGCAATCTTAAACTTCAAAGTGCATCCTGAAATATCCCAAGCTCTACTTAAAAAAATAAGTCCATTGTAGAAATGGGAAGGCCTGTCAGTGATGTGCATTAGTAAGAAACTGTCAAGCTTCTGAAATTCATTTAGATAATTAATAGTTTTTAATATTAAAATAAATTTAACAACAAAATTTACTATATCTATATGTCTTAAATCGCAACATAATGAAACTGAATACAACCAATCCTTTTCTGAAAGATGAGTTTTTATACAAGGTGTCTCCTTCATTTGATGCAGAAGGGAGATTCGCCACTCGTCCGGAGGAGAAATTTCGCTGGAGAGGGAAGTTCGGGGAGCATCCGCGCGTTTGAGCCCATGCGAGCTTTCGCATTTTCCAGCCTCACAGCCGGAGTGATTGTCGCAAATCCGAGACACGAGCCCGCAGTCGGACTGCACCGACTCGCGGAAGTGGAGGTTGGCTCGTTCGCGGTCGCAGCCGTTGAAGAGGAAGAAAGCGGTGACTAGAACAAACAAGATCACACACACACACACATATAAGATTTAGATTTCGTAATATTTTCAAAAGCGCATTTACTGTATGGGACAAAATAAAACATTGCTATTTGCTTTCTTTAAACCATTTTGTAAAAAAATAATTAAAAAATTGAATTTTTATGATTCATAAGAGAAATTTTCTTGGAAAAATTCTTTACGCATAAATTATAAAAAATATTCTGTAATGAATTTGAGACATAAGTAAAGAACAATTTTGTTCCCCAATTGAGTATATTTTTAAATGTGTTTTGCTTCACTGGGCAAAAAATTACAGCTATTATTATTTAATTTCAACTAATCACTAAACTTTACTTGAATAATATAATATTGATTTAATTACTTACGCTTCAATTAAAGTACACATTTTATTGGAATAGACAGAAAATTAAAGTGATACTCAGTACAGCAAACATAACAGCGTAAAGCTTTTATAATATTATGAATTATATGGCTATCAAAATTTGAATCTTAAATACTTTATTGAATATTGGAAGCTATTTAAAAACCAAATGATTAACCATGTTTAATTGAAAGTCAATTCTTTTGTTTGTTTACAGACAATATTATAATTTCTACTTGAAATGAAAAATGTGCAGTCTTCTACATTATGTGACATGCAAGACATTAAAGTGAAACGCTTTGTTGAATGGATTGAACTTGTGCTCACACAGGCTAATTTGGGATTGATTTTCGGGTTTTTTTTTTCCGAATAACATCATTTTGTAGATATTAACATGCAGAGTATTTTTGCGCAGCATATTTTTGATTTATCATTAAAAACAAGTATTTTCCATAATATTTTAGAAAGAGAACATCACATTATTTTTAGATATATTATATTTTGCATAAAATATTATATATATTACTACATATATTTTGCAGGAAAGATTATTTCGAAAAATTCCCTTTATTTGCCATTCAAATTTCGACGATTCTTTCTAAGAGAGCGTCCTGTTCTTACTGTGCGTAATAACAAATCAAATCATCAGATGTATTTTTCATATTTACTTTGGTATAATTTAAAGTTTATCCGCGTCATCTTTACAGTAAAGAAAAAAATATTTTTACTCTGGGTTTTTTTTCTTCTCATTTTCAGTTATAACTTGAACTAAAGTTACATAAATAAAATGGCCATGTTTTAATCTCATATTTTACTAAGAAATTATTTTTGTACGAAAGGCTATTTTCCACAAAGTTCCTATACTTTCTTTTATGTTTATAATTATATTAAAATGCAAATCCATTTTTATAAAATATTTTTTGAATAATAATATAAAAAAGCATAAGAAATGCATTTGATATATATTGAGAGAAGGAAATATTTACATGCATTTTGTGCCTCTTTCACTCACATTTTCGGGGCTTCAATTACAGCATTAAATATTTCATTACATTTCAAAAGCGATTCAAACTTTTCCCAGCTGCTCACCGTTCGCCGTCGCTCCTCGCCTCGAGTCATCGCTGGAAGCGCGAACGCAGCCAAGTTGGAGGCTTCCTCCAGTGGGATGGAAGTCGATGTGTCCAACAGGACCATTCATCCCTAAACCTAGGGCATTCGTTTTTTTAAAAAAATTTTAATTAACAAAATGGGCCAGCTTATTTTTTCTACCATTCAAATAGCTTTAGAGGGGGGGGGGGGGGTTAGGAAACAAATTTATGTATAAATAAAGCCTTTTTCATTAGATTTTATTATGTGTCCATCAAAATCTATGTAAATGCATAAACCGTTTAGATATGTGGTCCACAAATAGCTCGTATTATTTATTACGGAAATGACAGAAGTCGAATGTAAACATATCCGTATAAGAACGTTTTAGACAAATTTATTTAACATTTTTATAGTAGCACTTAATTAAACGGCTAATTAAATAAAATTATTATTTTATAAATACTGCTCCTAGTTTCAAATACATTATTGAATTAGAAAATATAAAATAAATATAAAAAGTGTTAAACAGAAAGCTTAATTGAGGCAAAAATAAGCTTAATATTCACCAGAAAAATATTCACGTCATCTGCAGAAATAGATGACATTATCTTCCTAAAATATTAATTTCACTTAATTTTTTTGCAGTATTTTAAAATTAAAAAAAATCTATTTAAGGATATTGATTTCTATTATGTACAGTATTTATTTTTTGAAATTTTCAAGTTTTATTTACAGCATTGTGCTTTAATATTATAGTAGTGCTTTTAATATTATGAAATTCTAACTCATTAATCAAAATAACTAGCCCCGCACTATTGCCAACATTAAAATTAAGATAGTAGCAGCCACTATTGACTGTAACCGGAACTGCTGCGCCACCTAGACTAATGAGCGCAAACCTCGAAAACACCAGTAAAGCTCAAGCAACGGGCATGGACGCATCTCAAACTTTTCTATGTGTTTGTGTAAATGTTTAAAATTATCTTGTGTTGTGTGTGACTTACCTTTTTTCCTAATAAATAAATGTTACACTACACCTACTTTATTAGAACCCCCGAACACCCCCACCACAACTGGCGCCCAACCGGTTTATTTAATTTTAACGATTCCGTTGCTTGGACTTTGCTCGCAATTTTTTTCAGCACTCCGTATCCAACGGAAGAACAGCCATGAAAACCTAATCCATTGGTTAATGATTATAGGAAACCTCATTCGTAGGTAATTGATTCTCTTGCACATTCCTGATCCGAAGGATAATTTTGGTAAGTTTGAATTTCTTGTGTAGAACAATCCTTGTTCTTACAAAAAAAAACCCCTTAATTGCTAAGTTGCAAGAAGTATTGATTTATTTGAATTGATAATAAATCTTATAAAAAATGTGTAATTATAAATAACAATTTATCTCGGAGCATTCAGTACTTATTTTGAAAAATATGTATGAAAATTTTGTTACTAATATGTTACCAGTGTTTAAAAACATAGAATTATTTTATTGCTGTGTGTCTTAACCATATTTTAAAGAATTGGTATAATTGATAATTTTAGTATAGGCATACACAAATTTTATGAAAGTGTTATATTTTTAAAGATTTCTCATTCTTTTTGAAAAGAAAATAATCAATTTTGTAATGCATAATCATTGAATCATTTTAAGTAAGCGCAGTGCAGTTCGATTATAACCTTGAACTCACGCCAGTGCATAATTTTTGGCTGACTCAGCAATACTATTTTCTGAATAAGACATAACTCTCTTCAATTGATTTCCTTTGCGCTGAACTTGGAGCTCATATGATTAATATGCATTTTCGATGCTGGTATTTTGTTATCGTATTGAGTAGAGTATATCCATTTAGATTTTTTTTGTATCTCTCTTATATGCAGAAAGTATTCTTGTCATAAAGTGAATTTATTATAAGTTGGAAACAATTTATGATTGTGTTCTTTTCAACATAGATTTCTCAAAATGTATAAAAATTTCAACTAATTCCAATTGTATATAAATGTAATCTAAATATTCTCATCAATTTTATTTAAGCATATATTTATTCTTTTTTTTTCAACTGATTTACGTATTAACTGTGTATTATAATATATATATTTATATGCTGTGTACAAATTTGGCATCACTTTTACAAGATAAAGTGAAATAGTGGCTTTAAAAAATGAGTTTTCTGGGAAAGGGCAAAAAGTGTGATCTTGAAACTTTAGCTCGTGAAATGAATATCGACATTCCTCCAAATGCCGTGATTTTAACTTTAAAATCCCTTATAACTACATCCGGACAATACGATGAAAATTTTGTGCGCGAATGTTTAAATAACATTATTGAAGAAAGAATATCCAAAGAACGCAAAATTATTTCTATTCGTGAGAAAGCTGAAGAAAAAGAAAGAAATGCTCGTGAACAAGAAAGACTGGCACGTCAAAAAAGTGAAGAGAAAGATAGACAAGAATTTGAACTTCAAAAAATTCGACTTCAGATGGAAGCTCAACAATGTGCTTCATTGCCTGCTGTTGCCAATGTTTCAAATAATCTGCAATTATACAATTTGATTCAAACATTTGATCCCAAAGAAGACGATATGTCACTTTTTTTAAATTTATTTCAAAGCCAAGTTAAATTTTTGAAAATAGAAAAAGACTCTTGGGTAGCACATTTGCTTGGTGTGCTTTCTAATGAAATAGCACAAATAATTGCTCGCGAACCTGAGGAAAACGCTCAAAATTACGAGCATTTGAAAAATTTACTTTTGCAAAGATTTAAACTGAGTCCAGAGAAATTGCGACGTCTTTTCGCAACTCATAGAAAAACTCCGGACAAAACATGGAAAAATTTCCATTTTGAACTGAGAAATTACTTCGAAGGATGGTTAGAAGAACTCCACATCCAAGATTTCGATAAATTGAAGAACCTGATGATCCTAGATCAAATGAAGAAACGGGTACCACCAGAAGTAAAGAATCATTTCTTAGACATATGGTGTGATTGGGTTACCCCTGATGACCTATTAGAAAAACTAGACGCTTACGACAACTTGCGAACAAGCAAGAAAGAATCCCAAATGCTGAATAGCTGTGTGGATAAACCATATTACTCAAAGCAAACTGACCAAGTCAAGCTTGATAAAGGCAAAAGAACTTTTTACCCCAAAGGTCCAAAATTGCAAAATCAACAAACTTTTGATAGAAAGCCTCTGTCTGGGTTCCTCAGTCAAAGTAGGCGGGATCCCGGAGTCCTCAGTCAAAGTAGGCGGGACCCCTTTTGCAATGACGGAGCACAGAAAACAAGCCTTGACATGCTACAAGAAGCTAGAAAACCATTAACTTCTTACGGCTGTGGAACTCCTGGAGTAATCAAATCTAAATGCCGCATATGCAATCCAAAACTTCAGGAAAGCGATGATTTCCCTGCAAATCTTAATCAAATGACTTTCTATAGTTTTTCAACAGATGTTCACCCACTGAACATAATTGAAGTTTCAATCTGCAATAAAAAAAGCGGCCGTGTGTGCTGACACAGGTGCTACACATTCTGTGGCCGGTGAAAAACTGTACCTACTTCTCAAAGAGCATGGTATGAAATTTGAAGAGAAAACAATTGATATGACATTAGCCGATGGACATATTTGAAACACAGAAATACTCACAACCATTGTGAATATTATTGTAAAAGGGAAAAATATTCCAACAGAGCTGATAGTGTTGAAACAAGCCAAAGGAAACCGAACTCATCTCGGTGTTGATTTTTTAAGTGCTGCAGGTATCGTCCTAGATATCCAGAAGAAACATTGGTACTTCTCTGAAACCCCTCAGAAGAAGTATGCTTTCATAGAAACGTCTCCTAATATAAATGCTCTCCTAACTGTACCCACTGTGCCTCAACCTTGTCAACTTCGTAATCATGAAGGTACACATCTTTCTCCTCAACAGCGACAAGATTTTAATTCCTTACTGGAAAAGTACGAGACATGCTTCCAGCCAGGGGGAGCGCCAATACCTTTTATCCAACACAGAATCAATACCAGTGACCACCTTCCAATTGCAGTGCCACCTTATAGAATGAGTCCTGCAAAGAAAGAAAACTTAAGACAAGAAATTAATAAGCTCTAGGAAGAAGAAATTATTGTAGAATGTGAATCCCCATATGCTTCGCCAGTGGTATTGGTACCAAAACCTAATGGTACAATGCGCCTGTGCATCGATTACAGAAAGCTGAACTCCATTTCAATTCCTGATTCCTACCCACTTCCACGAATGGATGATTTGCTGCATGACGCAAAACCTACTCCTTTCATGTCAACCATCGATCTTCGAGCAGGATATCATCAAGTTGAAGTTCATCCAGACGATCAAGACAAAACTGCATTTGTGTGTCCCTTTGGAACATACAAGTTCTTACGAATGCCATTTGGTTTAAGGAATGCCCCTGCAAACTTTCAAAGGTTAATGGACCGTTTCCGAAATGGTCTTGATGATATTCTCACTCTCACATATCTCGATGACATCATCATTTTGTCAGAATCATTTGAGAAACATCTCTCTGATTTACAAGCTGTTTTCGAAAGACTCTTACTTTTTAAATTGCAAGCAAATAGAGATAAATGTCATTTTGCTTCATCTCGTGTCAAATATTTAGGATTTTGGATTACACAAGAAGGAATTGAAATTGATCAGGAAAAAGTTTCCTCCATTCAGACAATGCCACCTCCCAAAAATGTTAAAGAAGTACAATCCTTCCTTCAAACATATTCCTGGTTCCGCAGATACATTCCTAACTTTGCAGAAATATCACGACCTCTTAGTGATCTTACAAAGAAAAAAGCTTCATGGGAATGGGGTTTCACCCAGCAAAATGCTTTTGATAACTTAAAAATTTGTCTCATAACACCTCCCGTGTTGAAGCAAGCTGATGGAAATAAACCATACGTTCTTCGGACAGACGCTAGTAATTATGCCCTTGGTGCTTGTTTACTTCAAGGCTCAGGCTCTGAAGAACACCCTATTGAATATGCTAGCAGATTGCTTTCTCAAGCAGAGCGTAACTATTCAACTACAGAACGAGAAGCTCTGGCTGTCGTATGGGCCCTCAAAAAGTTCCGTGGTTACTTAGAAGGTTCAGAAGTAACAGTGGCATCTGACCACCAACCTTTGAAATGGCTTTTGACTCTTAAGTCCCCAACAGGAAGACTTGCTCGATGGGCTTTAGAAATTCAATCGTTCAACTTTAAAGTTCAGTATGTATCTGGAAAAGCAAATGTCATTGCGGATATGCTTTCACGGCCAGTTTGCGAAGAAGAAATTTCCTCTCGTGAAATTTGTAATAATGTGATAGCAGACATGCCTGCGAGAACTTCAAAGGAAATGCGTGATTCTCAATTGAAAGATGATAATTTGCGTCAAATAATTGAAAGCTTTGAATCATCACCGAAAGATGAAAATTTTGTAAACTGGACCGGAAGAGGGTATTTGATGAACCAAGGAGTCCTCTATCGCTTTGTTCCTGATGCAGATACAGAAGAGGCACAACTTGTTGTTCCATCTCATGAAATTTCAAACGTGTTAAAACAATACCATGATGCACCTACTGCAGGTCATTATGGTGAAGATGGAACTTATCATAGAATAGCCCAGCGCTATTACTGGATAGGAATGCGGTCTTCCATTGCTGCATATGTAAAGAAATGCCCGGAATGTGCTCGGTACAAGTCTACTAATTTGAAACCTGCTGGACTTTTAAGGACACCTATCCAATCTCAAAGATTTGAGACACTTTCAATTGATTTGTTTGGACCATTACCCCCAGGCGCTACTGGTAAACGATGGATCTTTATCATTGAAGATTGCGCAAGCCGCTGGATAGAACTGTTTGCTCTGGAATCAGCCACTGCTAAAGAATGTGCAATCACACTGATAGAAGAAGTATTTCTAAGATATGGTATTCCCAGACGTATTATAAGTGATAATGGCCCACAATTCATTAGCGCCGTCCTCCAACAAATATGTTTTGTTCTTCAAATAGATCAGTGCCTTACTCCAGTTTATCATCCTCAGGCTAATCCTGTAGAAAGGAAAAACCGTGATCTAAAACCTCGATTGGCTATTCTTGTGGGAAACGACCACGATAGTTGGGAAGAAAAACTCCCGTATATTCGTTTTGCTATGAATTCAGCTGTTTGTGATACTACAGGACATACACCTGCCTTCCTGCAATTCGGAAGAGAATTAAGAACTGTAGACGATGTAGTTCAATATTTTAGGACTGTTGTCGAAAACGATAATTTCGTTCCAGAAATCGCACCGTATTTGAAAAGATTTGCAAACATTACAAATGACATACGAGAACGTATCGAAATAAAACAAGATCAACGAAAAAAATACTACGACAAAAACCGACGTCAAATTTTTTATTCTCCTGGTGATAAAGTTTGGGTTACTTTGCACCCCATAAGTAACACCAAAAACAAAAAAACTTCAAAATTTATTCCAAAACGGGACGGACCATACTTGATCCTCACCCAGAAGTCTCCTACTTCATATGTGATAGCCAGCCTTGATAAGCCATCCGAACCGATAGCGACCTACCATACATCTGCTCTTTCGCCCTTCATAGATGTGGATACTTCTCCAGTTGTCTCTCTTAGAAAAAGAGGTAGACCGCCAAAATCTGTCGTGCCACCACGTATTACTACTCAACAACCTCCTTGTGTTCCCGAGTCATCTACATCAAATCACCTTGCCCAGAAACTCAAAAAGCCACAACAGATAACACAGACTGCCAAAAGACCTCCCAATACTTTTAGTCCTGTCTCTTCGTCGGGACGTCATCAGAGACAGAGGGGGAGATTGTAGCAGCCACTATTGACTGTAACCGGAACTGCTGCGCCACCTAGACTAATGAGCGCAAACCTCGAAAACACCAGTAAAGCTCAAGCAACGGGCATGGACGCATCTCAAACTTTTCTATGTGTTTGTGTAAATGTTTAAAATTATCTTGTGTTGTGTGTGACTTACCTTTTTTCCTAATAAATAAATGTTACACTAAACCTACTTTATTAGAACCCCCGAACACCCCCACTACAAGATAAAAAATATTGCTTTTTTGGATATTAATTTTGAAATAAAATTTCCATTCCCACTTTTATTTTGTAATAAAACACATTTAATTTGTGCCGACCGTAATTATTTAATTAAATTCCTATTTTTAAGGTACATCAATAAAATGAAAATTAAAAAAAAATATTCCATATTATTTGTTTAATGAAATAAAAAACCCAATAATTTATGTAAACAATCGTCAAAGGCAGCTAATGTACATATATAACGCTAACGTATGTGTCACAGAAATGGTTGTTATTATTTGTTGTCAAGTGGCAGTAGTTAAATTTAAACAAATATTTAAGACTCTTCATTGAAACTTTAAAAAAGTAAGATATTGGGATTTACGGCAACAATGGCTATTATATTTGGTTTCCAGATGTAGAGAGCAAACCCACTTTATCAATAAACACAAGACATCACACACAAACAGTTTGAAGTTTTAGTTCCGCTAATGCTATTTAGCACCTATTCGGGTGATCCAATGAAAAGAAAAGGCACATTAAGTTGGAGAGTTCCCGCAACACGGAGTAGTGATACAGAAACAAGTCACAAACAAGTAATATAAAAACAGTTTCATAAAATCAATCCTTACTTTGGATATTAGGACATTTTTATTTTAGTTACTTTTTATTTAATAATTACAATTTTTGTTCTCGTGTGCCGCTTTACAATGGATGCAGTTGCTTCTGGGGGACATGGACCCTTTAGCATCCGAATAACGATAACTTCAGCACCCCCACTGATATAACTTCCGACGTGGAGAACTTTGCGACCAGGTTCGAACTCGCAGCACAAGGAATGCAAATCCAATGGCTTATCAACCAGGCTATCCCGACCTAACAATTACAACTAATAAAA
>JAOUZG010032936.1:2359191-2402829 GCA_026289955.1 Argiope argentata | reverse complement strand
CTAATATATATATATATATATATATATATATATATATATATATATATATATATATATATAGGGGGAGAGTGTGAACTAATAGTAGGAATTGAAAAAAGTCCCAACAGAATGTGGTCAAAAATATTAGGAGATGTTGAAGTTGTTTCAACATTTGAAGAGAAATTTTCAGATTGGACTTGATTGCAGTAATTTTACCCAGAACACTTTTGAAGGAGATATCTTGTTTATCTAACGGTAGAAAAGTTAAAAATTTGCCTCCATAGATTGTATATTTTTGCACGAGGGAATAAATGTTTCAATATTAACAATATCTTCCATTCCATTTTTGGACTAAAAAGATAGCTTCATGATAGGGATGTCTCCTAAGAAGATGAAATATTATTTCTATAATTATTGATTGTGATCAAATGCAAAGCTTTCTTCAGACTCGAAATTATATCTTCAGGAGCGGTCCATTCAATTTGAATTGCATTTTCTGTACCTTCTTTGACTAACCGATCTGCGAGCCCCTTTCAGATTATATTCGATTAACCAGGTACCCACTTGAAGGATATTTTTCTGGTTTAATTTGTTTACAGTTTCATCTTTGGATGCCATACGTTGGATAATTTTTGGCGACTGGGGATAAATATTCTTCAACGATGTGAGCGCAGAGTAGTTGTCTGTAAGAATCAAACAATCCTTTTCAGGAACAACTAGGTCATATAGTGCTTCAGCAATGGCTAATGTTTCTGCAATAAAAAGGAAACTGACAGGATGAACTGAAAAGATGAATTTTTGGATAGAGAAAAATCAACAATTGAAATGTGCTGGAAAGTTTTATATGCATCAGTAGCAATGATAAAATGATCAGGAAAAATTTCTGAATACATTCCCTAAAATAGTAATTAATTTCAATCAAAAGCAGATTTTTATTTTGAAATTTAAAATCTATAAGAAAAATTTCTAAGTGATTCCAATAGCTTGATGGGTTTTCAGGTAAGGTGATAATTTGGCAGGTATTTAAATTCTTAAGAATAAACGACATGAGTTTTTTTTTGTCTTTTGTAGTTAATTGATTTTCTCGATTAATGTTGGAGTGCTCTGCTAGAAATGGAGAATGTACTTAATTAGCTATTGGTAGAATGTACTTAATTAGCTATTGAATGTACTTAATTAGGTTAATTAGCTAAAAAACTGGAAAGCTAGTCGCTTAATTTTTTCTGCAAGGATTTCCTGAGAAGATATTTTCAAAAGAAAAACATTCGGAGGCCTAACTCAATTCTTAGGGCTATAGTTTGGATCGAATTGCATGCTTTAAACTGTGTCTCGAAACACTATGTCTAAACTGTGTCTCTAAAATTACTATTATTTGTGTATATTAATTATTATATGTTAACTAGCATTTCCGTACCCGGCATTGCTCGGGTAATGGAATTAGCGGGGGATAACAGTGCTTCGTGCATTTAATTACGAAAATCTCCTATAATAGTTACTTATTACCTATAACTTTTTCTAATTTTGGGAGGGTCCCGGCACCCCTGGACTCCTTATATAAATGGCCTTGTCCTTAACCGATCCTTAATGATCCTTTTAAAGCATTGATTTTTTTTGTAAAAGCGGACCATCCACGTTTTATTATTATACCTATGTTTAAGCAAGAACTTTTTGTATACAACATTTTTGGGGTGTTTTTTTTTTCTGGTGCTAAAATTATTTAGCTGCTTGATGAACTGACTTTGGAGCAAGCTACATAAAATTGGCAGTGTGAAAAACAATCTCCTCTTAAATCGATTCCTGCTACTTTCAATGTCTGTCCTTGTGACTTATTAACGGTTATTGCAAAGCAAACTTTTACAGGAAACTGCACTCTTCTAAATTCAAAGAGATAGTCCGACGGAATTAATGGAGTGCGCGGTATTAAAACCAACTCTTCTCGAGAACATACAGTAATTATCGTAGCTTCGATTATATGCTTATTAAGTCTAGTCACTTGTAGTCTGGTGCCATTGCGTAACTTTGATGGACAAAGGTTTTGTAGTAGGTAGCATTACTGGTGTCCCAACTTTCAGGTGAAGTATGTGAGATAGAAAACCTGGAATGAATTCATAAGACGCGTATTTTTTGATGGATTGTTTTCAAAATTGATCAGGGTGCGCCAAAACAATGCCAAATAATATTTTAAAAAGTTTAGTCTCATTTTTATTTATCAATGGATTAGATTTGTAATGTTGAAGAGGAAAAGTCAATAAATGACAAAAAAAAATTTTAATGCACAATTTTTTTATCAGATTTTTGCAATCTTTCACACGATTTTAAAAAATTTATCCAATTTTATGTGAAAAAAAATTTGATTAAGTTATCTTGAAAAGTTTTGGCGTAGTTAAATATTAAAGCTAAATTTCGCCTCTTCGTTAAAAAATTCGCCAAAAATTCAGTTTTAGAATTTCGATTTTTTTAAATTGCATTGCAGCATACTATATCGTATTGTCTTTCAGGAAACATATTTTCTGTATTTTTCCAGCTAAGCGTCTATTTTACGGGGCCGTTCAAGAAATAGACCCGTCAAAATTGACCCTTTTTAAAAAAATCGATATTTAATTATTGCGTCGATGTTTTGTAAAAAAAATTATACTTCCGTGTTCTACGATAGAAAGTCCATCCGATTCCACTGCGATATTGAATATAAGTTGAACGGGCGTGTAACGATGCCAATTTAAAAAACGCGGATTTACGGGACGAAACGTGACGCATAAGCGATCGCTTCTCCGGAAGGCCGTGTTTCACTCGGAAAGTAGCATTACAGGTTTAAATTTAACAGAAATTAAGGGGGTTTAATTAATTTCTCCCGAACTAATTGATATTTCGAAAAATAAACTATCCTATCTTTTAAGTTGGATCAAACTGCAAGTGGTGTGTAAAATATTTTAAAATCGGTTAAGTAGTTTAGGAGTCCATCGCGGACAAACAACGTGACACGTAATTTATATATATTAAGATAATATCTTTAGTTCTGTGGCTATAGTTTTTTGATGTCATATTTTTGTAATATATTGAACTCCTTTATCTATTTAAGTGCATGATTTTTAAAATGTTTGATTAATGATTTTTTATTCTTTTTAAAAAAAGAATACGAAGAATTTTAATCGTTTCATTCCATTTTAAAGAATGTCCCGCATAAGAAATACATTAACAAATTTTTAAGCAATTTTTTTGGACAATTCAGCTTACTTTTTTCTAGAGTAACTTCAAGTTTCGAATAATTGCACCATCTGTTTATGTTTCCCTTTGCATTTTGAATCTTTTTGATAATAATTTCCATAAGTGTGATAGCTGTAGAAGACAAAGATATCATCTGAAGTAGAGTGCATTCGACCCTTTCCTCTATGGTTTCATGGAAATCATGCATAAAGATAACTAACAGAATTGGTGAAAGAACACTGTCATGAAGTAACACTTCGTTCTGTGTTCTGTTACCAGAAAGGTAGTGCCTCCAGTGAATCTGGAACTTTCTGACTTGAAGTTAAACAACCATGAAGTTTGCCATGTTGGCTGTTATAATAAGATGTAAACATTTAAAAATAAAGCGGTCGATATGAAGAAAATCATATGCATTTTTGATATCGAGATTCACAGAAACGAAGTATTTCTTTCGTTCGTGAGCTTATGCGATTTTTGCCTTAATATTGTAAATTGCATTTTGATTATCAATGAGAAGTATGAAGCCATGTAAGATATTGTGTAGTTTTTTGTTACAAATTAGATAGTAAGTGATGCGTTGAGTGAGGAAGCGTTCAAAGACTTTTCAAAAACTGAGGTGAGGGCAATAGGCCGAAAAGAAGAAACGTTGGTTTTGTCTGTGTTTGGTTTTGGAATCTGAATAATTAATACCTGTTTACATAATGTGGGTATGCTAGCTTATTCAAATTGGTTTTGAAATAGTTTCAAAACAATTTGAAGTTAATTGTTCTTGAGACTTTTGAACCAGATGGCTGGTATATTGTCAGCTCCAGGGGTAAAGTTTTTAATTTTATGGATTGCTTTCTTAAGTTCCCAGATTTCGAATTTACTGTTAAGGAAAAATTTCTACCAAAAGGGTCTAAAGTAATGCGAGCAATATTGTATTTTGGTTGGAAAAATGCTTTTCAAATAACTCACTTCGATGTGCTGGATCGCAAATGCAGTGATTATTTTGTATTGTATTATTTTTATGCTTAGTGCTCGGATTTGCGTGATTCGAAAGTTTATTTTGAATTTTAAAGAATATTTTGGGTTACGAGATATTAAGCAAAATTTTTCCCAATATTCTCTTTACGCATTTTTAACACTAAAACGTAGTCGCCTAGCAAATTTTTTCTGTGTTCATCCAATATGTTTTAGAAATGTTTTCTGATAGCTTTTTTTCAAAAATACTTGTTGCATTTTTCATAATTATGACAAGAAATATTTTATCAAGGAAAATAAGACTTATATGACAATGGTTTAAATGGAGTATTTTCGGTTATTATCTTTGTTGCGTTCACCGTAATTTCGTCAATCGGACATTGGTAGGCATCATTAAAAAAATATTGTGTTTGTTAGATTATCCGAGTCCAATTAATTGTTTTTATATGGCGATTAATACTTTCTGTAAATGACTAGTAAACAACTATCAAATTGTGATTGCTATCGAAAGTTGAATCCATAACATAACAAGAAGTTTGGTTATGAATATCAGATGAACAGAGTGTAAGATCTAAGATATATTGAGTTCTTACGGATATGTGTGTAGGAATAGCTATATTGAGAATTATGAAATGTGAATAAGTTAGCCAATCAACAAATTGTTACTCAGAGCCGAAGAACGAGCCGCTCGTGGTATCCTTTAATTCCCCTGCAATTCCATTGCGGATAGGTCATAAAAAAGGGCAGTTAAAATGTTTATTAGAAACTCATCTCAGCTTGGGACTTTAAAAAGAATAGAAAGAAAAAAGAATTCGAAAAGCCAGAACGGTTACTAGTTCGAACCCGAATTTTAAATGGGAGGTTAAGCAATTCCCTCATTTATGAAAGCGAAAAGTAAAAGAGAAAAACCCAACCAAATGGAAGGTAACTTTAAAAAAAAGTTAAATTCAAAGGACCACTTGAAACCCATTGCATTGGGATGGTTATAGTTTGAGATACAATCTTTGTTGCTTTTTTCTCCTCCCAGGGGATTTATTTGATTCAGTTTGATTAAAAATGTTGGCAAAATTTTGTAATAATTTCTCCACAGTTTTTTTGAAAGATTTCAATTAGCATATTTGTTTACTGCTCTAACTTTACTGCGCTATTTTTGACTATAGCTTCAATTTTTTGGTTTACTGTTTCCTCGACTACACTCACTGACATATTTGTTTTGACTGCATTGCAATAACTTGGTTTTGACGATTGCTGAAACAGGCTTCTGGCTTCTTCAGTATTTAAGTCTTTTCGGCATTTAAATTCTAATATTTTTCGTTCCCTATTGTAATTCGAACATGATCTCGATGCCGTTGAGTGCAGGCCCTAACAATTTATGCACTTTTTTGAAATTTGACATTGACCATCATTAATTTCACAACTGATAAGACAAATATTTTTAGTGAAAACTCCAATTGTGGCATTTCTGTGGCAATCTGTGGCATTTCATTCATTTTTTTCAGGTTTATCAATGAACTTTTGGACTTTTTGGTCCCCTCAGGGACTCACCTACTATAGATGAGTACGGGTGTCCCAATCTCGTAGTTCCCAGGTATATTTACTTCTTTTATAGTTTATTATCCTCTACGCTTTCAACTCCCTGCTTAATCCTTCCATTCTTTGACGGCAAGCGAGGGAGTTCTCCATGAGAAGCTACCACCACTCTGTTTGCTTCTTGCTTCTCATGGACCGCCAAAGTCCCCACGTGTTGGCCGTGCGGCGACCCAATAAATAGATGGGGGCTGCACTGTGCTTCTCGCTGTATCATTCGGCTGGTATCTAACCACCCGAGTAATTAGTCCGGTAGCGATCAAGTGAAGGGGTTACGATTTGGGCATAGCATTAAGGTTGGTCTCCGGGGATTACTCCCAGCGTATGGGCTCCGGTCAGTCCCAAGTTAAGAGCCGAGGCTGGAAATGGCCAAAACCAGTGGCTGTCTTCCCTTGTTAGGCTCCGTGGTGGGCGGTGCCGTCGGGCCTGAATTTCTTCCAATGTCGTATGGGTAAATGGAAATCTGCTCGCTTCGGTGGGAAACAAACTGTTACGAACAATGAAATGCCATCTGTCTTTCCAACTTGTTTTTTAATCGCAAAAAGAGTTTTCAGGACAAATGAGACTTTTCATTCGGTATCTTCTTTCTTAGTAGAAAAAGGCAACAGTGGTTATATCGAGGAAGTAAAATGCCCCAAGAAACTTCGTCTCGGATACTTGCTTGTGGGAGTTCAGTCCCGAAGCAGTCAAAACAAATAATAAAATGGAAGAAATTTGATAATATCCCAATCAGCGTTTCTCCAAATGTTTCTTTAAATTCCTCCGAGGTAGTTATCACCGGTGGAGAATCGTTTAAAGTGGCAGAGGATGAAATTCTCAAAGAATATAAAAGCCAAAAGGTGGGTCATGCAAAACGTATATTAATACGGAGAGATGGCCAACTCCATAAGACAAAGCATTTGATTTTGACAGTTGGTTTCCCAAAACTGTCAAAGTATATTAAAGTAAACTATATGTGTCTTCCAGTAAGATGGTATATTCCCAGTCCGCTTCGTTGTTTCAAATGCCAACATTTTGGGCATTTTAAAACTTCTTGTCGCGGAACACTCACCTGCGCCCGTTGTGCAGATGTCGGTCATGACGGTGCTCATTGTACCTCTGTAGAAAAGTGTGTAAACTGTAAAGGTGCACATGCCTCGATAAAGATACTTTCCATTCTGTATCACTATTTTTGATGGAAAAATCTTCAACAGGAAACATTGGAGAAATGGCTTCTGTTAGAAAGCTTCGATCGGGTGGCTTACTCGTAGAAGTATCATCGCGATAACAGGCTCGAAAAATCCTAAAAGTGAAATCTTTCGGAACAATGTCCGTTTCTAATACTTCTCATAGTTGTATGAACTCCTCTAAAAAAGGTTATTACCAACGGGGAGTTATTTAACGTTCTTCTAGAGGAAATTACCAAGAAGTTGAAAATTCAGGGAGTGATGTCCGTGGCATTTCGATCCGTCGAGATTGACAGCTAGTTAATAACTACAAAGCATCTAATTTTAACGATTAATTCGCCAAAACTGCCGGATTCAATAAAGGCCGGTTACATGAAAGTGCCCATAAGACCATAAATCCTTTGAGATGTTCAAGTGCCAACGTTTTGGCCACTCAAAGACTAAATGTCATGGGACTTTGAATTGAGCCCATTGCACAGTAGCTAGCCATCAAAACACTGATTGTAAATCAAAATAAACATGTGTAAATTGTAAAAGGGAACATACGTCTTTCTCATGATCCTGGCCTAAATGGAATGTTGAAAAAAGAAATCATAACAATTAAAGTGAAAAAGGATATGGCATAGGTATACTCCGTCCCGGCCGAAGCCATTCGGATATAACGATGAGCTGCCGCAAGACAACCCCCGCCGAGCACGGAAGTGCAGGTTAATCAGATTAATTTTCATAAAACAATTCAAAGAACTAGTTAGGAAAAAGATACGAATTTAGATTCACAAAAAAAAACACCTTGTCTCCAAATATAATAATTATCAAACAAATGAACAGTTATTAGAGGAACATAAAAATGTAAACAACATTAACTAAGAAAATACTGTATAAAAAAAAGGAATAAACATATTAACGGTTATTAGAGGAACATAAAAATGAAAACAACGTTAACTAAGAAAATGCTATTAAAAGAAAAAGGAATAAACATTTCAACATATATAAGAAGAACATTAAAATGTAAACAACATTAACAAAGAAAATACTGTAAAAAGAAAAAGTATAAAACAATTATATACAAAGGAAGCTCTTGGTAACCCGAAAGCAAATAACATATATACAAAATAAAGTTTCCGTATACAATATAGAACATAAGAAAACAAAAGTCAAAGCAAAGAGTCATTTCAATCGTTATCCACGGATTCCAACTGCATAAGATTATTGATAATTTCAGAAGCACTTGCCCTAAAGAGAGGGAATTTTAATAGCAATTTGATGTCCAAATTTCTCCAGCCTAATTGCCATGTTGAGCGGGTCTTTTCCCATAAATCACATTCCTGTATAATATGATGAATGGTTCCAGAAGATTTACCACATCTGCACTTAACAGATTTTCCAAATAACATAGCTTGGTGAGCATTAAAGACCCCATGACTGACCAGTTATTATTTGGTTTATGAAAAAGTCACCATATAGTCTTTTAAGATGCACTGTTTGAATAAATTTTTAATCCAAACACCTTTATTGGAGGCTTCCCAACGAACCTGCCACTTTTCAATTATTTTTTTTTTATTTCAGTTCGCAGTTGAGTTGCAGTTGGACTGAAAGAATAATCAATAGTCTCTTTTTTAGTTGCTTCTTTTGCATAAAAATCTGCTCTCTCATTACCCTCAATCCCTATATGTGCTTTAACCCAAGTCAAATTAATATTGAGTTTAGATTTAACTATTAACTTTTTTATTTCCTGTAAGAAATTTTTATCTTCGTTTGGAGCTTGCAGTGTTTGTAGGGCTGATCTTGAATCTGAGATGATGTCCGCATTTATCAATTTTTTGCTTATTATGAATTTAACTGCCAGTAGTATAGCTAGAAGTTCTGCTATATATACAGTTGTTAAATCATTTAATCTATACATTTTGTTATTTCTTTCAACTCCATCCTGAAAAAAGACAAAGGCACATCCCACTCGGTTATTTAATTTAGAATTATCAGTATATATTTGATTCCTAGTTTTCGTCCAGTTAAAGAATCTCCAATTGATTTTTTCATACTCCAACGGGGCTGTGTTTTTTGTAAATTCGATATTAATTTTACCGTCTACATTTTCACAGATTTTATGTTGCTTTATGGTTACTGAGACTGCAATCATATGTTGTATTTTTGATCTAACGGTGGGCATCCACTCAAAACTTGTAAAGCCACATTAGATACTGTTGAATAACATTTGGTAATAGCTAATAGGGATTGACGTTGAATAGAGATAAGTTTATTATTTACTTTGACTAAATTTCTGTACCATATTTCATATCCATAAGAAATAATCTTTTCAATGATGTCCAGATAAATGTGCTTCATTATTTTAGGTTTTAGGCCCCAGGTAGCTCTAGTTATTCTTCTCAACTTCTCTTGAATTTTTATTACTTTATTTTAAACAATACCAAGGTGTGGCAAAAATGTAAGATCTGGGTCAAAAGTAACTCCAAGATATTTGATATATTTGGAGTATGATAATCTTTGATTGTACAGCTTTATACCAGGAAAATGCGTTACATCTTTTTTATATTTGATAATAGTATAAACAGACTTATTTTTATTAAATTGTAGATTAAAGTTGTTCGCCCACTTTTCCAGTTTATCCATGATTAGTTTACTTTTATTAGTGAATAAGTATGAGGCAGAAGCCTTCATGAGAATAATGATATCATCCGCATAAGCTTGCACTAAAATATTTGCATCATCGTTAAATTCAATAAGTGAAAGATTCAATAAGTGAAAAAGGATATAACATATTCCGAGTCTAAGCATTTGGTATTAGGACAAATGCTTAAGGAAGGTCGAACTTATGTTACTGGGGCAAAAACGTCCCTTTCAACTTCAAACAAAGTGCGTTATCATAATATCTATCGACTCTGATTCGGATCAATTTTCCTGTCCCACCAAAGAAAAATTTTCGACACAATCAGAAAATAAAAATGTATCCAAATCGCAAAACGCTCCAACTTTGAAGCTTTCTAAAAAAGACAACCATCTAGGAGTATTCACATCAAGGCGATCCCTTGCTTTCGATCTAGACAAAGCTGGTCTCACTTCCAGAGATTCACCCTCATTGTTGAGAAATCCGTCAAACTCGGAGCTTTTAAAAATGCATCCTTCCGACGAGGTCGATGATCTCCGAATGAGTTGCGAATGATCCGCAACTCCCTTGACTGGTATTGACAAAACTCCTCCCCCTGTTAATTAATGGAGGTGGGGGATTCACTTCGTGGAATTGTCGTGGCATTAAGGTAAAATTAATTGACTTCCAGGCTCTCATTAATAAGTCCAAATATCCTGTTTTATTTGCTCTTCAGAAGACAGTTTTGACACCAAATGTTCAAATTGCGTAGTTATAATGCTGTAAGAAAATGTAACGAAAATAGTGCGTCATTCTCTGGTGGATTGTGCATTTTAGCCTCCAACCACTACCCCAGTACTATCTAAGCCTTAATTTGCAGGCTGCGGTTGTGCAGATTCGAGTGAAATCCTAGGTCACGGTCTGTTGTCTACCTGCTTCCAAATGAGGTTATTTTCCCAGGACAATTTGGACATCCCCGGTGTATAGTTTGTATGTAGTTTATTACCAAATTCCATTGAATGTGCTTAAAAAATAGTTAAGAGCTCAATATTTTTTTCCGCCTTCAATGTCATTCATATAATCCTATCTGTTATAAAACTGTGCCTATATACGGAGCGGCTTTCTAAAATCCTTCCCTTCTATGAAAAGACGAAAAGAATGCTTGCCGATTTCGATTTTTTGGATGCACAAATCAGTAGCATAGATTGTTTATCAATTCAATCCTAGTATATTTCCGAAATCTCTCACAATAATCCCTTCTCATAGTATGATAAAGCAACTACAGCTCCGGTTATTTTTCGAAAGCTTTATTTAAATCATCGTCATCATTTTTCTGCGTATTCACACTGATGATTCAAAAACAACGGGCCATGTGGGCTGCAATGCTCCAGAAACGTTTATCAACCGCTTGCAAAACTCCTGTTCAGTTTCTACAGCTGATCTGACGAGGAGTTTACACACCATTGAAAAAATTTCACTTTTACGTGAACGTAAATTCTGCTTAAACTCAGATAGTATGAGCTCTCTTGTTTCTCCCCCCCCCCAAATTATAAGCATCCTTTGGTTTGGGAAATACTTCAACTTTTACGAATTGAACTCCAGGAATGATCAAACTTTCTCTCTTTTTTTGGATCCCTGGTCACGTCGGTATAATTGGGAACGGAATTTCTGTTACTGCTGCAAAAGCAGCATCTAGTTACTTTATTGCAGCGGCCAATTCCTTGCTGAGCTATGAAGAAGAGTTATTCCTCTTACATACGCCTGAAATAGCAATCACTCTGGGATTTTCAAATTTCAAATAAATTACATAATATCAAATCCAGCATAAAGCCATGGCCAATTGTTCCGGTGTGTGAACTCGATGTCAAATGGATCGACCTCCTTCACTTCGGCTTTAAGCCTCTTTTGTTCGGTAAAATATTTCCTGTATGCACATTCTGCAATCTTGGTCTGAAGTTCATTCATATTTTAATCTAATACCATTCTTTTAATAACCATCGATTACATTTTTTCGGTTTATCGTCCCCTCAGATTTGTGAATTGGTGGGAGAACACCCCCATTACAAGATTTTTAGGAATTTGAAAACCCTTTGTTTTTATGCCCACATTTGACATTTTATAGCTTTTACAATGTTTGTACCGATTCCTATTATACTGGATTTTGTGTTTCAAAGGTTATTTTTCAATCCTGACTTTTAAAATTTTAACTTTTACCTATAACCACATGCTTGGCGTCTCGTGGTCTTTTTGCCGTCAGACCCGAAATAGCAACAACGACCGATTAAAGGTGAGCTGAATGCAATAAACGGCTGACAGTCGATCGGTCAGGATTCTGGAAACGGATCTATAAAAACCGCAATTACTTAAATATATCCAATTTATTGTGGAATGTGGGGGCCACTATTGAAGTTTTCTTTCATTTTTTAATTGGTTTCTAATAGCGCATTTAAAACATAAATCTAACTTTGTAATGCTATTGACCGAACGCCAGGGATCACACTATAGGTGCAGAAGAAATGTTTATATAGTAATAATCAACGTCAGAAGTAAATATTTCACGACTTTTGGGCATCAGTGCTATACAAGGTATTCTCCCGTAGAAATTAAATCCTGTACGGTGACACCCACATATTTAAGTAGGGAGTGACGCAAACATCTCACTTTATTATTAATTTTAATAGCAGTTAACTTTAATTTTTACAGCTAATGAAATGATCATACATTTGCACCAACCTCAAATCAAAATGGCCTCAACACATGTGGGTGTGTTGTGAAATCGAGTGAACGGGCTAAAATGTCAACATACCCATCAGTATGACATCCGCACCATCAGTATGAATGACATCAACAAAAAGAGCATCCGTGGGATCCAATCGGGCTTCTGGCTTCAATTTATAGAAGTATGGACCAGCTGCATCAAGTCCTGAGGAGAGAGTGCAAATTATTGTTGAAAAAAAATGTAAAGAAATGACTCTCAAGCCATATGCAAAATGAATCAGAATTTTTAAGAATGGTAGAATGGGCTATAGCAAAAAGTTGTTTGATCAAGAACGTATGGGTGTAAATGAGCCGTTTAAGCTCAAATATAATAAATAAAATAAAGCAATTTTTTTTCATTGAGTAACAGGATTGGCCTCTTCACAGTAGTTTTTACAACAACACTGCGTAATAATCCATTTGCTACCGAAGTGGAAGCAATTAATTTACTGAGCACGAATATCCCAACACTGGAATTCATGACTTATTTATTTTTTCATTTAAAAAAAGTGCTTCAAATAACTGTATATAATTAAGAAAAACGATTTAAAAATTATTATACCCCCCCCGAAATTTAGAATTTTTGGAGGTTTCAAACGGTTACATTGTGAATTAAACAATATCTCAATGACACGAATCACCTTATATCATTTCTGAAATGAAAATAAAAGTTCATTTTTATCAATATATATTTTTTACAATGAAAAGAAGAATATTTTGATAGCATCTTTATTGGTAGACAGGTTGGTATTTTCCAGATTAAATCTAATTCTAGCACCGCCTACCTACTAGTGTAGGTCTGTCACCATTCGAAATATTCATGTGCATGATAAATATAACTTTGAAAAATACACTTAAAAAAACACTATTTTTGTTAAACTAAATGAACTATTGAAAAAAAACACAGACTTTATGTTTGATTTGCTGATGGAATCATGGATATGATGTTACATCTGAACGATTTTTCATGCATTAAATATAACTAATATTCCCGGTAAACAGTTACTAATATATTGGGTATTGAGGTGACATTTTTTTTATTTCACTTCTACTCACAAGAATGATGAACGTGCATGCTATTGGCTTTCTATAGACCAGACAGTTTTATTTACGACTTGTGAATTTAACACTAATATACTTTGGAAGTTGGGAAAATTCATCATGCTGGGTATTTTTTGAAATTTTTCTCGGAATTTTATGAAAATATACCTGAGTAAAAACGATTGCTACGCCATTTCAAAATTCAAAAGGCTGTCTTTCGAAGGACGCCAGTTTTGTTGCTGTAAAATACTTTAATCTAGATTTAGTTAACTTTTAAACATATTTTTTTGTATATTTCACAACAATATTTTCATTCTTTCCCGAAATATTTGAGCACATGACTTTCTTTTATTCCCGAAAGCTGAAGAAATATCTCATGTAGTTTGCAGAAAATATAAAAAAATAGGTAGTTACGATATTGCTAAGTAAATTGAAGGATGAGCCTTATGTAATATCGCGCATGGAGCTCATCTTCTATAGAACGGCTCATACGTACAGAGAACAGAGTATATACAACACAACTTTAATGCTTGCAGTTTTATCTAGAAAGAATAAAAAAAATTACCAATAAAAAAAATTCTGCAATTGTTTTGAAAAAAAAAAGCCTTTATTTACATTTTCCCCTCTGTGGTTACCATCTAAAAATATTTCTTGAAACTGAATTATTACAGAGTAATAAAATGCTCGTTTGGATTAAAACAGCCAAACTAGACAAAATGATCTATTTATGTACTGTTAATTATAATAATAAAGCAGAAAATAAACCAAATAATTAATGGTAAGATAAAACAAATTAACTAAATAATATAAACTTTAATAAATAGCATCAAAAATATATTAAAGTACATTTTTTAATATAATTTTAAAAAATTTAATATAAATAATTTCAGTTTTTTTAAAAAATAATAATAAATTACAAACTAATGAAACTTTGTTATTACTATAGGCATATTTCTTTACGATAAAAATTCAAGAAAAATTGAAATTTCTACTAAAATTTCAACACATAAATAAATTTGATTTGATTTTAAGCAAATTTTCTACTATTCCAAATTTATTTTATACCGTCATCGATATGTCGATAGAAAGAAATTAAAATAAAAAAAAAGATTTTTTTTTCAAAAACCAAGCTAATAATTAAAAATTTCTTTAAATGATTTTTTATTTCAAACTTTGTTATTTTTTCTACAAGTATTGGGATTGAATTGTTATTTAAATAGATTCCAAGATGCCAATACAAGACAACCGAAACCATAAAACTACGTTTTTTACCCGTTATTCTGCCTAAATCCGGCACCCGTTCTCCCGCGTAACCAGCGGTGTGAGCTCCTAAACTGTGACCGATTAGATGAAAACTTTCTGGAGAGACTCCAGTCTCGGTCTGCGACTCAAAATATGTAAATAATTAATTTTAAAAACTAATATTTAGAAATAATTTTCTCGAAAATTTTTTTAACAGCATTGTTAAGAAATATAGGATGGATTTTAAATAACGTACAATTTAGAAATATGACACCGTTTCAGAAATTCACCAGATGTCGCCCGGAAAGAGGAAAGATAATATTCAACGAAAGATAATATTTGATTGAAAAAAATGGATAACCATCGGATGAAAACAATCTCAACATTATTCCTTCTTGACTGGCCTTTAATATAAATTTACTCCAACATAAGATTTTTAGATATTCATAATTTGAATTTTTGTAATGAATTTAGAGTTAGTACTTTGAACAGAAAGGACCTGCAAGGAACTTATAGCTTCAAAGGGGGGGGGGATGCCAAATTCTATAATTCTAATTTTCTCTTTTATTTCTTTTTAGTATTTCTTGGGAAATTAAATGTTTATCAATAGAAATCGATGATAAGGGGTGTAAAATGTTAAAAAATTATTAATATTCTATGTGTCAGTTGTCGTCCATGAAAAAAAAACGAAGATATCTCCTGTCTAGTAAAGACATAAAATTATTTATGGAATCTTTTTTATAAAATTTCTATTTCCAAGCAGAAACCTGTTTCTTACCCCATCTTCTAAAAGAAGGATTTTGATTGATTGAAGAGAGAAATCTGGTTAGAAAAATAGCTAATGAGTGAAGAGCATAAGAAAATATACAAATGTAATGAGATATCTTAATTGTATTTACTCTGATTAATTTTTATTTTATTTTTTTCTTCAATTAGTCCATATTTCTTCATTCTAAAAATCTCTCTTATTTCTTTATCCAAATCGCGTTTTCTATTTAGTTATTTCTAACACATACTCTAAACATCTGGAATTCCCATGCTCCGAGCGATGGAATAAAAATTCTCAAATTTCCAAAGACAACTAAGATTTCCTTTCTTAGCCCGCTAAGTGTTAAAAAATCTCCTAGTGAAAATATTAAGGGAAAATTTTCATACACTTCCCTCTTGTGCCTCGGCTCCATCGACCCTCCTTATGTGTAAGCCATACCCTAACAAGGAAAAATAAATTGAAATTAATTCCAAGTTTGCCTTCTTTTCAACAATGTAGCTTCTTTTCAACAAATTCAGTGGGCATATTCCACATACAAACATAGACACAGTGGCTTTTATTTAAATTAAAATGAGGAACAAATTAAATGTGTGTGCGTGTTTTTAATTTTGGTGTCGTTTACAATGTTCATAACAAAAGTGATTCATGAAATTAATTTTCTTCCTCTTAAACTTAGGTAAAACTTTGGAGGGTAAAAAAAAGATCTGAATAAAAAAAATGCAATTATTAATGCGTGAACCTAACGATCCACTAACAAATTTCTACATTTCAGAAAGAATTAACTAGAATTTTATAGCTTCCATGTTTTCATATTTTAGAGGTTTATGGGAATCATGGGATAAACAAACTATGCCATTTAAAAAGAATGAAGGTATCTATGATATTCACCTTCGAAGCAATCTAAAATAAACAAGTGAAACAGAAGATACGATGAAGAGTTTGACCCATTGCACCGTGTCCACTTGATTCTACAGCTCTAACTGCAGGCTATTTCTTAAAACAATACAATATTCAAATATTAATCTATATATTAATACTTTGATTGGTTCATAGGATGGATTCAATCATTCAAAATTACAATTCTAAAATTTCAAAACTGCATCTGTATTTTTATTTCACTTATTAAACAAAATGACTGGGAAGTGAATGATGCATATCGAAAATTCATTTGTATAATACAATATTTACTTTTACGCCTTGCTAGAAAAAAAGTCTGTTGAATATTGAAGAGACAATTGTTACTAAAAAAAACTTTTGTGTACATTAAAACGGATTCACGTAGTTGTTCAATTTTGCTATATTTTAAGTATGAAATATTTTTCTTTTATAAGAATAAAAACTTTAAATTACGACAGTTTTTTTTTTTGTATTTTATGTGTCAAAAATATTTGGATATTTAAATATTAGGAATAAAGGTATAAATATTTTTTTCGGTCTATGAATTTATATTAGTATCAGGATAAAATATATTCTTTGATATTTGTCTTTTGTAGTATTTAGACATATTTAACAATTGAAGAAATAGCGTAAATATTCTTAGCAATGCTTTTAAATATGTTTCGCAGAACTGTTCATGGAATAAAAAATAAGACGTGAAAGAATTATTAAAATTTCTTTTACGTTAAAAAAGTTAATAAATTATATGTAATCAGAAAAAAAAGATATCCAAATTTAATTGTGCATAAACTATTATAAAGTTGTTGGGGAAACATTCGCTTATTTAAAAATAATATTAAAAATGTTTTTTAAAAAAAATTTAGAAAATTTTTATAATAACCAAAATTATTGGGGGTATGATAGCTATAAAATGTTAACTTAAATAAAATAAAAATCTCATTCCAATAATAAAAAAAGTCGTTCAGAAATGCCATAGGCCTTAATTTACTGTCTAATAACTATTATGAAACAACGACTCATTGAAAAAGCAGCAAAGGTCAAGATAAAAAAATTTAACTCAAAAGATTTCAAATCAGTAAAAGCTTAATTATTTACTTCTAGGTATTATATGACAATTTATTAAAAAGGATGCCATTACAAAAACGATTTTATTCAAGGATACAGATGGACCTGCGTATCGATGGAGATCAGTCGGAACTCCATAAAGCATGAAAGTTCGGGTGGTTATCCTTACGAAGTTTCGAATTAAAAAGCAATAAAAATACTGAACTAACTATTAATAAATTAAAATAATCGGTATATATGATGCTATGAGTAACAGCTGCAGAGAAACTGATTTACTACTTTTACGTAAGCATCCGAGCTATTTCGTATTTTCTCCGTGTTACTTAGTGTGATGTTTGGCTACCATTGGCGACGCCTGCAGAAACGATTGGCGAGGTTCGCCACCCCTTTTGGGGTTGTTGTTGTTTTGTTTTTATAAGGAGAGGAGAGAAGAGCTTGTGTAGCGGACGGAGAAGGACGTCTCCTGCTTTTGCTTGGATTTAGAATAGATATTTAAAGAAAAGTCTGAGTGCTGTATTTTATTTGAGTATGTGCCTTTTCTAAAGAAGTATAAAGAGCTTGTGTAGCGGACGGAGAAGGGTGTCTTCGGATTTTGCTTAGATGATTTAGAATAGATATTTAAAGAAAAGTCTGAGTGCTGCATTTTATTTGAGTATGTGCCTTTTTTAAAGAAGTGTAGAAAGCTCGTGTCATTACACACGCTCTTCTTTCGAGAACCAGAGATTAGTAAAGTATTGTTGTTAATTTAAAAAGAAAAATGTTTAAGAACGTCAGAAAAGAAGATTTGGTGATTGTATTGAATGAAATTGGAGAAGTAGCGACGATTGACATGAAGTTAGTTGAGCTAAAGAATAAACTAATTGAAAGCGAAGAATATAAGAAAGATGAAGAGTTTGTTAGAAATTATTTGGTTTCTACAGTGGAAGATAGAAGGCAAAAAGAGGAGAGGAAAAGACAAGAGGAGGAAAATAGAAGACAAGTGGAAGAAAACAGAAAACAGGCAGAGGAAAACCATAGGAGAAGATTGGAGCATGCGAAATGGAACTGGCCAGAGTGCGGAATAATGAAAATGGAAGTTTGAGCGGTAGTGATCGCAACGGAGATGAAAGTGAAATGTCCCTCGACAAACTCATTAAAGGAGTGGAAGTTTTGACAATCCCAGTACCTCAAAAGACAGAATCGTGGAATTTATTCTTCGATTCAATGGAACGAGCATTTAGACATAAGAAGGTTCCTGAGGAGTTTCAAGCGGAAATCCTATTGAGGTTACTTGGAGATAAAGCTTCAAATGTGCTGGTCTATATTCAGGAAGAAGATATGAAAAATTACGTTAAAGTAAAGAAGTTAATTTTAAAGGAATTTGAACCGACGCCACAGGTTTGTCTGGAAAACTTCAGAAAAGCAAAAAGAAACCTTGGAGAAACCCATATCCAGTTTGCATCCCGATTAACATCGATATGGGAATATTATTGCAAATTGAGGGAAGTGAAAGATTTTCATTCTCTTAAAGAACTCATAATTTCAGACAAATTGTTTGATTCGCTGGACAGTGAAACGGCATCGCATATTTCCATACGACAAGGAGAGAAATGGTTCCGACCGCAGGATCTCGCCAAGGAGTGTGACATTTATTTTGGGGCCAGGCAGAAACCATTCAACGAGATCCGAAGTGATGTTCGAAGATCGAACTTTTCTCCAAGTAAATATATTCCTCCTCACCATAGAAGAGAAACAAGAGGAAACGATAACCTCCCTAGAAGAAAACAATGTTATTCTTGTGGAAGCCACCTACATTTGGTAAAGGACTGTATGGATAATAGAAGAAGGGATGAAATCGTGGGACAACCTGAAAGAAATTCGAATGTTAATAGGAATTACAATTCGTCAAATCAAGCGGTAGTAGCAAAAGTAGAATCTTCGCACTTACGATTAGAGCCAACTCCAAATCTGGTCACACCTTTAAAGAAAATTACTATATATATCAATGAGAAAGAAATTGAAGCGATTATTGATTCCGGAACTCAAATTTCGATTATTCATTCATCGTTGGTGTCTGAATGGTATGATATAGATGGAGGCAAGATTTTTTTAACTCCTGCATTTGGCAATCAAATAGAAGCGAGAATATATAGAATTCCTATTTCTTATAAAAATCAAGCAAATTTATTTAATACTGTCGATGCTCTAATCGCAGTAACTGATAAGTTGAATGTACCCTGCTTAATAACACCTGATGTGTATGAATTATTGGTCAGTCCAACGGAAGAGTATTTTAATGAAGAAAGTAGTGAAGATAATGCGCCAAATATGAAGTATGAAACCCCAAATAAAGTAACAGCTTGTTTTTCGTTATTACAACCCTTAAGCGCACCTGCGGAAAAGAGCAGCTGGGGTCAGGACGGTGTAAGTGGAGACGAAAACAACAATCTTAATGATGTGACAACACCGGAAGCTGAGATGGACCCAACTAGTAACGAAGTAGTAAATTTACGAATAGCGCAGAGAAGTTGTGAGTCACTTAAGAATGCTTATGGTCAAGGGAAAAAGAAAACAAATGGGTATTTATTTTTTGATGATCTTCTCTATCATAAAGATAAAATATTAGGACAGCCGGTAACTCAATTAGTACTACCTAAAGATAGACGGGAACAAGTGCTGAAGCTAGCGCATGAATCAATTTTCGGTGCACACATGGGGATGCGAAAAACTAAAGAGAGAATTCGATATTCATTTTTCTGGCCTGGTATGTCCCAAGATGTGGAAAAATTTTGTAAAACATGTAAAGATTGCCAATTAAGAAGTCCTGAGAAGAAAGCGGATAGAATCCCGATCACGCCTGTGCTAAGACCAGAATTACCATTTCAAGTGGTCAATATCGACATAATTGGACCTATTGAGCCTTCATCTGCAAGAAAATTTAAGTATATATTGTGTTTGATGGACCAACATTCCCGTTGGCCTGAAGCAGTACCATTGAGAAGTTTGACGGCAAAATCATCATGTGATGCCTTACTAGAAATTTTCATGAGAACCGGCATTCCAGATATTATTGCTAGCGATCAGGGTACCAATTTTATATCGAAGCTCACCCAAGAATTTCAAAAGAGATTAGGATGCCATCCGAAATTTTCATGCCCTGGATATCCAGCTAGTAATGGGTTGATTGAGAGATACAACAAGGTTTTGAAGCAAATGTTACATCATGTGATAAGGACTGATCCAACGAATTGGGATAAGCACATTCCATTTCTTCTATTCGCGTACCGTGAGGTTCCAAATTGTACAACGGGAGTTTCACCGTTCCAACTAATGTATGGAAGACAGGCAAGGGGTCCTTTGGCAGTGCTAAAGTCAACTTGGTCGGGAGAGATTTCTTTACCAACGAATATGAGCCAATCTGCAGTGGAATACCTACAAGAACTGAAAATGAAAATGGAGGAAGCCGCTGAACTAGTGAAAACATTTTCCGAAAATAGACAAAAATCCTACGCTGATTATTTTAATAGAGGAACTGCATTGAAAAGCTTTGTGATAGGAGATCTTGTGTATTTACTTATTCCGGACTCGAGCAACAAATTATATGCTCGGTGGACTGGACCTGGTGAAATAGTCAGAGTCGTTCCTCCACATTCCTATGTTGTCAAATTACCTGATGGAAAAAGAAGGAGAGTCCATGTGAACAAAATTCGAAAATTCCATACGAGAGTCAATGCAGTGGGAGTTATTTTTGAGGACGAAGAAGAATTTGGAGAAATTATAACAGTTCCTGAGAAAGATTATTCTGTGCCTTTGAAGAAAAGTGAAATTAGTGAGATTGATTTGGAGCATTTAAATGAACAACAGAGAAGACAGATAAAAGTGCTAATTAAAAAACACCAAGGGTTGTTTACTGGAAAACTCAAAAAAGCAAAAGTTGAAGGACATAAAATTCGCTTGATACCAAATATGGAAAGGAAAAAGCCGTATATTTATCGAATACCGGAGGCTTTGAAGAAAAAAGTTGATGAACAGGTGGACGAATTATTGGAAGCAGGATTAATAGAAGAGAGTGACGCCGACATAGCACATCCAGTAGTGTGCGTTAGTAAGAAGGATGGGAGCTTGAGACTTTGTGTAGATTATCGAACACTGAATGCCGTTACGAAACCAGATGATTTTCCTATGGAGAATGCTATCGACTTAATGTATAGTATAGGTAAAGCTAACATCATCACAACCTTGGATCTATTAAAGGGATACTGGGCTATTCCAATGGAAGAACAAAGTAAAGACTATACATCTTTTAAAACTCATAGAGCTCAATATCGGTTCAATGTTTTACCGTTTGGACTTAAAAATTCTGCGTCCACATTTCAAAGAGTCATAAATAATATTTTAAAAGATAGCAGTGAATTCGCAAGAGCATATATTGATGATATTGCAATATTTTCTCCTGATTTTGAAACTCATCTACAACATCTGGATTGTATATTTACGAAATTAGATAGATGTGGTTTCACTGTAAACTCGAAGAAATGTTCATTTGCGAGAGCTCAAATCAGATATCTTGGACACATAATAGGCTCTGGAAAGCATCAACCGGATCCAGAAAAGACAAGAGCGATACAAGAGTTGGAAGTACCAAGAACAAAAACTCAGCTGAGAAGTGCACTTGGATTGATGAACTATTACAGAGATTACATTCCAAATTATGCCGAAACTGCTCATCTCCTTACAGAATTGACGAAGAAACGAGCACCGGAAATCATTGACTGGATAGAAGTACATCAGGAATCCTTTCAAGAGCTAAAAGATAAATTGTCAAAAACTACAGAACTTCATACGCCATCGTTGAAACAGCCTTTCCTTATTCACACGGATGCATCTCAAATAGGTGTTGGAGCATGTTTATCACAGAGTTACAACGGAAAGCAGTATCCTATCTGCTATGCGAGCCAGAAATTGACTCAAGCCCAAACTCAATGGCCAACGATAGAGAGGGAGGCTTATGCAATAATATGGGCGTTGAAGAAATTCGAAGCATGGATTTTTGGATCGTCTATTAGGATCATCAGTGATCACAATCCTCTGACTTACATCGTTAAGAATGCTCCGCAGTCATCTAAGTTACAAAGATGGACTCTAGCTCTACAGAGATATTGTTCCGTACTTGTAAAATCATGCCTTTGGCGCTGGGACATCTCCCCTTGGCGAATTCTGTAACCAATTCAACCTGGCAACCATATAATACGAACAGAACAGTTTCTGAAACTGTCTCGCTAACACGCAAAAAATAAACGCTTATACAGTCCACTCGCAATTGTGATTCTATAACGCATACACCGCACATTTTGGTCCTAAGCGAACCGGAGGTCAACCAGATCTTATGGATTAATTCTTATCATTGAATTTGATAAATTCTTTACGCTAAAGATGGCAGATATCACCTCGCTTAATCGCAAGCGTGGCAGCATCAAAAGCCAGCTTACGAAATTGGACAATGCCCTGACTGAAGGACAAAACCAAATGGACATTCCCGAACTTCAAGTGCAACTGGATATGGTGCTAAATATCGAACGCAAATTCGAAGAATTGAAGGATGATTACTACAAAATCGTCAAAGAAGAAGATTTCCAGAAAATCGAAACCTCTCTATTCGAAGTGGATGATTTCATACAAAAGTTAGAGGTAAGCCTTAAAACCTCTATTTATAAATTAAAAACCATAAAAACCGACTCTGTGCATAATCAAAGTCTTGATGATTCTAATATTAATGATCAGCCTAAAAAGGCATTCATCAAACTTCCAAAAATTCCACTTCCGTTGTTCAGCGGAAAATTCGAAGAATGGAATTTATTCAAAACTCAATTTGATAGCCTAATAAGTGAAAATCCTGAACTTTCTGAAAATGAAAAACTGCATTATTTACGCGGTTCTCTTAAAGGAGAAGCTAAATGCATAGAAACTGCTGATGATAACTTTACTTCTCTGTTTAAAGCTTTAGAGCAACGCTATGAAAACAAAAGAGTTATTGTTAACTGTCATATAAATAACATTCTAAATATTCGTCCATTAAAGCATGAATCTGGCAAAGATCTACGAAATATATTGGATGTCATTTTAAAGAATCTTAGATCATTGAACATCTTAGATTTCGCGAGAGACAAATTATCCAACGCTTTGTTATTAAACATTATTCTTGAAAAATTAGATCGCGACACCCGCAAACAATTTGAATTAACATTAAAAGACAACGAAGTGCCTGAATTCGATTATTTTCTAGAATTCTTAGAAAGGAGATGCCAAATTTTAAACAATATTCAAACTAGCATTCCTACTAAATATAACCCTGAGAGATCGAAATCCTTTTTTGTCAAAGCAGATAAATCTGCTAAATTGTGTATCGCTTGTAAAGTACAAACACATGCACTGTATCATTGCAATGCATTTAAAGAAATGAAATTATCCGATAGGTTAGATTTAGTTCAAAAAAATCGGCTTTGTAAAAACTGTTTAAGTGAATTTCACCCTTTCTCTAAGTGTAACTCAAAAAGTTCTTGTTTCGTTTGTAAAAAGAAACTAGATCACCATACATTGCTTCATAAATATTCTACGCCGCCAATCGCGCCAAACACTTACAGCATTCCAGAGAGTGAAACCTGGCTCTCGTCATCCACACCCTGTCAGGGAAGGAACCCTCAAACTAATAATTCACAGACCATTGAAACGCAGATGTCAGAAAACCCTCGTCTCTCCCTTTTCTGTAACGGTAATAAGAGTATTTTGATAAACACCGCCATCATATACGCCAGAGATGCATGGGGGGAATTTAAACCCTTAAGAGGCGTTCTCGACTCTGCCAGTGAATCTTCTTTCCTTTCGTCTTCCGCGGCAGATTTATTGGGATTGAAAAAAGAAAGGATAAACATTCCGATATGCGGTTTAAATGATACATCATTAAGTATCAAGAAAAAAGTAACCGCCTTTTTATCAAATGAAAGTAATGATTCGCATTGGGAAATAGATTTATTAATTGTTCCTAATATAACTAGTTTCACACCTTCTAAAAAATTAAATATTTCGAACTTAAACATTCCCAAGGAAGTTAAACTAGCGGATCCTTCATTTTTTATTCCTCAAAAAATAGATATTCTTTTGGGTGCAGAATTATTTTTCTCATTATTGAAAGAGGATAAAATAAAATTAGCAGACAATTTATTCTTACAATCTAGTTGTTTCGGCTATCTTGTTTCAGGGGCTATTTCAAGAAATATTCTTTACAATGCTCCTAAAAATTGTTTTTTAACTAAAAACGCAGATAATCTTAATGAAACTCTTAAACGCTTTTGGGAAATTGAAGAAATAGAAACAACTGAAATTTGCGACAAGGAATTAAAATATTGTAACGAACATTTTGCAAAAACGCATTATAGGAAACCGGATGGTAGATTTGTAGTAGAAATGCCATTCAAACCTGAATTTTCCGCAGAAATGTTAGGAAATTCTAAGGCAGTCGCGTCTAAAAGACTAGACCAGTTATGGACACGCTTAGAACGTGATCCCGCTATGCAAACGCTTTATTCAGAATTCCTCAGCGAGTATGAATTACTAAAACACATGAAAGAGGTAAAGGAAAATTCAAATATCGAAAATGGATACTATCTCCCGCATCACGGTGTATTACGCCCATCAAGCAAAACTACTAAGCTTCGTGTAGTTTTCAACGCAAGTGCTAAAACGTCCAGTGGACATTCATTAAATGACTTGTTGTGCAAGGGAGGAGTAATTCAGGAAGATCTTTTCTCAATTCTAATCAGATTTAGAAAACACATTTACGCATTATCTGCAGATATCAAGCAAATGTTTAGAATGATTGAGATAAATCCTTTGCAAACAAAGCTTCTAAAAATTCTATGGAAGATCGATAAAAACGCACCAACCGAAGTGTATGAATTACACACGGTGACATATGGAACCGCTTCCGCACCATACTTAGCAACAAAAGTTTTGCAACAACTTGCTCTAGAGGAGAAAGATAACTTTCCATTGGCTTCAAAGGCAGTACTCCAGGATTTTTACATGGATGATTGCCTCTCTGGTGCTTCAGAACTTAGAGAGTTTGAAAAACTCAAATCAGAACTGACACAGTTGCTTCAACGAGGAGGCATGACTTTGCATAAGTGGTGTTCCAACAAGGCTTCATCAACTGAACTTAAAGAATTTACGCTTGACCGCAATGCTGAAGAAATTACCGTCAAAACTTTAGGAATGTTCTGGAACAGTTTAAGTGATTCCTTTACGTTTAAAGTCTGTTCCAATTCCAGTCCAGATTGCAACTACACCAAACGAGAAGTGCTTTCACAAATAGCTCGCATCTATGATCCCCTCGGGCTGTTGGGACCGGTCATCTCCAAAGCAAAGATTTTCATGCAACAGCTGTGGTTACTAAAATTGGACTGGGACGAGGCATTACCAACAGATATTTCCAGACAGTGGGACAACTTCCTTAAGATCTTATCGGAGAATATTAAATCCATTCGTGTTCCCAGATGCTTTTTTCAAGTTGTCTCTAAGTACGTTGTGATACTTGGATTTGCAGACGCCTCTTCTAAAGCTTATGGTGCTGCAATTTACGTAAAAGTTGTGTCTAACGCCAATGAAGTAACTACCCAACTTCTTTGTAGTAAGTCAAGGGTAGCACCAACCAAAACCACCACAATTCCCAGACTTGAACTTTGCTCTTGTCTACTTCTTTCAAAACTTACGCAGAAAGTCATATCTGCATTGAGGCTCCGAATAGACTCTGTTATATTACATTCAGATTCAACAATAGCCCTCGCCTGGATAAAGACTCCTTCTAACCTGCTCAAGACATTTGTGAGCAACCGAGTGTCTCAAATTCAGGAACTATCAAACGATTTCCAGTGGCAGCATATTCCATCAGAGCTTAACCCTGCTGACTTGCTTTCCAGAGGACTTGATGCTAAGGCCCTTGCAACCAGTGAACTGTGGTTTAAAGGACCAGACTTTTCAAATTTAAACTTACCCGCTTATCAAACTGTACAAATTTCTACTGGTTCAACCGACAAACTTTATATGGATGAGCTCAAGCCTGTTACTAAATTAACTTTGACTTTAACTAATGACTCTAAATTTTTAGATGATTTACTTGCTATCACAAATGAATTTCATAAATTAATCAGAATTGTAGCATTTATTTTTAGGTTTGTTCAAAATTGCAGATTTCCTGAAAAGGAAAAAGGATTTCTCAAACAAGAGGAATATCTGAACGCTGAAAGGGTTCTCTTAAAATTGGTACAGGTAAAACATTTTTCTACTGAAATCTCCGCTTTAGAAAAAGGAATGTCAGTTCCATCTTCGAGTAAGTTGAAATTTCTCAATCCCTTCATAGATCCATCCGATGGACGAATTAGGGTAGGAGGCAGACTTGCGCATTCTAATTTAAATTTTAATCAGAAACATCCAGTTGTTCTGCCAATGGGAAATAAGCTAGTTAAGCTAATTTTTCAGCATTACCATGAACGAGACTTTCATGTAGGCCCTCAAGCCCTTCTAAATACTGTTCGTTTAAAATATTGGCCTATAGGAGGTAGAAATGCAGCACGCAAGGTCGTTCACGAGTGTGTTCGATGCTTTAGAAACAAGCCCGTTATCTCGAACCAAATTATGGGAGACCTTCCAGCAGAAAGAGTTACTCCAAGTTCAGCATTTTTAAATGTAGGAATCGATTTATGCGGTCCTTTCGAAATAAAATTTAAGGGTCAAAGAAAGGGTAATCTACAGAAAATATATGTTGTTTTATTTGTATGTATGGCAACCAAGGCTGTACACATAGAATTTGTCACTGATCTAACTTCTGAAGCTCTAATCGCAACGCTAAAAAGATTTTTTGCGCGACGTGGGAAAAGCTCCATAATTTTTAGCGATAATGCCACTAATTTTATAGGTGCTTCCACAGAAATTAAAAAATTATACCAACTAATGGTAGGTAGCGAAGACATTTCGAATATGCTTTCCTCCGAAGGTATAAAGTGGAAATTTTTGCCGCCTAGAGCTCCCAATTTCGGAGGTCTTTGGGAAGCAGGCGTGAAATCCTTTAAATATCATTTTAAGAGAGTAGTAGGTCCTGCAAGACTAACACTCGAAGAGTTTTTAACAGTAATTACTCAGATTGAAGGCATCCTCAATTCGCGACCCCTCTCTCCTCTCCCAACTGATACTGATGAAATGCAAGTATTAACTCCAGGCCATTTCCTCATAGGAAAACCTATCAATTCTATCCCAGAACCTAACTTCATAGACAAAAGAGACAATCTTCTCAGTCGATGGCAACGAACTCAAAAGTTAGTTCAAACTATTTGGAGACATTGGCAAAATAATTATTTGAGCCATTTACAACAGCGCTCAAAGTGGCTGCTTAAAAAACAAAATTTAACTCCTGGCATGCTAGTTCTAATAAAGGACATTCAACTTCCAACTTACCAGTGGCCATTAGGTCGAATCATTAATGCAATTGCAGGCTCAGATGGCAATGTCAGAGTAGCAGAGATACGTACTGCAAAAGGAAATTTTAAAAGACCTATTTCTAAAATTTGCATTTTACCTATTGTAGATAATTTTGATTTAAATCGAAATGTTTATTTGTATTTTTTAATTATTATTCTGATTGTTTTTATTGTGCAATTTATTATTGTCTTATTTGTTTTCTTTATACTTATGTGTCAAATTTGTGATGTAACTTTATGTACATTTTTTTATTGAAACATATGCATATTTCAACGCCGGGCGGGATGTTCCGTACTTGTAAAATCATGCCTTTGGCGCTGGGACATCTCCCCTTGGCGAATTCTGTAACCAATTCAACCTGGCAACCATATAATACGAACAGAACAGTTTCTGAAACTGTCTCGCTAACACGCAAAAAATAAACGCTTATACAGTCCACTCGCAATTGTGATTCTATAACGCATACACCGCACAGATATCATCTAGATATAGAACATTGCCCAGGAAGCAGACTGGTGAATGCAGATGCGTTATCTAGACTGCCCATCTGAAGGAGTAAATAGAACTTTCATTTATAATTTTAATATATGTATAAATATTTTACTGTATTTCTATTTGGTAATTTTGCATGCTTAATTTTTTTGAAAATTTGATTGTGGATTTAAATGTTGTATATTTGCATATTGTAACGTTTCGGCAGACCGTCACAATGGTAGACAATTTTTTTTTAATTTCAGATAACAATTAAGTTGAGATTAATCATTATCTTGGGGGAAAGGTGTGATGTTTGGCTACCATTGGCGACGCCTGCAGAAACGATTGGCGAGGTTCGCCACCCCTTTTGGGGTTGTTGTTGTTTTGTTTTTATAAGGAGAGGAGAGAAGAGCTTGTGTAGCGGACGGAGAAGGACGTCTCCTGCTTTTGCTTGGATTTAGAATAGATATTTAAAGAAAAGTCTGAGTGCTGCATTTTATTTGAGTATGTGCCTTTTTTAAAAAAGTGTAGAAAGCTCGAGTCATTACACTTAGTGTCTCAGAACTGAGATATAATTCCTGAATTGTATTTTTATTGTGGTAGACAATTGCTGATATTGTTTCGAAATGCGAAGACGGAACTCTTGCCTGCACATTATCTGGAGTGACTAAATGTTAGGAGCGTTCAGTTTTCAGCAGAAGCGTCACTTTAACCTTGATTCCATTCCCTCCTACAACCCAAAAATAAAAGTTTCATTCATTTATAAAAAAAAATGTCTTAATTCACTCATTTTCAGGCAGGTTTTAAATTTATAATTTTGTCCTGTCATGTACTTATCCCATGTTCTTTATTTATTTCTTATAATACCAGCCGGATCTGGTGATCAGCTTGATCGCCCAGTTTATTGATTTTTTAGGCAGTAAAGAGATTAATATTAAATGCACTATTTAAAAAATTCCGAGTGTTATGTGAGAGATTGAAAGGCGCGAATTTATTTGAATCAATCTACGACAAATTAATAAGTGTAAACTGTGTAAGTAAGTAAACTGTGTAATAAGTGTAAACTGAAAAACGTATTAATAGAGACAGACAGATTATATTTGTTTATGCATATGTTTATATACTACGTTATAGTTGTTAGACCTGTCTTTTTGGATGCACAAATTTCAATTTTATTATGGGTGTTCAAATTAGTAGCTTTTAACTCTGTCTGTATTCAAAGCCAAGTTCTAATTTCAGTTAGAACAAAATTAGTAAACATTCAAAAATGTTTATCTGCTATTGAAAAAATACTGTTATCGATAATATATCTAAGCATGCGAACGCACATTCGGGATTCTGCTGTAATACCTCAATAATCAATGGCTGCATGCTCCATTTCTTTTGTTTCATATTCCATATGTACTTTGATTCTTTGAATTATGTCTACCGCGATAGTTTTCTATAAAAAATTGTTGTTATCGCCCGATTCCCTGACTAACAGGTCAAAAGTGAATTGTAAATAAATTCTGTTGCGTATGACTATAGTTTATTTGAGTCAATCAAAATATTTTTTGAAATATTTATCAGTGAAGCACTTGACACACTTTCCAGTAGAAACTTTAGCGTTTGTCCAAAATAAAAAAAGAGGAAATGGGGAATAATTTTATATTTTTGAAAATAAATACTATGATGAATTACGAATGAAAATACTTGAAGAATGGAGGATAAAAATATGCATACCATAAGAAAATTGGTCATTTTCGCTATGACAGCTCCTACGACTCGTGTATTCGCTGTAGCCTGCGCATAAGGCGGGCCATTCTATTCTGTCCAATCTGCTGCGAATGCATTGCACTCTCCCCTTTCCAAAAGAACGTCCTTTGTTTTCTGTTGAAAAAAATCTTTTGTAAATGAGGAATGAAATGTTCAATGAAAGTATCTAATGACAGAGGTATTCGTTGGAATATTTAAAACAAAGTTTTGTGTTGTGTATTTATTGGCACGATTTTTATGCATTCTAATTTAAAATGGTATTTAAGTTGGACTATTCAAATCCTAAGCGTGTATAACTAAAGCGATAAACGATCTGAAAACTTGTTCATAGACAATCCAAAGATTGTACTAAAATAATATACTCAGATATATCTACATTCCATTACATTTTGAACAAGTGGTTCAATTTTTTTAGCAAAAAAAATGGTTCTGAGAAGAATTTAATTCCACGTTCAAGAGTTAGACCTTCAAAGAAGATTGTGACATAATGTTACAACCCAAAATAATTTGTCATCATTCATTCCATTCTATAAGCCATGATCAGGTTTGTTGTATATAGACTGTTACATCTGAATTTCGAAGAAATATTATATAATATGCAATAAAAATGCATAATAGAGTGTCACACTAAAGTGATCAGATTCGAATTCTTTTTAAATTCATCCATTCCCAAAATATCCGTCGATACACAATCTAATCCGCAATTAAGATGAAGCGTTATCTGACATTGAGATATTAGGGAACAATCATTGTCCCCTAAGTCACAGCGCATAGTGAGGAGCTTTCTATTTCTATTATATCTAAATTCAAATTCAGTGTTGCTACAAAGAGAAAATAATTTATATCTACTTGACAAGTATTGCTATATTATAATCATTTTACTAACTGATGCGTCAATGCTACTAATGTAAAAATTTGTGTGAAAATAAAATCCAATTTTTACTTTCTCATTTACAATTGTTAAAAAATTCGAATTCGTCATATTGAAGAATCTTCACGTTTCGAACAATCGAAAGGGGCCATAATTTGTGGAGAACTGTACAATGCTTCTCTTGAAGAAGTTTATAAAGAGTTTCAACACTAAGTTACTTACGGACGCAGCATAAATATTCGGCGAGATGGGCTTATCATTAATACGAAACATCTTATCCTCTCCTTCCATTCACCTAAACTGCCAGTTTTTATATATTCAGGCTATATGAAACTGCTTGACAGGGTTTAGGTTTGTTAGAGCATATATACCTAATCCTTTGAGATGTTCCCAATGTCAACGTTTCAGTCACTCCAAAGCCAATTGCCGCGGGAACTTGTGCCCGATGTGCTCAAAAAGGTCATGAAATCCAATAGTGTGCCCCGACAGAAAAAGGCGTCAATTGTCATGATGATCATGCTTCCTTTCCACGACTATGTAAACGTTGAACACTAAAAAAAACCGTTCTTAAATTCAAAGAAAACATTACGTACCCCGAAGCTACACTTTAAACCCCTACGCCTGATTTAACTTATACCTCTGTGGTATAGAAACATAAATAGTTTCATGTAAACTGTTTTTGCCCAAATTGTGTAAAATCTGTCACCACCACAAAAGAAAAAGCTTGAAAAGTCAACTGATTCAGAAACAGAGAATTTTACAATCAATGAAGTGGAACTCTTGAAACCGGACAAGCCTGAAAGAAGCGAGTCGAAAATCTGGAAAGCACTTGAAGCTGCAACTCTCAAAGCGTGGCCTTTCTCCGCAAGACATTAGACGGAAACTGAAAAAATCAACTTTGCGCAATTCAGAACTCACAAGTCAGGATATTGTCCACAAAAACTTATCGTCTATTTTTGGCGCCAGATCCATAAATGTTGATCTAATCGCGCTACATCCATCTGAAGAAGAGAATGAAGAATTTAAAAGGAAGAATGAAGAATTTAATTGTGATATTTCGCAACTTCCCAACATTGTTACTAATTCTTCACTTGAAGCAAAAGTTTCTTAATGGGTGCCTTCGTTACATGAAATTGTCACGGCCTTTGGTCCAAATTGAATGACATTAAGACAATCCTTAACAATTTTCATCCTATTGGTTTTGATGTTCAGGATACCTTCTTGACATCTATCATCCCCACGCGGTTATAACGATGCTTGGTTATAATGGCTCGTAAAGATGCGGACACTACATCTCCTCTTTCTCGTGGTGTCTGTATTTTCACTTCGAATTTATATCCTAGCGCGCCTCTCCTATTACGCACTTCTCTGCAGGCTGTGACTGTTCAAGTTCACACTTGAATTTTGGTCACAATCTGCTACATCTATTTACCGTCTCATGATGTCTTTCGTCAACAAGATCTTGACAACATCGGGGACCAACAGCCTTCGCCTTTCAGTTTACTCGTTGCCTTTAATGAACATAGCACTTTGTGGGAACCGAATAGTGCAAATTCTCGTGGGCAACATATAAGACATTTTATTTCTAATAAATGTCTCTGTTTGCTCAATAACGATGAAAAGACGTACTTCCATGAACCCACGCGCAGCTTCCATAGCCTTGATCTAGCCATGTGCTTCCCTGAACTCTTGCCGCTGTTGACCTTTGTAGTTAGCACAGATCAACAAAATAGCGATCACTTCCCTATTATTGCCTCCCATGTTGATAGCGGTGGTGCGACTCCCTGTACTCCGCGATTTCTATTCCAGTGGGGCTGACTGGGATACTTTCACAAATTGGCAAATATCACAGAGACTATGGTTAATACTTTTGACATCACGGAAGCAGTTCAACTTGCCGTTGACACCATATTAAACACCGCAAATCCCACCATTCCTAAGACTTCTTTACATCTCGAAAAATTTCGCAAACATTGGTGTAATTAGGCTTGTTGCGACAGCCACAAGTAGTAAAAGAAAATATGGAACATTTTTCGGAGGTAGCCGACAACTCAAAAACTCTTTGCTCGCCAAAAAGCTACTCGTCGCATTCGTCGTCATAATCAGAGGGACAACTGAATTAAATTCATATCGTTCATCACATCATCGGCTTCCAGTAAACAGTTGTGGGGAAAAGTAAAGGCTGCTAATGGTGCTCATTGTGAATCTTTCATTCTTACTTTAAATACGGGAAATGCGATACATCCCCCCATTAGACGTAGCCAATATTTATGGTCAAGCATTCGCACAAATTCCAGAATAGATTCTTACAGACCTGAATTTCTGCCGATTAAGTTTCCCATGGAACAGTTGCCTTTGCATTTTAATGGCCGTCGCAAGTTTTCGTATAACCATAAATTTAAAATCTTTGAACTCGTAAAGACGTTATTTAAATCTCTTGATACTAGGGCCAGATGGGATTACATACAATATGCTCCGCCATCTGCATACAACTTTCCTTTCCAACTTTTTTGTTATTTAACAGAATCTGGACCGAACATAAGTACCCTTCTCAAGGGTATGAAGCTATTGTTATTCCACTCCTAAGACCTGGCAAAAATAGATCCAAACCTTTGAACTACCGATCAATAGCATTGACGAGCTGTCTCTGTAAAACTTTAGAGCGTTTGGTCAATGTTCGTCTGAATTTGTCATTAAACATCCTCAAGATCCTTTCCAGGACTACCTGGGAAGGATATCGCACTTTCTTGATCAGAATTTACCAAGCATCGACTTTATCCCGCATTGATTAACGATGTATTGTGTATGGCTCAGCTCGTCTTACTGTCTTACGTAGACTTGACACTGTACACCATTCTGCTTTGAGAATTTATTTTGGAGCATTCCGCACATTGTCAGTGAGTAGTTTGTATGTTTTCTGCCATCATCTACCACTAAAGTGGTAAAAATTATCTGTTCAACATTATCTTCGAGCATAATCTCTTTCGAAGCATCCTTTGTGTTCTTTGATATTTCCTGTTAGTCTTCGAAGACTTTATAATGCTAGTCACTCGCACTTACTTCCATTTTGCGAGAGAGTTAAACTGCTCCTTCGTGATTATAAGCTTCATGATAAAGTAATCCATACTATCGATCTATTTCCCCTTCCTTCCTGGAATATACCTCAGTTTTCCTTTTTAAATCTCTTCTCTACGTTTGAGAAGCATAGTACTTCCCCTATTAACTACCAAAATCTGTTTAATTCTCATTGATCTCAGTATTCAGATGACTTTAAAATATTTACAGATGGTTCGAAATCAGATGGTCATGTTGGTTGCGGTATTGTTTTTGATACCGATACATATATTTGACATACAAATTCACCTCTTTCTGTTTTATTTGCTGAATTATTACCAATCTTTTATGCTGTTCAGAGGATTTCATTCTCTTCCAATCGTAAATTTTGTACATATACCGAAAACATGAGTTAAGGAAAAATTATTCCAACGGCAATACTCAGGCTCATCCAGTTGCCGTGGAAATCCTTGACCTCCTAAGGACTTTAAAAAACTGGGCGTTTAAAATGCTACTTTGATGGATTCCTAATCATATCAAAATCACAAGTGAGGAGGCGGATTATGCAGCAAAGAGTACATCTTTGCTTCTATAGAGTGACATCCCACCTTGTGATGCTTAAAATATTTTTCACCGTCGTCTCTACTCACTCTGGAAGGAATCGAATAATAATCCTATTAATAACAAACTTCATAACGTAAAAACTTGTCATTTCATCCTGGCCTTGTTTACCAGTGCGAGAGCTAGACGTCAAATTGTCTAGACTCGGCATTGGTCACACTCGTTTTACTCACAAACATCTTTAATTCAGCGACCGAGCTCCTTTCTGCTCTAGATGTCTATTGATTTTAACGGTTCTTCATCTTTCAATTGTGTGTCCTTGCTTTGACCATCACCGTTTGCGATTTTTTAATGCTTCAACAGTAGACCTGCAAGACCTTAGAGGAACGTCCTTACAAAAACCTACATAATTTTTCAAAAGCAATTTAATTAATTTAATGAATTTTAATCAGTTTTTATTTCTAGAGAATTTTACATAAGAACGCTGTTATTTTTTAACCATACGACTGGCGCAGTATGGTCAAATAGGGCTCTTACGCCACTAAGTCCCCTATCCATTTGTCCATTCATGAAAGAAGTATATGGTCCTTTTCTCCCCATTTGCAAGTCTTTAGCAAATTGTGAACTAGAGCAAAAGAAGTACTAGATCATATTAAATAAATATTTTTAGAAAAATACAAAAGCTTCTATCATTCGATGAGAGTTGTTTCTCGGTGGATTATGTATAAAGGATATTTCCAGTAAGAGAAAGTTTTTAATAAAACCAAATTTCTTACAAAAACGCATAACTGAATAGAGGCAGTATTATTTGAGCTGGAATGTGCCAAAAGCAACGGATACTTTTCTATGTCAAAAGGAGGTTTTAATAACAAATTAACACGTGATTTAAATGCAATCAACTAAAAGTTACCATTCTTTCTTTTGTGTCTTCGGCTGTTTTCGCTGGAGCTTGGGAATATAAAAAATAAATGTTAACTTATTCTATATTTTTTAACCGTGTTTGATATTATGCATTACATATCTCGGTCTAGAACCCCTTTAATACGATATATCGAACGTATATTTGATTGAGAGACCATGAGGACATCCTTATATCAAACATATACTTAATGGATAAACCATGACACTTTTATATCATGTATTTACTTAATATGTAGACTATTAGGACGCCTTTTCATTGAGTATACACTTAATTGAAAGACCATGAGAGCACCTTGCTCTGAATGTACTATAACAGAAGTAATTAAAATGAAACATTTTTTATAAATAAAAATAGTTTAATCAATTAGTTAAAAAGGAATAAAATGTTCATTATGACATGATAAGAACTGACGGGTCGGAATAAAAGATTTTGATAAAAGAAATCTAAAGCATGGCACTACAAAAAAATTTACATTTTTTAAGAGAAACTTGGGCTCACATATCTTATGTCGTCAGGTTTCAGAGGGAAGAGGAACCCGCGTATGAAGAACTTGCTCTCCGCTTCTGGGTTGAACGGCGAAATTTTTAGCGAATTTTGCGTCATTTCTAGGTTGTAAGCTCCATTGGGATTGGTTCGAGTAAATAAGTAGAATTTCGGTTTGGGACTGTCAACAGGTGATAAGCTAATAGGTCGAAACAGCGGATGAAAAAAAGGCACTCCGGTATAGAAGCATCCCAATTCTTTCATGCACTTGTTAGCGAATAACACTGAAAACCAAGTGAAAGCCATTACTAATATAATTCGTGCAGAAAATAAATTCCAGCAGGAAAGCACAAAAAAATGTCTATAACAGAAAAATAGAATGCTATTGATAGGTTAGAACTTTTCCTGATACAAATAGGCACTTTTAAATAAAAGAAATCGATAATATTGCGAGACATCTTTCAATTAAATCGAACAATTGCTAGAAATTTGCTTAAAAAATAATCAAACTTTTAGAAACTTTGCCCAGCCCTTTATTACGGTAGCTCTGTCTCAGTTCACTTCTTTGTAGTTTGTGTTCCTTCTTGAAATAAATTAGGAATAGTTTATCCCCTGAGTGAATTTTTGTGTGAGGGTCAGCTATTAACAAAGTTTCGATTAAAAACAATCGATAATAGAATTCCGTAGAATTTAGAACTATGGTATAGCAAGAATCAAAAATATTGAGATTTTTTCTTTATTTTTTATTCCTTATTTGCTTGCTTCTCAATGTGCATACAATACGCTTTAGACAAAATTGCCTTAATTAAAAAAATAGAGTTTCTTCAAAAGAATATGAATTTTCTAGATTCACCCTGTACTCTAAAAAATACAATCTCTGCAATAAGAAAAACATTCTTCATAATTGTGGAAATAAAAAATTTTTTGAAAATAATGAATGCGCGTGAAATATATAATTTCAAAAATTAAATATTAAGCCAGTTTAGCTGATCAGAGCATACGATTTGTGCATCCTTTAATGTGAAGCATCTGGAAACCGTTTCTAATAAACTCTTAAAATAATGATATTAATTTTTAGCTTATTTTCTTATCACTATTGTAGATCCACTGACGCGATATGAAGATCATTTATCTTTAATAATGGCTAAATCGTTGGGGCATATCCATGGCACCGTGCAATTCCTAGATTCCTATTGCAATTCCTATTTCGATTGTCTTACAACTCATTGTGTACACGGAACTTTGGAATGAGGGCAAGTCTCTTGACACCATAGCACTATTAAAAATGTTCACTATCATTGTTCATCTAATAGATTTCGTGATATGGTAAATTCTTTACATGTCAAGTAAAAATATAAATAAATCCTTCTTTAACTTTCATCAAAAGGAGAAGATCGCGCTTTTGGGAAGTTAATGAAACGGTTTAAACTTCAAGGGAACAATGTTGAAAATGAAACGAAAAATACAAGGTGCGTCTAAAAGGTTCGGTGAATAGATGGATATCTCAAAAGCAAAGCGAGCAAAAAAGGTGCCCACGCTCATGCGCAGGGAGAGACCTATAGAGAGATGCCATGTAGTAAGTAGCGCAATAAAGCGATGCATATCAGTTTTAGTTTGAACCAGTCGAACGGTGCGTGTGCGAAAACTCACCTCACGTGAAATTGAAATGGAGAAAAGGATTAACATCTGTTACAAATTCGGAAAAACAGCAACAGAAACGCACGCAGTGTTGGTGCAGGTGTACGGAACAGACTCCGAGAGCAGAAAATGCGTTTACGACTGATTCAAACGTTTTCGGGAGGGAAAGGAAACCATCGATGATGAGACTCGCACGGGTTGACCCACAGCAAGTGTGACGGCCAACAACACCGAGGGAGTGCGACAGATGCTGTTGCAAAATCTCCGACTGTCTCTACGACGGGTATCGGAGGAATTGGGGATTAGAAAGGACAGTGTTTGCACCATCATTCACAAAGATTTGGATAAGTGCCAGATCAGTTCCCGTTTTGTGCCGAATGCAGACAGCTGGAGATATCATCGACACGTGCGACCAAGATCCAACCTTTCTGCAAACCATCGTCACGGGAGATGAGAGTTGGTGCTACCAGTATGCTCCGAAATCAAAGCAGCAATCAATGGAACCGAGCTCACCGGCTTCGCCACCTCCCCCCAAAAAGAGCCGCCTACAGAAATCCAAAGTCAAGACACTGTTGATTACGTTTTTCGACAGCAATGGCATCATCCACTAGGAATTTGTTCCAGAAGGGTAAACTGTCAGTGGCGAATTGTTCGAATCCGTTTGGAAGCATTTGTTGCTGCGCATCCAATATGTTTGCCCACAGTTTTACAGGACTGGAAAGTGGTGCCTGTTGCATGACAACGCTCGCCCCCATACTGCGATCCGTGTACGCAACTTCTTGGCACACCGCCGTGTAACTGTTTTTGCACATTCACCGTACTCCCTGATCTGGTGCCTGCAGACTTCTTTTTGTTCCCCCGCCTCAAGGGGCTTCTAAAAGGCAGACGTTTTGCGGATATACCAGACATTCGACTTTCGCTGACTCATTCCTGCAACTTTATCAACGATGTCAAAAGTGCACTGTGACCAATGGATGTTACTTTGAAGGTGAATAAAGATATTTTGTTTACATGTTTTGTTTTATTGATTTAATGCTTCCATTTACCTACCTTTTTAGACGCATCTTTTATTTTTTTGAAATTGCCGAAATTTTAAAAAAATCACACAATTATTAAATTTATATCATTAGAAAGACAATTTTTTAAAGTTTAAAATGGCGTAAAATTTATTACCGTGCAATATTTTTGGATGTTATCGCGGGAAAAGTGCCAATTTTTTAACTTTTCATTCGTTGAAACATTAAAAAAAAATGCCCCAAGGTACACATGTGCCAAATTTTATAACTATATATGAAACGGACGCCTTCAAACCCCCCCTCCCCCTTCCACGAAAGCATGCACATATTCTGCTTATCTTTATTAGTAGCACAGATTATTTCCGAAAATAACTATTTCACATCTTTCCCTCTCTAATAACTTAGCTGTTAAAGGACATTTTTAAGTTTTTAATGAGAATCTGTAGGAGTTTTGTTTAAAAAAACAGACAGAAAATGTCCGGAAATATTTACCATTAAATGAACACTGGTATCAATCAGTGATTTTGTCAACTTTTATTTGGTTTTGTTTAATGTTTATTTAAATGAAGATAGACAATCCTGTAAAACGCCATACATGTTGGATTTTTTTTCCTATGTTAAAGTTATAATCCAACCCATGTTACTTCTATGAATAATGCATTTTCTCTTGTGAAAAACAGAAAAATAATTGATAACTATAAAAGGAATTATGAATCAAAAATTCCATTATTTAATCATTATGAAATGTATATGTACTCAAAAAGTTTATCACTTTGGTTTTATATTTCACATGAAACTTCATAATTTTGGTGTTTTGATTACGTCTAATTCATCATTACTGAAGTAAATTAAACCATTTTTTAAATCTTTTTCCTCGTGTTAAAGTGATAAGAACTTTACCTGTCTATTTTTTATCTCTTTTTATATTAATTATTTTCTACAGGATTCACCACGCAAAAAAATTTTGAACCATATAAATGAACTTTTTAACTGAGAAGCAAGCAAATAAATGTGATGAAAAATGAAAAAAAAATACTATTCGAATATAGCATAGTTTCTATCTTAAGGTTCTTTTCATTCTTACGTATTAAATGCTAACGTACGTTGCACTGAAATTTCTTTTATTGCTTATTGCGAAATGGCAGCAGTCCAATGTAAAGAAACCACCCCACAAATTTCAACCTGCTTCATTAAAAGATATTACAACTACAATTCAACACATCGCTCAGTTAATTAATAGAAATTTAAAATACTATTATGAATGTTCTGGAAATCTTCCATCCTGACATTTTGATGCAAGCTCAATTAAGGGGGGAAAGATATAAAGGAAATTGACTTCAAACACAATTCAAACTTCGGTCAAGCGTAAAAACTGGTTTAACGGTGTACATTTGGTTCATAGTTATGATTGAACTATGGAACTTTGATGATCATTACTTTTTAAAAAGTTATATTACAGAAATAATCTTCATATTACCTTCAATGAAATATATTAGCGGTTATAACTTAATTTTAATACATTCCCACCCAATTAATATTAATAATATTTTTCAATTCAATTTAATGCGCAATCTGTTTTAAAGTGATATGTTGGAATTAAAACTTCTACTTCAAAACATTTTCTTGTTTGCTTTTTGTAACTATAAACCTACTTGTAATACACTCATATCCATAAATTAAGGATAATTCATAGTAAAGTGGAAATGGCACTCAAAAATACGTATATCACCTCTAAAAGAACTATGCACATCTGCAAAACTCGTATGCAAATTGCAGGACGCCACCAGAGGGCATCGACAGTACGTCACAATGACGAGAGTGAAAGAGAGTGGTGCATAAGGAATAAAGGCAAAGAAGTAAATTTGATCGCAAGCGCTTTATAAGTCTTTCAGGGAAATAACCGCATAACTGACATAAGGACCACATTTGGGTAGTTTTTTACGTGGTGGAATGATCGGCCGTTTGGAGTATGAGCTTACCCAACTGGAAGCATCCGAAGAACTTGGAATCGCCCAGTGTGCCATCTCCAAACGATTCCAAGATGATAGTAATGTGAGTTGACGTCACAGCACAGGTCTCCCCCGAGTTACAACGCTGAATAAGGACAGATATTTGGCAGTTACTTCCAAAAGAAGCAGACTGAGCGGAACATTAGATCTTTCTCGTCAGCTGTCTTCAACCACTGGTACGACAGTTTCAAGGCAGAACGTGTACAGACGCTTAGGGAAAATTGGTCTATATACTCGTAGACTTGTCAGATGTCTTTCACTTACTGCGACTCACTGTCGCCTGCGGTTGACTTGGAGCAGAAAGCATAGATCGAGGACACCGGAACAGTGGGCTTGTGTGATGTTTTCCGGCAAGTCCAGGTTTAGCTTGCAGTCTGATTCTTGCCGGACTTAGGCCCCTGTTACCTAAAAGGAGAACATCACTGAACGACACCAATACAGTGGTCCCTTTCGGGGAGGATTGTAATTTGCTCCAAGGAGCAAAACACACACACACCAATTTTTATTAATGATATCAAACATATATATTTTCTCCTTTACCTTTTTAAAAATAAGTATGCTTTACAAATAAGTCACGTTTATTTTGCTTCTGGATTTTTTTTCCTGAGCTTGCATTATCCTCATTTTATGGAAATGAGTGCATTTTATCTTTATTTCTTAATATATGCACTTTTTAAATCACCAGATAATGATTCAACTTGTTTCATTTTTTCTGTAGTATAAAATGTTAAAGAGCATTAAAAAAAGTAATTTGCAAACATTATTTCACGGTAAATAAAATCAATAAAGAAGACGAACAAGGGTGGCTAGTACATCACCAGATTCTTAACCAATTAGTTACAGACGCTGATTTCCCCTTTCATTTATTAATTAAGAGTAAGAAAATCAAATCGGGTGACAACTTTAAATGGAAAGATTTAAAAATATTTTGACTATTCAGACCTTCATGAAGTTAGCCAATAGTTACAACAAATACTGATTTTTTAATTATTTCAGTTTAATTGTAATTTCCCGCCGAAATATGGATTTAGTAATTCATAATTATTCTTTACTTACTTTCCATTGGATTGAATGCAGGCATCTTTATAGGATTTTTAAAGAAAGCTTCTATTTTGGTAATACTCATACAAAAGTGAACAAAGAACACTTTCCATATCATTTTCATAACGAATCCTTTGTTGTAGATTTTCTCTCAAACTCGGAAAGGTCCAATGAATCTTTATAAATGATGGATGACGATTAAAAAGGTGTGGAATAGGAACAAGAATGAGTTTTTTTTTATCTTGTCACGTTGATTGTTTTCGTTCTCAGTATGAAGGAATGCTTTTAACAACTATCCATCTCATCTCTTTATGATTTGATTGAAAAGGATTTCCTGATATTTGCTTTCCTTTCCACGCAAGTTGCATGCAAATGTCGTTATTTTTACCCCAAATCCAAACACGTGCAAAATATCTTTCTCCAACTCTCTGAGTCGGACACCACTGCATTGCGAAATCATAGCGAAACACAATCTGAAAAAATTGCATGAACATTTACAATAAGTTTCGCCTCCGATCCCGTTGAAATCATTCGTGATTTATACGATGAGAAAAAAAAGGATTAATTTCAATCGATTGAATTGTGTTTTCTGAAAAACAAAATGTGCTCCTTTCATCTCACGTAACTAAATCGCAAGGAATGGTGCAAATGCTTCCAATTCAGAGGTTCTTACAACGATGCAAAGCTAATAATTTATGCAAAGTTTTTACTAGCATCAACAGTAATTCTGTTGGTAAGTTTTTTTAAGTAAGATCTTAAATTCTGAGGCGAAATCGATTTCTTGTTTATGCAGATACATCAGAAGTTAGCAAGAGGTTTAAGAACAAATATACAAATAATGTATACATTTACGATACTTTTGCATTATTACAAGAAATTTTTCTGCAATAATTGCAAAGTTTTATTACAAAAATTATGTCTCCATTGTTTAAATAATTTATCAACGTACATCTTGCATCGTATAAAATTGTGTGTTTTACTTTTAATTATGGTTTATTGGCACTATGCTTTCTTTTTGAATCGATTCAATCTTGAACATATTATCCAAATCTTCTTCTGAATTCTAGCATATTTATTGAAATCTAGAGTTTCGTGTCTCCCTGGATGATATACTTCACAGTGCTCAGTCGAAGATTATTTTTATGTATTTAATGGCAAGAACTAAATGGTCGCGAAACATCTAAAACGCCTGCTATCATTTTCAGTAATTGAGCTCAATATTTTGAAGCATTTATGATATAACAAAGCCAATTTCCTGACAAATGATTTTGTTTACAAAATATTTCTTTGTTAGACTTTCGGCGTTTCTAATAATTAGAGACAAATCGCTTACAAGTGACATGTTTATTCCAATTTGCGAATCACTTTTCGTATGCTTGGTATTCGAAATCGTGATGCACAATTTGCATTTTGCTACTCGCGTGAAAATTTCTAAATGCAATACAATGCTTCTGCTCTCAGTGGAGGCTGGTCACTTCTTTTTGGACACACATTAGATATACATTCTTCCTCAAAGAAGGTGTCAGAAGCGCCCCTTAGCTGCGATATCAATTAGCATATCGATATTTAATTCCCCCACCCCTCAATGCATCCCTTGAACGCATTACAAATTAATTTTGAACCTCTAAAATATGTAACCTTTCCACTGGCCTTCCTAAAATACCATTAGAAACCTTGATCTCACAAGATCTAGTTTTTCCATCTCTTCCCAGAAACAAAGTTTTAATTTTACCTCATTACCAGTTACATCTGTTAACATTTTCCTCTCTAACTAGAACTGTGTCATCAAGTTTAAACTGGACACGATTCTTAGGTATATTAGAAAACATAGCAGATCTTAGTTCCAAAATGTACTTTTTATAAAACCTTTTCCAGAAAAAGAATATGTCAATAATAATCTGTATTTTAATCGTCTCATAATATCACCTGTTGAAGATTTAGGCTCAGCATTTGGTGATGGCAAAACAGGTAACTTTGACCCAGTTAAGAAATGCGGTGGTGATACAGGCTCTGGTTCATTTACATTACAAAACAAATAT
>JAOUZG010032936.1:2332896-2344191 GCA_026289955.1 Argiope argentata | reverse complement strand
GAGATAGTCAGTGAGAGTGAGCGTGAGAAAAAGTCGCTGCGTTGCACGAGCATACCCAACGAGCGAGCATCTTGAGAAGGGAAATTAAACTTGATTGGATTTAAAATCGGAGTTTCCATTCGAGTATATAACACATACTAGACCAGCGCTAACACACTTTTTACCTTTGATACAATTAATTTCATTTGAAAAATAGAGAAATTGTGACAATTTTATCCATTAATCCATAGCACTGGACACTTCTGTTGTTAACTGTCCAACTATTTTTTGTTGAGATTTTAAGTTTATCAGAAACTTAAACACGTATGCAGTAACTCGTAATAATTTAGGTAAATTGCTGAAATTTTTAATGTCAAGTATTGGTTCCACAATATCAGCACTCGTAATTAATGAAATAATACGTTCTTCAGTCAAGATACTCAGCATCACTGTCGACATAAAATGACACCCAAACTATATCTTGTTGGATTGGGCAATCTACACCCAAGGATTGAATATGTCCAACTTATTCGAATCGTGATGTCATCATGTAGTATTATTTGTCAGCTACCACTTTTTTCTTCTTCTATAGTGGCAACAATGATAGAATTGAGCAATTAAAATAAATGGTGTCAGATTTGTGTTTTTACATGGATTAAAGTTTGAAAAGTGTTATAAGTGGTTTAAGTAACTAACAACCTCCATTTTCTCTATTCATGTAAATATTTAAGGCGGAGCAGAGTATGGTGAGTAAATATATTCCGACCCTTGCAACACCAATATTTTTGACATCTGCTTCTGTAATGCATTGTCATTATAATGTTTCGCAGTAATTCGTGCAATTTTTTTAGGTTTCAGTACATCCTTTTTTTTTCTTCAAATTTTACACGCTAATGCTCTTAGCTCATTCAATGATTCCGTCAGCTTATGATGAATACGGCGGTGTGTATGATTGTGCGATTTCCTATTTTAGATGAAGCATGTGACTTGCGGCAGATGTCCTATGTCTCTGTATTTTTTTTTTTCAAAATATAATGTTTTAATGTATATCAGTCACTGTGAGTGCAGCGAGAAATGCAGAAGGCGCCGCAACTACTTTATGTGTGGCGTGGTCAATCGATCAACAAGAGTGTCAAAGCTTCCGACCCTTCTTTTGAGGTCTTATAATCCGCTTATAAAATTTTCTACGGCGGGGTTAGAAATGGCGATTGCTGAGATAGATTATAGATATTAGAAATATACCCGTTATATTGTTAGTCGATATTTGTGACATTTCTTTCGTATACTAGTCCACCAGTAGCGTGGTTGCGAAGAGTTTCTTTATGCTCCACAAGCCCAGTATCATCACAACAAGCAATCGCAGAGGGTTCTCTTGTTGGTTGTAAAATCACAGCTGCAAATTTAGATTATTCCCCTAGGGTTTCACCTCATTATGAGGATGAGACGTCTCCAACATGGTAATTGGATTTCGCTACACTGGAGGGAACACAAATAGGTGGGGGTTAGACACTTCCCATCGACGACGGGAAGTACTTCCTACGGGAGGATTGTACCGTGGCCAGTTATAGACCTTAGGACTCAACTACAGTTCCCGCCAATGTTACTGCGAGGGCAAGAAGGATGGGACAATGGCTCAACTGGCAGAAACATCTATAAAAAATTATCTCCAAAGTCTCCTTGAATCCATCATCTTGTAACAGGCTTTACCTTATCTTTACAACTGGTTATGGCAGTTTCCCTCCGTATTTTAAGTAATTCGATATTAAAGGATTACATCAATTTGACTGCGATGAAGTAAGTAATCCCCTTCATTATGCAACAAATTGCCCTCTCACCACATCCTTTCATCTCCAAAAAAATCCCAACCATGACCTAGAAAGAAATCATGGTTATCAAGTTATGGAAAACAAGATGTTCAAGGTCAAAGAAATATTGTGCGGTTCCTGCAACACAACGAGAAATTGACCTCTCTAAATCCAATTTCAGAATAAAATTTCGTCTAGCATCTCAATCAAAATTTAACCACCATTAATCAGGAACTTATTAACTTCAATAGAATTCATATACCCGTACTGCACACCTAGCACCACCAACTTCATTATCATAATACTGTACCTAATTACTTTTTCTGTGTACCGTATGTAAAGAAATTTTCTTTCTTAATAAATATTTCCACTCATATCCTTTCAACCGACAGGGAATCCTAGAGATTTCAGTTTGGGGGTGTTCGTTGGCGAAACAAGAAGCCTTTGGGCGTGTCGGAGAGGCTAGCATGACTTGCAGATTTCGATTGATTCTCCTCTACTCTCACAAGATTGGTGTTGTTATCGATATCGCAAAATTGAGTATGATTGACATTATTTTTAAGGATTATTTTTTTAAAGTAAGTAGAGATAGTTCTTTCAAAGCTACCTGTTAAATAAACAGGTAGCTTTGAAAAATCTGAAAATTGATAGTCCGTGATGACATTTTGCTGGCCAGTTTGGTGAGAAGTTATAAAATCTATATCTACCCAAATTTCTGAGTATCACAAGCAGCCACACTCTTAAAGCGTATCCCTGAATATGCACTATGAGTGCAGAGCAGTAAACTGATTTTCACATAAAACTGCACTTATTTAATAATAAGAGGATTCGAATATTACAAAGGTTTCACAAAGCTTCGAATTTTGCAATCTTTTTGTATTACACCCCTTTTTGCGTGTGATTTCTTTAGAGTGAGCGGTAGAGATAGTAATCACTTCCAATTTTAGTCCCAAATTTTTATTCACGTGTTGATACGGGATACAGCACAAAAATAATACGAAAATAAACACAAAACTATCGGAGCATCATTCGCCTCAGTCTCAGACCGACCTCTCTTCGCCCTCGAAGGATTGAAATACGAGGTGTGCAGGGTTGCCAAAGTTGGTGGACCTCGCACCTGGTTCGAAATACTGAAGAATGGGATTGGTACTAATTACCCTTGCTAAAATTCCGATTGGGGGCTGTTGGTCATCTTTTCGAGTCTTTGCAATAACAGCATAGTCGCGATTATGATTAATAAAAATCTAAAGAAATCATAGACTTCTTGTACTCATTTGAGCTTTCAACTGATTCCGTGGGATCCAGAGCACCTAGCATTCGCCCAAAAAGATTAGTTTCAGATATTATGTAGTGTTCGATCGATGCTGCACGATCCGGTCATTTGCTATTGATAAAGAATTCGACCAAAACGAGTGATTTCTGATACTCTAAATTCCATTTTCTTTGAAGTAAATTCCAAATCAACTTTTTAAATTACATCAAGAATTCTTAAAAGGACTTCAAGATAATGATTAAAATCCGCCTTGATAGGTGAGATTTTTTCCATATATGTATTCACATTTTCTGGTGCTAGTTAATTGTAGGCTAATTTAATCTATTTTGTCTTTGTGAACGGATTATGAGTGACGCCAATGGAATTCGAAAAAATTAATAATGCGTATCGCTAGCGAAAATGCCGATTTCGTAGGTGTCTTAGGATGGAATGAAATGCTAATTTCACATCAGACTAACATTAACCGTTTGTTATTTTTGTATCAACATAATAAGATTTAGCATAATTATACATTTTTTTCCATTTGTAAGTCATGGAAAACCTTCCTCTTCGTCCAATATGACCGAGCGCCCTTTATTAATTTCTATACGGCTGTAAAAAATTTTATAAGATTTATTCGGGCTTTGGAAATGAAGGAACAATATATTTCAAATGAAAAGAATATCAGAAAACATCTTCGCCAGATGGAAGTTTAAGACAAGCATTAATTTTGTACTGTTGCTTTTAACAGCTATCCAATTTAATTTAGCACTTACTTGAATGCATGAATCTTATGTCTTTATTAGAATTTCAATCTTTAAGTTTTTTAAATATTTATATATAAAAGTAAGATGCGTAAGAGTATGATATAATAACATTTGTGCAAATTTGAATTAAAAATAAATAAAAGTTACACTAAAATTACACTATAAAAATAAATAAAAGTTACACTAAAATTGCACTATAAAAATAAATGAAAATTACACCATTCATATAACTTTTAAAAGCCAAAGAACCTTCCCATCCATCTTTTGTTTTTCTAAATAAATACTGCCTATATAATTATTTTAACAAAACATAATATGTGATTTGGGCATTAAAAATTCGAAATTATATTATAATATGAATTATTTCTTATGTAAAAAAATATGAGCTATTTTAATGATGAATTATTCGCCATTTTTCAATGTAATGCAACAAGAATGAAAAGATATATGATCTTAATTCAATTAAAAAATATGAAGACATCCTTCCTTTAAAATAAGAAATATTTTACTTACAGTACTATAATCGAGATTAAAATTAAAAAAATCTTCAATCAGGATTTCAATGAAGGATTTGAATACAGTTTTGTGCTTAGTAATCGAGTATTAATAGTTACATATTGCATTGCTCAGAAAAGGAATTGTTTTTTAAGGAAATTATTTATACAGAATGCAATGAAGTATCATTTTGAAGTTCTATAACTGATGCCATTCCTAATGCATATTTGTTTTTATCGCATTATTACATATAGCGACTAAACATTGTTACGGAAGTCACCGGGTTCCTTTGCAGTGAGTGTATGGCCCGAATACAATCAGCAGGCCTCAGTAGAGAGCAACGACGACGTCTATTTGACACAAAGTCGCAAACATAAAGGCGACGAATACATGGACGACAGATATGTTCAGCCGAGACGAACACGCAGCAGCACATTACAATAGACAGTAACCCACAAGTAGGAAGTGGCCACACAGAATCGAGTAGGTAAGGTAATTCTCGGAACGTCGCTCTACGGTCTGTCCCAACGGCTGAATTTCTCTCTGTGTCCTCGGTTTAGCTGCCGACTCTCTACCACAAGACTGGCTACTTCACACACGAAAAGAATCTGCTTCCACTGTAGACAACGGGACTCGGCAGACAGCAGTTCAGCACTCGCTTGAGCTCCTCACAACGCTGGCACTCCGTCGTCGCTTCGCTCTCCTCTCGAAGATTCACTACTTGTCTTCCACTCCAACTCCGCTTTCCGGCTCAATTCAATTCACCTTTGCAACTTGAGACTGCCGGTCTTTTATATTTCCCGTCAGGTGAGACACTTCTATGCTAATCAGGCCGCATCTCAGTTTCTATTGGACGGATCGTTAAAATTCTAGAAAGTTCTGGCAATATCCATTTTGTCACCGAAGTCCCAAATGGTAACCAAGCTCTGAGATCACTAATGCGGACCCACTCAACACACAACAAGGCTGATCGTAAAACGGTCTTTCTTACGATGACACTATCCATGATGGGTAGCAAAATTACAGGATTTTAAGAATATAATATTGAGAATAAATACATTAAAATAAATACATTAAAAATACGAAATATTATTGCACAACAAAACACATTAATATGAGCAGACATTGTTAATTTCGGATTGCACACTAGAATTCTATATATGTTAATAATAAATTAGAAATATGTTTTTTTAAAAAAACTATACTATTCTGAATCAGAGAAGGAATATTTTGATAACAATAAAGAAGCATAGTTATAAGTAAAACAATTTTGCTAAATTAGTCGTTTGGTTAAGAATTTGATTGAATGAATTAATACTTATTTTAAATAAATATTTTTAAAAATAAAAAAACAGTACAACAAATGTAATTTTCCAAGATATTTTCAAGTTACAACATTAAAAGAAATTAAAATATTTTTAATACTCTCAAAAAGAGTTGAATTTAGTAGACTATATTAGTGGTATTATGTTTTAGAACTAGAAGAATTATATTTCATAATTAGATTAGAAGTATTATATTTTAAATAGATACTCGGTATGAAATCCCAAATAAACAAAAGCATTGGATTCATTTATTCTAAAAAAAATAAGGTAATCTGATCGGAACTAAAATGATAGTTCACATTACATTATACACAAGTCTGCTTTAGAATAAATCAAAAGTTTCTAAACTCAAATAATATCCTCGGATAAAAATAAACCTTAATATGAAGAAATTGGTTTCTCATAAATAAAAAAAAAATCATGTGTAAGAATTAATATCACTATTAATTCTTACCTGTACGTATATTCTTACGTACGTATTATTACTTAAGATTAATACGAGCAAATAAGAAAAGCTCTTTTTAACTCAGAAAAATAATAAAACGCAAATCATAAAAATAGAGCGAAATTTGGTTTAAACCCATTTATAAATGTGTAATAATTTAGTAATCTGCCTCAAAAATATTTTTATGTTCTAAAATTGCGAAACATTTATAACTATTAAGCTATACATTTTATAACTATTAAGCCCAGAAAAATCCTCAACTCAATTCAAGATGAAATTGACAAACATGCGCAGCTGAAATTGTAATGCGATTTTTTTGTCATGTGGTTTGACTGTACTTTGGAAAAAAAATTTAATCTATTACCTACAGTTCTGGATATTGACAGCTTGAAATTTCTAGCTGTATTAAAAGCTTATATTTTCACATGTTCCGTGAGAGATTTCCTTTAGCCTAATCCGTGTGCTTACAGTAACGACCATATTAAAAAAATAAATTACTGACCAATTCGTTAAAAGCTCAAAAGCAAAAAGCAATTTTAAACGCAATTTCTAAGGGAAATCCTCGCCGTCCACAAAGAAATCAATGCCAAAAAAGCAACTGGACCAGTTTCATTCTGAATAAATCGTAAAGAAATGGTGATAAAAAGCATTCGAAATGTTACCTACAAATGTGATCAGTTACATCGTCAACATATTTAATAATTAATTCCGGCACCGATACTTCTCTCGTTGATGGAAAATGAAACATATTCCTGTTTCCAAAACTTCTGGAAAAATCTCTGAATATCCATGTGATTACTATCCTTTCATTTACAAAGCAACCCTTGGTAAATTTTAAATGGTAATTCTCAGTAGTTTAATGGATGATTACAGAGAGAAACAACTTATAAGTGGACGATTCGATGGTTGTATTGGCCAGCTCTTCCGAACTAATTACTACTCTTGTGACTTTACAACCCAGACGGATCCTAAATGAGATAGTTCTCCGAATGTAATTAAAAGTTGCCTTTATTAAATGGTGTAAGAACAGTCAATAATTCGCCTTTACAGCATTCTAAATGTTTGTCCCCCCCCATATTTAACAGTACCACATTGCCCAATATCATGATAGGATCTGTTCTGCCTGTTTTGAGTGCCTTGTCTGCAGATTTCCTTATTCTTCTTCTTTCCATATGTTTCTTGGCGAAAGTCGGTTTGCTGTTTGGCTACTCCCATGCAGTAGGGTGAGCTATGCACTCGCGGATGATCACTGCTGTCCTTGCAAAATGGTGTGCGGGAAGTCCCCTCGCTGATCGTGATCGATTTCAGAGATGGCTCGGTTTTAGAGTCGATTGTTCATCGTTCCTCCCTTCGCTGCTGCGTCACTGGGTTTGCGGACTAGTAGGGACATGGCAAAGGGACATTCTGCGTTTAGATGCGTTCGATTATTTACTTCGCCACTTTATCTTAAGAGAAACTTTTGAAGAAAGGCTTCAACACCTGTCGGGAGTGATGCCTCTTTTCTGAACCGACCTTTTTATGAAGGGACCCCGGTGCCAGAGGCCATTTGGAACACTAAAGTTTTTGCAAGTAAAATAAATATACAAAAATACAAATATGCACATATATTACTATAGCATGCGTATTTAATGCTTGATTTTCTTTATGCTGTTAATGACTTCAGAAAAGTTAGAATTTTTTGCAATTTCTCTCTCGATGCCTAGTGCAAGTCTAAGTTCGACTAATTTTCCTCTTTAAAAAAATTTAATTTATATGTCAACTCATTTTTAAAAGAATGTATTCGCTTGTAAAACTTGTCTGGTTTTAAAATCATAATTAAAGAATGTGATGACTATTTTACGTGACCTTACTTTATTAAATTCAGCATTTTTAAAAATATCAATTGAATTTACTATTATTATTGGCTAAATATTTTTGTATTTAAAAAAAATAGCTTTCTGGCTCAACAGCTTCTGGCATGCTTATTATATCAGATGATTCAAAATCCGTAAATATTTGAAATCTCAACAATTCACGGAATAGCGCAGGTAAAAACTGACATACATGCTTGAAATGACATGGAATTTTACTAAAAAAAATGCAAAAATACCAATTGGATCTATTATTTATTTATTTCACGCGTCTATTATAGAATGCTTTGTATAACTGACCATTAAATATTTGAAGAGCCGTTCGCTTTGAATTTTCGTATACAAGGAAACTTATGACAATTGTACGCCTTTTTCCCTTAAGGAAAAAAGAGGGTTTTTTAAACATTCTACCTCCCTATATAAAGGATGTCAAAGTTTAAAATTAGATTTCTTTTTATAAAGTCATGTTATAATTGTCATTTAAGAGAAAATTTATTGTTTTGCAGAAATCCCGCAGATGATCTCGAAATTTCATGCTGAAGCTCAAAATATACACAGAAATAATAGAAATAAGAAACATTACAATTTACAAATACGAAATGAAAGCGTCATTGTATTTAAAGCAAGTATTTTAGGGGGGGGGGATTTTTCGGGGAAATTATCTGAAGAAACATGTATCTTTGTTCCATGTCAACAACAAGCTCAGATATAAGAACAGCCCTACACTTTCCCCAAAAGAAATCAGTGCTGAATAAACCGATATTTGTGCTTAGTGTTAAACTCGGTGAGAGGAGTAACGTTCCGAGTACAAATAAGCAACTGATTCTAACTTTTCTATTAATGCACCACACACTGGATGTATAAAAGCTATTCCATTACAAGTATGTCCATTTATTACTGCTATGAAATCCATTTGTAGAATGAGATCCGGTTGCAGTGTTCAGAGATCTTTGTGCACGGGCATTAATTGTCACCTCCTACGTCTACATTATGTTATACATATGTTTCGGGCTATATCTTTCTACTGGAAATAAAGTTTGATGCTATCTTTTTCTTTTACATTAACCCTTCAACCGGCTGGAACGTAGAAAGTCGCTCGAACGTGCCACTTGAAAACCGGTTGGAACGTGGGAAGTTGTCTTCCGCAAATATCTCTTAACCCGGCTGGCCCGTAGAAAGTCGCTATTGCTTTATCCCCTTAAGTGTGATAAACGAGGTGGGAGATCCACTTATTAAAGGTCATTTTGTGGTTATCGCTGGCAGTTATAATTCGGGTGGTCCCTCCATTTAGGGGAACGAACTCCCGAGAAGGGGAAATGACTTTCTCGTAAGAATTCGCGATAACAGGATCCATTGGTGATATGAGCTGTATACTTCATTCTTGATTTGGATATTTCACTTCAGATCCCAGAGAAAACTATTATGCTTATTAATGATAGGAAATCCCTCATATTTACGTGCCCTAATTATGAATAATATTTAAGGATTGTGATTAGTTCGTAAAAGCGGGTTTGAATTTTTTGTACTTGGTTAATGAAAAAGCTCGCTTGAGCTGTTAATAATAATTAAAAAAAACCTTGCATATTTTTTTCAATTTATATTTATCCCAATTAATAAGCGATACATCATCATTGGTTTGAATATTTCATTATTTTAACGCAAATTTAATACCCAAGTGAAAACTTACTTATAAAAGGTAGGTTATACTTATTAAAGGTAGGGAATCCCTTATATTTGCATATCATAATCAGGCATAACAGTTAAAGATTGCAACTAGTTCATAAAAATGGATCTGAATTTTCTGTATTTGGTTATTGAAATATTTAAAAAGCACGTTTGGACTTTTAATCACTTTTATTAAAATGCAACAAAATATTTAAAAATTTTAAATTTATTTTTATCCCAATTATTAAGTGAGAAATATTTATATTTAAATGTAATTTTAACTATGGCTTAAGTTTTGTATGTTGAATTTGGCCAAATATTTAATACCTAATGAAAATTTTTGCTCTAATCATTTATTTATTTTTTACTGCTTAAAATTGAAATTTAGGAAAAGGGTTTTTAAATATTTTATAACCATTTTTATTTGAAGGATCTTGATAAATGTAGTTGCTATTAGTCTTTTTTAGTGATCAATATTATTTTTAATTTCACTATTTAAATACAAGCGTTGTTCGCAGCTTTTTGAAAATCATTTTCGTCCTTTTTTTTTCAGGAGGGCTGCTCAGGTAGAAAGAAAACCATTTCATTTATAAATAAAACTAAAACAATTCAGAAATTATATTTTAATTATAGAAATTAAATTTATAGAAATTAAATTTATAAGTATATTATAAATATATATTTGAAAACTCTATAAAAAATCAAATTACATTCAAATGAAAGGAAGTTTTGTGTCTTGTGATTGACTGCTAAAAGCAAAAATGAAAAAAAAACATAGTAATAATACTAACTATTAAAAAGGTTTAGTATCTGTAAGATATATATATATATATGGAAAATTATTATAGAAACATTTGTTTATATTCTACAAAATTCGAATATTGAATTTCATATTGCTTTGAAGAATGGAATGAATAAATTTACATTTCCAATTAAAATTATTGCTTTGCATTAAAACAAAGTTATTCTTAGCTATTAATGAAACTAAGCAAATGCATTAAAGGCTGAATTACATACATTCTGTTTGAACATATCACAAGGCTGCGATTTCAGAACAAATAATGAGTACTGATTTACATGCATACTTAAAAATTAAAGTAAATGAATGAATGCCATTACAAATAAAAAATCACTACCTAACAGGTGACACAGTGTTTTTATATATCTGTAACATTGCTGCTGATAATCAGTACTATATAAATATTTTAAAATGTCGTCTAGAAGAAATTTTAAGTCTAATAAAATAACTCTAGAAAGAATTGTTTAAAATGGATCTTATGTTCCAGTACCATGCTTCAGCAGATTTGGGCATTATTCCTTGCAGTAAAAGCAAACCAAAATGTAGATGTAGTTCTTTTATATCCGTATTTTTCCAATTTAATACTTTCAATGATGGTGTCAAATCGGATTTGTTGAAAAAGGCTTCAACATATTTTATTTGTTTCTTCCATAATGTAACTTATCACTGTGTTACGAAAAAAAAATTCTGAAAAACATCATCGGTTCATCTAGGTTCCAAAGGAAATTTTTTACCCATGCACTGATACTAGGAGTCGAGGTAAATTGAAAATTTGGAGGAGCAGGGGAAGGTGCTTGCAAGTCAATAGGACACCTACAGCCAGCTGCATTTAAAGTGTCATCATCAGATTCACTTTCCGATGTAGAGTATTAATCTTCAGAAGATAAAATTAATTCATCACAGTCAGAATCGT
>JAOUZG010032936.1:2290013-2312896 GCA_026289955.1 Argiope argentata | reverse complement strand
ATATATATATATATATATATATATATATATATATATAGCCGAATCGGTGGAGACATTTTCTCTAGTTTTGCGCTTGGAAATGCATTTGGCGATTCATTTTTATTTTTATAGATAAATGCGAGACAAATTTTTTGGATCGTTTGCAATACTAAAGTGACTCATTCAATGAAACAATTAAAATGAATAAAAATATAATTTAACTAGCACGAGAACGTGATACTTGGCCATTCAAGGAATTATGTTTTGACATAATACATTGAAATATGCATAGCCGATTTTATTTAATCTTTTTATTTTATTTTAAAGCTTTTAGTAACAAAATATTTTGATTTCGAGTAACGTAGGATGTCAAAACAGTAGTTAAATAAATGAGTGCAGACAGAAAACGGGGATAAACAGAGCTTTACCGAACATTGTCTACTCCTCTCTATATATAAGGTCAGGGACGTATATATCTCTTCCTTTTATCCTTTAAAGAAGTGTCTGAAACGAACATCCCCTTCAATGAGATAATTGTAACTATTTTCCGAATTACTGTTGCTATTCCTTCCTCCTTTTTTATGATTGCAGGGGGGAGGGCATTTTTATGGAAGGAAAAAGGACGGAGGGAAATTATTGAGTCCGTCAGGTAACTTAACACGAACAAGACCTCACTGAATAGCAAGCACTCAAATCTAGGATTCTGAAATTTAAACGAATGTTGGTTTTATTTAGAATCTGTTCAAGTAGAATATCCCTATAAAAAGAACTGTATCAACACTATAAAAAAAACGAAATAAACAAACAAACGAACTTATATACCCTTGAAGTTGAATTAAAAAAAATTACGAACTTGAAAGAACTTTTAAATAAGAATTGTAAACAAACAATCGGCATTAAAATTATCTTTCGAGCTCGCGCTCAGAAACTATATAAAATGTGAAAAATATGAAAGGATGTGTTCATTGTTAAGACGGACGAAGAAAACTTTATAGCCTTAATATCTTTTAACTATTAAAGTTCTTTCGTTTATTAATGTCATAGTAAGATATGTTAATTGTGTTCATAAGAAATGCTATTAACATTTCATTATATACACATGCATATTTAAATTTAAAAAAACTTTTACATTAAAACTAAATTTTATTAAAAAGCATTAAGATAATGAATTTGCGGTGCCTTTTAGTTTTAATTACACGTTCACCTTCCAATCTATTGTAAACTAATATTTTTTAAAAGAAAAAAATTAAAATGTAAACTGCTATGTATATTTCAATGTATCAGAACAATGCGTCAGAACATAATTTCTTGAACGGCCAAGCACCATGTGCTCGTGCAAGTTAAATTGAATTAGTAACTTTAGTATTGCAAATAACCAAAAAAACTTCGCATTTATTGTTTAAAAAATCTATCACATTTCCTATTTATTTCATTTCATACAATCATCTGCTCAAAATGACATTTTTATAGGTTTTATTTGCTGTAGTCATTAATCCTTTGCAATCCAAATAATCATTAGATGCAAAATTATTCACCTAATACAAAGATTTGTTTATTGCTATGAAAAATAAATGTATATAATTCTTTTAAGTCGAATTGCTTTGAAAAATTAATCTGTCTCTTAACCCTTATGTAAGCGTTTTTAGCAATTAAATTTGAAAAATAATCGACAAAATACGACGCTTTTCAGCTCGTCAAATATTATTCCAAATGTCAGATATATGGAAATATGGATTGAATATATGACAGTTGTATTTTATATTCGACAATCAGTCTGGTTACTTTGCTTAATTGACTCACAAAGAATTGTCGAAAAATGTTTTCACCAGTAGTCTTGTCGCCCGTTTGTCGAACTTTGAACAAATAAAATTATTCCTAGGATATTTCGAGTATTTATAATACATTAATTCTAAGTTGGGTTTTAAATTATTATATTCGTCATATAAATAAAGATTTTTTTCAGACGAGATTCTCAACCTCTTTTCGACGGGGAGACAAGCGGTCACCAACGGGGGGGACAATTCTTTCCTTCCTTGCTCCCCCTACTGTCACCATCTCTGATGAAGCCATAAAACTCCAAATCATGACGAAGTCATCACTGTATTTAAGAATGCAACAGAATTTGGGGGGGGGGGGATTCCAAGCAGTTTTGGGCTTTCTTTATATGCTGCGACGGTTGTCACTGTCAAATTGTGCATTTTGATAACTAAATATTACTTCCTTTAAAGAGTTATTGTTCTTCATTTTACGAGCTTTTGCAAACTCCAAACACTTTTGTAAAGGCTCCCTCCCTTGCCAAGTGACATCTGTTTGACCGTTGTAACATCCAGTCAGCCATGAGGAGACAGCTGTACAGATTCTCTCCCTTGATAGGAGTCACCTTTTCGACCGTTATGACATCCGTTCAGCTGTCGAGAAACAGCTGGAGATTGGAGATACCTCGAGATTTTCGATGTCGTGGAGTTGGTTTTTGGGGAAAGGTGAGAGAAACTTCGTGGAATGGAGCTGGAGATTGAACCCACCCGGTGAAAATCGGTGGATCCCTGGAGATATGACAGCAGGAGCTGAATGTACCAACAGCCTGTTTTCTTTACTTGCGAGGTAATTTCCCGAAATTAAGCGAGGAAATATCCATCTACAACTGTTAATTGAGATGTAAATAGTATGAATTTTATTATTGATGAGAACAAGTTGTTTTTATTGTATATAAGCCTGTAAATAATTTTTTTTGTCTTTAAACGCTACCTTCTTATTTCATCGGACATGATCAAGTCATCACACTTCTGATTTTACGAGCTGTTGAGCGGTTTCTCTAACTCGAATTTTATCTCCAACTTATCTAATTAAATTTTACAAAATCTTATCACTTACACTTCTGCCTATAATTTAAGAAATTTCTGCAGAAAATTCGATTAAACATATAGTTTAATTGAATGTAGATCGCAAAAATCTGTAAAAAAGTGCTACAAATTTGGGTTTAGATGATTTTTTTTTCTAGCAAGACAACGCCACCGAACACATTGCATTCACATCAAACTGTATTGCCTTTTTTATTGTAAACAGCAACTGCTCACCACTATAGTCCCATGATATTAATGCAATTGAAAAATTTTGGGCCACACTCAAAAAAGTAGTCCCAAAACACAAAATAGAAACAAAATCCATTTGAAACAACTTCAAAATGAAGTGTATTTTTCATTTTTAACAGAAGTTTCACACACCACCGCAGTTACTCGACATTTTTGTCATTGAAAATTTGTGGGCAATACTCTACACAATGTTCCAAAAAGACAAAATTTAAAACAAGTGTTGCAAAAAGAATGAAGCAGAATATCTGCAGGTTCCAACAAATTGGTACCACACCGTTAAGAGATCATTTTAAAAACTAAAAGACATGACAACTAAATATTGACAATTTCTTTCCATGTGATATATTACAAAAATTTCATTGGTTTATTCTTAATTTTTTGAGGCAAAAATCTACTTATGTTGATTTAAAACGCAACTAGAACTTTTCAGTTAAGAATTTTTTTTGTCAATTTTTCTTTATTTCTACTTTAAATTAAACTTTTTGATATGTTGATATGTATGAAAATAAAAATATGTTTCCCTTTTTCGGTAATGTGATATTCATATTGAAAATTGAAAGTCGAATTTATCCAGTAAAAGTAATGCTTTTTGAGCCACCATATATATATATATATATAAATAACAGATATGTAAGTGAAAAAATGAGAAAAGAGTTGGACTATTGTCTAAAAAATTATTATCTAAAAATTATCATCATCAGGCCGGTAAGTGGAAAAATGAGAAATCCGTCATCAGGCCGGATTTCTCATTTTTTCACTTACATGTCTGTTTTTTATTCTTCTTAGAAAAAAATTCCACTTTTTATTGGAATCCTTGCTTGATGGTGACCCTTGAAAAAGTCATCAGACCGGATTTCTCATTTTTTTTCACTTACATATCTGTTTTTTTATTCTTCTTAGTTCCACTATGTCTTTAGGAATAGCAGCATACGCGCTCTCTTAATACATTTGTGTATCTTTCTAATTTATTATGAAAATGGCAATTTATTATATACCTCTTTTAAAATTGTTTCAGTATATATATATATATATATATATATATATATACAGGAAAGATTGCGAAATTTTCACTCTATCTGTAAGGCGCTTATATTGTGTATTTATTTGCCAAAGTGCTCTTAAAAATGAGTCGTGGTCAAAAATTTTATATTTTTATTTTTATAAGGCATATGATATTTAGAAGACTGATATCGAAACTAATTTCGATTCCACAATTACATAATAGTTTTTCAGTTTGAATCGGTTTAAACCAGTTGAATGTGACATTTCCTTATTCTAATATAATGACGTATATTTACTTTTTGTCGCCATCTGCTGATGAAAGCATGAACAAGAACTCTGATCCCTAGGAAAGATTGCGAAATTTTCGCTCTATGTTGTAACTTGTACTACGTACGAGAAAACTATGTTTTGGTAGAAGCAATAGATCTACTCAACCACAAAATGAAAGTTGAAATTGGTTTTTTGCAGGAATCAGGAAAATTGAACCCTCTTAAATTGTTTTCTAAATACTCTTAAAAATTTCCTAAAGTGTATGAATCTCATTATGAAATTCTCTTCAGTTAGCTTTTTATAATTCGAATGTTGATTGCGTTGAAAGTGAATTCGAACCCATCGTGTCTTCCATGTGTTTTTTCATGCAGTGGAACAGCGTTGTTTCGGTTTTAATAGTCTTTTATCGAAATGGGCGCCAAGCAGAGTTCAAACAACAACAATCCGCGGGATCAACCTGGGTCCAGTGGATCCCCAATGGCTAGTACATCGGGATCGAGTGGCTTGGGACTGTTAAACCTTCGCCAAAGAGATGGTGGTAGCAGTTCAAGCAGTAGCTCCGATTCCCGACAAAGAGCAAGGAGCTTATCAAACGTTTTAAATGGACATTCTGGACAGCCAATTAGTATTTCGCCGCACCATGGGCCTTTTGAAATATCTGGATCGCCCGAATCGGACAGAAATGTGCCAGTGGAAATACCAATCAGTCGCGTGTATGCCGCCCATTCTTTGCCTGTGCAGCTGGTTTCGTTCCATGGTAAGTTCCCAAATTGGTATTTTCCCTCAGTTTTTCTTGTTTAATATAAATCAGTTAAGTTTAGAATGCCATCTGTTTCCCTAATTGGAATGGATTGGACTGAATAGTTACCATGATGTGTTGAATATTGACATTTGATGTTTATGAAACATCCAAATGTTGAGTATTAATATATGGTGAAAACATTTTTTATCCTTTTCATTTTTTTATTATTATCAATAATTAAGTCTCTTAAATATTGCCATTCAAATTTGAATATTCTGGCTCTTACCTAAATTCATTGTGTTTTCATTTTTAATTAATATTTTGTCACTTTCTGAATATCATGTTTATAATGAAGAATTAAGATGTTTATGTTGGCGCTCTTCAGGCCAGGCAATTTCATTTCAGACATGTATGTATATCTTAAAAAAGTGGGAATGTGCATAAATTAAAAATTAAGCTGAGATGTAAGTTTTTTTTCTTTTTTTGATAACTTTTGAACTTATTGCATAAAAATAAATTCTATATTTGTTAAAGAAATGTAAAAGAAAACAAAACAAACCTTTTAAATTATATCATTTTAATAGTTGTGTGAGTGCTTCTGAATTTTGGCAATTTTTCAAAAAATGTTGTAATTGTCAAATATTGTTTCTTTCTTATTCTGAAATTCAAACTGTTTTCATTGCTTCATAAACTATTTAATCATGCGATTTTTTCCCCCTTTTTGGAAAATTAATGTGGAAAGATTTTGTTTTATGTTTGTCATTTACTAGACAGTTTAATAAGTGAAGTAACGTTGTTGGGGAAATTAGAATTGGTTATTTAGTCCTTTAATGTCATTATGATATCCATAGGATCCTCCATTGATCCTCCAAAGTTTCGTGTATAGAACTTTAATTCAATTAAGCTGATGCTTCTTTGATGTAGAAACATTTATTAGAAATTAATTGTTACCAATATTTTGGACAAATTAGCTGGTTGAAAGTGCTGACTGGTTCAGGGATAGTAAATGTTTGTAATAATAAAATGTAGTTTTTAGTAGTAATTAATAAAATTTGACCAACATGTATATTCCGGATTAGGGAAAGGAGTGTATATCTGTGGATAATTTGCATTATTTGTATATCATTGTAAGATTTATATCAGTGGAAATTAAAATAATTTGGAAGGTACTATTACATTGAATTTTTTTTTAAAGTTATGAAATTTAAGAGTTTTTATCATGTAATTCGTCACATGTCTCAAATAAGAATGGAATATTTTTAAATGATATTTGATAAAAGTGAAAGATGAATATAAGCTACTCTATTTAAAAAGTAAAATTAAAATTAAATCTATAATTAAGTTTGAATCCATAATATTTTATTTTAGTGCAGAAATTTGGCATTAAAGATGTTTCTTTCTCAATGGATAATAAAATATCGAAAAAGTAAGTAAAATTGTTGGGGAGATACATTTTAACTATCGCAGGTTATAACATCAGAGGTGAACTTAATGCAAATGAAAACTGAAATGCTTTGGAATAAAAGAAGACTAAAGTTTTACATGAATAATAATTTATTGGTTGAAAAATTTCTCCATGAATGAAAAATAAAATGAAATCTCAATAATAAATCCAAATTTTTGTTTAAGTATCAAGATGATTTTACTAAACGTAAATTTGAGAACTAGAAAGATTTGGCTTGATTGGAGTGAATTTTATTTGACTTCCTTGAGTTTGTTAAATGGCATATGCTGATTTCTGTTATTATTAATTCATAAATTGAAACTAATAATTAGGAGGTAGTAAAATCAATCACCTGAAAGGTATTTTATGTGTTTTAATGATGTCATAATTCTAATTTTTAAGTGGCAGATGTTGAGAGTAACGAAAGAGAAGCTTTAGTTTGTTTACCTTAAACTTCCAAACCTTGCACCATCAAATAGTTTGTTTTACCTTTACCTTTACTTTTTTTTTTTTGGTCATCTTTTAATTATGTGAAGGTTGTTTCAAAAGAGAATTGGAAGTTTCTTCTGACTAATTCTTGAAAACACCAAAAATTCTTTTCTGTTTAGATAATGATTTAAAAAAAAATAATATATTTAAATATATTATTTTAATTTTAATTTCTAAGTATTGTTCCAGTTTTTCATCTCCAAAATGGTAGATATTTATCAATTTTTCATTAAGGCATTTTTGTTATTTGGTATATATATAATATATATTTGTGATAACATGTTTATTAACCAGTTTGATCTATATGCTTGTGAAAATGAAACCTTTTTTTTGTTCCTAAGAATGAATAAAATAAATCATGGGAATGTAATGGCTTTTATTTTGATTATTTATTTCAAATTGAGTATATATATATATATATGCCAGCTGATGTGAACAATCTTAAAGACTATTTTAACAAAATACTATTAAAAAAAGTTGATGTTTGCATTTTATAAAATGTTACTAACATTCTGTAATTATTAAAATAATTTAAAAATTTTAAAATCATTCTAGCTACCTTTTGTAATTATCTTGTTCATTCAGATTTTTGACAAAATCTATCAACATGGGCTATTAGACTAGTGATGTAGAATGCATCATTTTTTAAATTTCATGTTGTTATTTGATTCAACTGAAACATAAGACTAAATGAATCAATGTACTAAAAATTATTGCTTTACAAATTAAAAAGGGAATACAATATGAAATATAATTGAAAGTAAATAAAATACATCGAATTTGATGTTTTAAAAACATTTTTTTAAAAATCATAGCATTCGTTATAAGAAAGCGTGAAGGTTATATTTGAAGAATTTCGCCAAAACATTAAAAAAAGGATCCTATTTTATACCAAATTAAATTTTAAAAAATTATTTAAATAAGGGGGAAATTATATGTAAAGAAAATGGTATAGTTTTAAAAGTCATTCTTTAAAATAATGTAAAAACTGTTTTTGTGAGATGATGGTTTTGGAAGATAATTAACATTAATGTTTATTGACATATTGTATTGATTGCTGATGTGGCAAGAATCAAGCCTGTTTTCACATTTGGTTAAGCCTTGTTTGATGCCTATCTATTGGGTTGGCAAGAAAGTAATTTTGGGCTTTTATTGTGAAAGTCAAATTTTCTTTTAAAAAATTGAATTTTAATCAGTCAAATATCTCCCATTCTGTTCAATGACCTTTTGCTATCTTTCTGGTAACCTCATGATCTCGTGCTCATAGAATTTCTGGTCCTTAAATAGCAAAACACTCAATTAAGTGCGATTTGAGGTCATAGTTATTACTAAAATTTTTACTATTTAAGAAGTTTTTAGACTTCAGAATAACTGATAATCCGATTATGCAATGTCAGGGCTGTATGGGGATGCAACATCACTTCCCAACCAAGCTCCAATAGTTTCGTACACGTTGCTAAATATGTGCGAGGCCTCACATTGTCATGGTGGATCCCGATTCCTTTGCAATTTGCAAATTCTGGCTTTTACTCATTAATTGCTTCCTCTAATTTCACAAGTTGTAGGCAGTAAACATCTGAGTTGATTGCTTGGTTGTTTGGAAAAAGCTCATAATGCATATCTTTGTAATCCTACCTTTGACAGCATGATCTTTTTTTTATGCAACTCAGCTTTTGATATCGTTTGTGCTAAACCATTGTACTGAGATCATGATCTTTTTCGATTAACGTTATTGTAAACGATCCATTTTACATCACCTGTGATAATTTATTTTTTAAAAAAGGGTCAATTGCATTACATTTGAAATGCATATCAGAAACATTGATTCGATGTGTTAGGTGAATTTTTTTCAATTTGTACGGAACTCAAATATCCATCTTCTTTACAAGTCCAAGACGTCTTATATAAATTTTCAATTGTTGTGTGTGATACATTTAAATGTTTTGCAATCTCTCGCACAGTTATATGATTATTTGATTCAATTATCACTTTCATTTTTTCATCATCAACTTAAGAAGATCAAACAAAATGTTGGTAATCTTTCAGTGAAAAATCACACACACACGAATGTATTAAACTAATTCTGACAAGTGCATTTTGTTAGACAATCAACACTATAAACTTCATATATTTCTTTGTGAGCCTCGGCTGTTTTCTTGCTTTTATGAAAATAAAAAAGTAAAACTTGTCAAAGGCTTATTTTAGCATTCCATGTTAAAATTGACAGTTGTTAACAAAATTATACGAAATTGGTTTCTATAACCACCTAAAGGTAGTGACTATTAAATATACTAAAAAACTCTAACATTGACAAAAGAATAAAACAAACATAACAAACAAAATTACTTTCTTGCTAACCAAATATATGATCTTGATATTAAAAAACACTCTTTCCATTGCCTTAATGAAATTTATTTTAGTGACACTGAATCATTTTATTAAATATTTTGTAGTTCTGTTATTAGTTAAGCAATCATTAAATTTAATACAGCTGTAAAAAGTTCATCAAATCTACTGAAATGTTTGTATGATGGGTTATTTTCATTTGACTATAAGTTATAACAGTGATTATATATATGCGTGTTTGTGTGTTACCTTATTCTTTTCTGAAAGCAGAAGGTGATTTTGAAGACTTAGATGACATTTGAGTTTTTAAGTTTGTTTTATTATTTCACAGGAGGCACACCTTATGTAGAAGCATAACACATAATGGCATAAAGCAAAATGGGGGAAAAGCTCAACTTTTATCTATGTGAATGTATGCTGTGAGATTTTTATATCATGTCAATCAAGTGTTCATCATGAGTAAGGAATCATATGGATCTTTTAAAGGAATGTGTTTGGGTGGACAGTTTGTATCCCTTCCGAGTGTGAGAGTTTATCTGCTTATAGCCGATTCAGCAATTTAACAAAACTTTTTAATTAATTAACTGGAACAAGGGGAATGGGTCAGGACATAAGAATACTTTTGGAATGAAGTTACTATGGGCAAAATTAAATTGAATGTTAGGAAATTAATTGGGATTTCAATTAGAGTATAAAATATCATTACATGTATATATATATATATGTGTGTGTGTGTGTGTGTGTGTGTGTGAATAGAAAATAAAATTTTTTTGCTAATTTTATTAGATAAAGGTGAATTAAGTTTGAGTATTCATATAATTTTTAAAAGCTGCACGTAGCATTTGATCATTTAAGTTCATTTTTGCTGACTTCCAGACAAATATGCTTTCCTAAATAAAATAAATCCTATTAAGATTTATAAAACAGCCAACTTGCTATCCATCATTTGTTTATGTAATTATGAATAATTGCCTTTTTAGCAGCATCTATTTATAATTTTTGTTAATTAAATTGATTAACGCCAATTAGTTTAAATTTAGATTTATAATTTATTAAATAGGGGAAAAAAACTTGAAATAAGAAAATTAGTTATTTTATATGGAAGACTATATATTTAAGAATCCTACTTTTAAAAAATGCTTGGTGCTATACAATCATGAACAAAATTATGCTTTTTTTAACGAAAATGTTCATTCAGTTTAAATTTGGTAACAAATATTTGTTTCTTTCTTGCTGATGTAACAGTTTCGCATTCTTATGGAAAGTCATTTTTTTAAAAATCCGATTTTTGTGTCACTTAAGTCTTTACAGGAGTTACATTATTTATGTTGCTTGTGTCATGTTTTTATTTAAATTCCATAGGGTTTGATAATCATGTTAAATTTTTTTCTATTGATTTTGCCATAGTTTTTTTTTTCAAACTATTTTTTTCCTGATTGATTTAGCATATTATAGTTTGAATTAGTTATAAATGTCAAGGGCTACTTTGGAATTATTCATTCTTAAGAAATTTTAGAGAAGATTAAGTATTGTATTGTGCTATGTAATCTGCATAAAGGTGCCTATGTCATGAAATATCAAATAAAATATAAGTGTTAAAATTGTTGATATTATAGTTGCATATACAATTACTGAAACTTTCAGAATTTTTTCCTGGTTATTTATTTACTTCATTCATTATTCAATTAAATAGTTTCAGCTTATTAATGGTTAAATTATTTTAATCATTATTGTATAACAGTAGTTTTTAAGATGAATGTAAATTGCTGACAAAGAACTATCCATCTTTTGTGATAAATAAATTTATTCAGAAATGTGATTAACTTGAATATGAAACTTTATATATGAAAGAAATGCCATTTTATGTCCAAGTCAAAGTTAACCACAAAATAAATTAGATTCATTCTATATCTGAATCAAATAAAATTTCTAAATTATATTGTTTTTAGTAGTAATAAAGTGGGGCTTATTGCACTATTGTACCAAAAATGTTTATTTCAAAACAGTTGATTCTGATTTTTTTTTCTCATTCAGCTTTTCCTTTTGTAAATACTAATATTGATTATCTGTAATAGTGTTTAAAGTAATAAAGTTTATTTCCTTTTGATTTTATATAACTGTTCTTACATTTTTATTCTTGTACTAATGACCATAGCAGACATTGCATATTAATTAGCAACTGTATATGTTGAATATTCTTTCTTCTTAGCCAAAAAAATTTGCAAATGCTTATTTTGGCACCAAATAAAATTTAATTAAATATAAAAATAAATTTAAAAATATATTCTATTTGTTATTTGTATTCTATTTGTTAAATATTACACTATGTAGTTGAGGTTATTGAAGATTATCAATTTATACAAATTGCTTTTAAAGTAGGGTAGTCAAAAATACAAAATATCAGGAAACCTTCCAAATCCAGAACATTTTCATTTAGATTGTTTAAAAGATAACTGTTTAGAAAAGTAGATACTACATAATTACTAATATCTGATTTTTTTAAACCACATTATTTTAAATACTTTAGCAAAATGATTATAGCAAAAACTTGGGCAACTTTTTTGGAAATATTCCGATGGATGAATTTTTTTCTTGTTTTATGTGCCCAACTATGTTTTAAAGATCCACTTCTTGAAAATCAAAATTCATCTTGTAAAATAAAAATGTTATTACAAGACAATTTGAATTTTGCAGTAATGCATTTCAGTTTTAAAAAAAATTATTTAATTAATTTTTTTTTCACATCATTACATTTTTGTCCATATTCTTGTAATCACTTTTATAATAAGGAAATATGTCTTGAAGTTTTATTATTTTTATGTCATGCGCTCATATGTTGGTTACAATGAAAATTAATGTGCCCCCGATTTAATCGTCAATATGACAATTCAACGGAAAGCTGTTCTACCAACAATAATGCCGTTTTTTAAAATTGTAATTACTTTTAACAATGGTTGAGGTGAACATAAACTACGACTATTCCATGAAAAATGTTAAGTTAAAAATGATAAATATAAATTAAAGATTTCAATTATGTTATATTACATCTCTATAATAATAATAATTTTTTTACAACTATTAAGACAGCAAATTTTTTTTAATGAGTACGAACAGAAAATCTCTATTCTTTGCAATTTTTAATTGCCAACATACGCTTAAAAAAAATTCGTCTGAATTCGTATTTTACGAAATCGTCTGCATTTAAATCAGATTAAATAAAATTCTTCGCAGTTCTGGTAATTCTTTTTTTTTTTTTTTTCCTCTCTCTCTCTCTCTAACGGTTGGTTGCCTTGCTAAGATATTGTGTCGGTAATTACGCAAAAATGGATATCAGGTAAATGGAATGGAAGAAAGTATTTCGAACCTGCAGGACGGATAAAGGGTGAAGGGAATGGAATTTTTTTACGAATTGATAAAGTTAGGAAAGGATGCTTGTTTGTAATTTTGTAAGGAGAATGGTTTGATTGATTCTTCCCCCGTTCTTTCTCTTCTTTTGATTAGGGATGGTTCCTGTTATCCATGCAATCCTTAAGTTCAATGTGCTAGCGAAGCTATTAGGTTTCTGCTCCCGCTACTAGCAAAGTCGTAGGATGTTTTTTTTTTAAGTTAAAAAATTTGATACTTTCGAATTAAACCGTCGATCTGTATCACCAAATTTGAAAGTGCCGCCAATGAGTTGCTAAATCGCCGTTTTGGCAAACAACCGTCATTATTTAAAAAAATGTGCAAACTTTTACTGTCGCCCGCCATTTTGTTGGTTTCACAAAAGATCATTGAGCGCTTTTTCTGTTCTAATTTTTTTGATTCGTTAAAATGATTAAAATTTTAGATTTGCCTGCCAACGAAAAAGATGCAGTGACGTATTTCCAAAATTATGGAATTATTTCTTTTAAAAATACGGCTTTGAATGGACATGAGATGAGTTTATTAGTGAGAACGGACAAACAATGACGGTGAAATGTATCAAATAGTTTTGACCACCTAAGTAAATTGGCTCCAGGTGGTTGGCGATCGTTGGTTCATCTACGGTCTAATGCGTAAGTACCAAAAATTCTACCTTATACCTTCTACTGATGCCGAAGTTATCGCATGCTCTAACTTTTGCTTTGCATCCGACGTTCTGGGAAGAAAAAAAAAACCTTATCAGTTGAAAAACCTTAATATATTGTGGAAAGTGGTAACCGTAACTATTTCACAAAAATGTTTGCTTACTTTGTCCGCCATCATTATTGGCGACTTGGCATCCTTAATGCAACAAGGGGCGCACTAAACTTCTGTTTTACCCGTATGTTGATAAATAACCTTTGCACTTGGAAAAGTAATTGATGCATAATAATTCCCTGATTGAAGGATTTATTTATCCCCCCCAATATAAAAATTATATCTATTTGTTGAAATTGAATTTGCTCTAAAAATTAATTTGCATGTTTTTACCATTCTTTAGGCGTTTTAAACAACCAAACAGAAAAATAATTAAAACATCAAAATGATATACCGTCTTAGAAGCACCATCAGAATACAAAGGGTTAATAATTATTAGAGATAGCACGCGAGAAGTTAAAGAAATCCAGTAATTCTTTGCTTACAAAGGAACTGAAAAATAAGGAAGAATAATTTTGTAATTTTTTTTATGACTGATGTATTTTTTAGCAATATCAAAGTTGGTACTCGATGCAAAAAATTGAGCATCAGATTCGAAGTTTCTTTTGTCCTTGTACAAATGAAATAAAATTAATTGCATATAAATGATATTTTATTCAAAATGTTCAAAAGAAGAAGAGAAATTGTATTTTGAGAAATTGTATGTAAGTAACTGCTTTCTTTGAATTATGGAATTGTTGAAGTGTGATAAAGAGAAAGATTAAAATCAAGCATTTAAAGAAAGATACATGTTAGCATTGTAGTGTTTTTTGCAATATAAATATAGTTTACTTTACTTTAAGTTAATTGTAAGATTGTTTGTGTTTTGACCATTGAATTGGTGCGATTTTATGCCCTTTTTTAAATATAAAAATCTTAAGAAAGGAAGGTAATTAACCGACATTGTTTGCATCATTTAATTTAATTTTAAATAATCAAACCAATTTTTTAGTGATTTAAAAATTATCTTAAGAAAAAAAAGAATAATCAGAAAATATGTGTTATCTGAACAAATTTAAAAAATTAAATACGAGGGCTATCCAGAAAGTAGATTGCGTTTTGGAATAAAAAAATAAACAAAGTATAGGAAACAAATTTTATTATATACAGATGAAAGCCACACTAAAATACTACTTTTCTACATAGTCACCATTCAAATTAAGGCATTTATCGTAGCGATGTACGAGCTTGGAAATTCCTTCGTCGAAAAATTCGGCCGCCTGCGCCTTCAACCACTTCGTTACCTCTTCTTGCAGCTGTGCGTCGTCATCAAAACGCTGCATAGCTCAAAGCAAGCTCCGTTATTGTGAACTTTCGATTTTCACGGACTTCAGCATCGACTTTTTCGACGAGTTTGGCAGTCACTATGCTGGGTCTCCCACTTCGATCTTCGTCGTGAACATTGGTTCGGCCATTTTTAAATCTTATGACCCACTCCACCTTCAGTGATAATGTTGTCCCCATACACTTCACAAAGCTGCCGATAGATTTCTATCGGTTTACAGTTTTTTGCAGTCAGAAACCTTATTACTGCACGCACCTCGCGGGATTTTCAATTAACGCAGACATTTCAAACCGCCACAGTATCTGAACGGAGCACAGCTTGAACCTCTCACTAGCACGGCTAGATTCCGACTTAGCTGCGCAACGCTCTGACCCCAAGATGGCCGCGCTAGCCCCGCCCCTAGCGGACACAGACGAAAACGTAATCTACTTTCTGGATGGCCCTCGTATTATTCAATACAGTTATTTTTTTTAAAAAAAGGAAGGAATGGTATCCCATTTTAAAGCGCAATTAGTTTTAGGTGTAATGTTTGTGTGATGCTGTTAAATCCTGAAAGAAATTTCATTAATATTTGCTGATAACACAATTTCAATTAAAGAACAGATTTAATTTTGTTTAAATGCTTTGTTCCAAATGCATCTTTGGGTTGGCTTTCATTTCGTAGTACATAATTTTTTCCAAAAAGGTTTTCTGAATGTGGGGAATTGACAAAATCTGGAGGTCAAATTATTTTACAATTTCAGTAATTTCTTTCATTTTGATACGTTCACTAGAAAGTGAAAACTATCTCTAATCATTGATTCAGAAAAGTATAAATAATTTCTTTAATTGCATCTCATCCTTTAGAGTTACAGAACTACAGTACTGATTAAACTTCTTTTTTAAGTTAAATTTTCCTTTATTTTATTTTTATTTTTTTTTTTTTGGAATTTTCTTACTTTTGCACTCTGCTGTTTTTTGCTTACTTTATCACTCTGAAAGCCAGGTAACGATCGAAAGAAAAAAAAAGCAGAATAAAATAGGGAATAAAGGAACGAAATGAATTGACGAGTGAGAGAAACACAGTTTGAGGCGATCCATCGTGCTGCATCTGAAAACTCATTGCACACACAATTGGTTGATTGATTTCAAGGAAAAAACCAGTTCCCTTCTGCGTTTGAATTTAGAAGCGCTGCCATTATATCTGCTTCATTTTGGAACGCGGATCTTTTCGTCCCCCTTCCTTTCGCCTTTTTTCTACACTGCATCTGCTACTAAATGTTATGATGTTTAATTCCGATTCTAATTGACGCGACAGAAATACTTTATTGATTATTCATTTTCTTTTGTGAGAGATTACTGCTCGAAAAAACGATACTTGGATAAAAACCTTAATGAGGTGAAAGTTTTCTTGAGACATCAATTATTATTGTTTATTATCTGTAAAAAAAATGTCGGATATTTCAAATCATTTGCTGCACATCTTATTTGATATTCATTTTTAGACGAGTGTTGTCGAGTTAACTGGTGGAGATAGTACTAATCCAATTTACACAAGGAGATCTCGGGCCGACAGTCGTCTATGTTTACGGCCGGCGTTATAGAAACAGGTTACTGTAGGAAGAATCCATTTCGCAGAGGTAGAAATTCATTCAAGTTTCTTACGTTTTCGCGTTTAGTGCCTAATTGGCGGTATTGATATATTGCCTTTAATTTTCGAAAGCAAATTCGAAAAATAATTCACTAGGCTGAAAATCATTTGCGTACTTGGAATTTTGAAAATATATATTATTCCTGTTAGAATAATATAGAAATTCCTTTCTGATTAGTACAGAAAGAACAGAGTAAATCAAATAGAAAAACTGAATAATTATTTATTTGTCTAACGGCTGCACGAGAAGAAAAAAAATTAAGTAGAATCCAGCATGCCAAAAAATTAATTTTTATTTAATTTGTTTTAAATTTATGTAACTACTTAAAATCAAATTCTCCGCAGCAAACGCGAAGTAATCTGTCTGATTCAACATAAAAATAATAACATTATAACCGTAATTATTTCATAATTTTAATAAAAGGTTGCTGTTACAAAGTAAAATATCCATTGTTAAATATGCTTAAAACCTCTCCAAAATAAATAAATTTATTTATTTTTGATATATATGCTATTTTTCGAAACTCAAAATTAACAATTACATTTTATCAAGTTTTAGGAATAATCAAAAGTATGTTAAGCTGAAACTTTTGACTATCAACATATTAAATAACAGAAAACAAGAGCACATTAATAAAAAAATAGGAAATAACAAAAAGGAATCAAATAAATCTCGTAGCTTCAGGCAATAAACTAAATAAAATTCCATATCTTCTATAATTTACAATTAAACTAATTGAAATGAAACAAAAAAATCAATTTTAAAATTCACTTTTTATTTATAAAACATATTAATTATTATTAAAAGAGTGCAAAACTAGCAGAGATCGTGTGACAGTTGTGTACTTTTAATTAAAAGAATCCTAAAACACTGTGACAAGATTCCGTTTCTTCTGAATCGGAATCCGATTCAGTACTTCCAATCTGAATTACTAGTTCATCTACTAGTTCTTCTAAACCCCCATCTTTTTCCTAATACGAATTTTCAGCTTTTCAAGCAAAATTCTATAACATTATGCACAATTTTACGTGTGATTTTAAAGTCTCTCCATTCTTAAATTGAAAAGGCATTTTAAAGGATCTCAAAATTCAAGAGACAAAAATTATTAAATAATGAAATGGAGTTAATATTAACCAAAGAAAATATTAATAAAATATAAAAGAAGTAAGCTAAGCAAATATAAAGATACGAGCAACTGCTGTAAAAGCGAGAAGACGAATGAGCAATAGTTTTTTATCGTTTCATTTTTTCGCCAAGATAAAGAATACCCCTGCAGACTTCGTTCGATTCCAACCATTCGAAATGGATCCTCCCTATCGACGCCTGTTTCTATAACGCACGCCGTAAACATAGACGACTGTCGGCCAGAGATCTCCTTATGGACAGACGGTAGTAATGTGAGCGTGTGTGTGTGTGTTTTGGGGTGGGGAGTTATGATAATTTTATATGCTGAGTTATTACTTTAACATTCACATAATTTTCTACTGACAGAAACTATAAAAAATTATATTGTACTTAGGTTATAATAAAAAAACTTCATATGTTTATCTGAAATTTGATTATTTATTATTTATGGTTAAAAGTATCTTTTTCCTTTCTTTTTAAAAATTCCAATCGTTTGATGAAAACATATTACAGCGATGCCTTTCTAAACTACCGATAAATTTCTTAACTACCGATCCCGGAATTACATTTTTAGATATTTTAAAGATAACTCAAAAATGCTTAAATTGCCTCTGTGGTGTAAGAGTTAGAACTTTCAGGTTGCAATTAAATGACACTTTATAATTTTAAGTATCAAACCCGAAATGTATATTCTCAATATCAGTTCAGTTTTGATTAATGGGCTAAAGTATATTCTAAAATTTCCGATAAAAAATTTAGGTATAATCAACTTAAGACAATTTGCTGATTTTTTTTTCCAATTTACGCAATAACATGCTCGTTTTATTTCATTTTCCTGAAATAATCATGAGTATTGATAAAGACTTCACTTTTTAGATCTGAAATGAAACCTTTCGCCTTTCTGATAGCCGTGGATATTGTATTTACAATTTTATCATGAAATGTTTTATCTGACTTGTATATTATGTTTGTTTTTTAAATGTCTTTGGCAAGCAAAATTAAACTTACTGAAGGTTAGAAAAGTTTTTCTCATTCACAAAATAGGACGCCTGCGTTTATGGCATCACTGGGAAACATCATTCATTTTCCCCAGCGTTTAGTAATAGAATAAATAACAAATGCTCTTGATTTAAAAAAAAGATTTTTGACGTTAAGAGTCAAACAATGTGAGAAACCAAAATTTGAAATATTTAATAAATAAAAAACACCATTTTCTTATATGTGGTCTATATACAAAAAATGAGATAACATAATAATTTTGAAAACCAACAAATTATGTTGAAGAAGCGAAGGTCAGGATAAAGGAGCGAAGGAATAGTGAAGAATAATTTTAGTTTCGATTACAAAATAATTTTATACGAAGAATAATTTTAGTTACGATTATTCGGTAAATAACAGCATTTCTTTTCACTTCTAAGTTAAGTAAGGATCTCTTAGAATCGCCCAGACATACACATACACACTTTCATTAATATATACACATTTCGTAAATATAAGGATATCCAATAAGGGGTGTGTAAACACCTTCTGTGCAGAAACTACGGATAACTACACAATAAAAAAATTATAGTTATTCTTTTGAATATGCAGTTTCAATTTCTAATGAAAGGAACAAAATGTTCATATTTTAGCCAAATAATGCTGTAGTATTACTAATTTGCATAAACCGAGATAATTTGAAATTTTTCTGCCCAACCATGAGTTTAGGAAGCCGGGTTTATTAAAAATGATTATTTTAGTGATTATGAAATAGAACATGTCTTGTCAAATTGTCTTACCAGTTGATATGCCAAGCGGAAGGCATATCAACATGTAAAAGATTTGCGCTGTTAATCCTCTTACTCTTAAAAAAAAACCTTCACCGATTGTGCGCTTTGAAGAGTGCGGGATTTAAAGGATTCTAATCCAGCAGGGAGAATGAGCTAACTGCAACCGTCGAAAAGCAACAAGAAATGCGCATGTTAACAATAATACACGTGCCGGTTGACAATTTCCCGTTTTTGTATTTTAAAAAAGTGTTCCTCCTCCTCAGAAATGAATGATTTATTTTAAGAGCAGCCCAGTTTTTTCGCCTTTTAGTTATATATGATCTTGCATTCGAAAATTCAAAAATCGCATATTGAACAGAGGATGCGTACAGCAATTGAATGGTGATTCAGCCTGTAGTTTGTTTCTTTCCTATGGGTGAAGAAGAAACATCTTATTTAATTCAGTTCATTCTGTATATACATCATACCTTTCTAAAAATATAGTAGTCAGTTTTTTTATTATAGTGTTGGTGAATTATTATATAATTGGGTATATTTTATTAATTGGTATAAATTATATTAAAATTTATGTTTAATATCTTTAATTAGAATATTTCTGTTTCAGTCAGTAGTTTTAATTTAAGTTTCAAAGTTCATTTTGCTTTTCGCGTACCCGGTAATCAGTTGTCAAAAAATCAAATATTAACTGAGATTGACGTTTTTGCCGATCTTTTTCGACGGTGAATGCAAGTGCCTGCTACTTCGCGAGAAATGATTGTTCCGGACTTCACAGGGGAAGATGCTCTTCCCTGAGTGTTCCTCTGTAGCATCTTGATCCTTCATTTCATTCCATGGCAGATTTAAGATTAGAGTTTTTATCTTCATTTTCTCTTCTTGAAAATCGAATGGTTTAGATTTCAAATCATGGCAGCGGGACTTCCATTTTAATGCCTAAAGCATTGTTAAAGAAAGAAGGAAAAAAACTTATGAATTTAAAGTATTGTTAATGAAGATGTTTCAGTAATGTACAGCCACTCAAGAAAGTATTGGGTCGCTATACAACCTCACTAAATTTTATGATATGTAGTTTAAATGTACAAATAAAACTTAAAGTGAAACATACAACATATTTTACACATTTTAATGAATGCAGATCAAAGCGCAAACACATTTCTTACACTAATGGAATTATGACGATAGTTTTTTGAAGTGAAAGTAATCAATCTGCTCAAAAACGTATGGGGGCACTTTCCAAAACAAGAAACAACTTGCTTTAAAAATGCCATGAAAAAAAAAATGCAGTACTCTAAATGATAATAATAATAATTATAATAACGAAAATATTTTAGCGTTATTTAAAATTCAGAAGACAATTTTAGCTTTTTGTATTTATTTTTTTCATGCGTTATCGTTAGATGACGCATTATTTCTTTTTTAAATGCCGATTTAACACGCATATTTCTTGGGTATTCAAACAATTTCTGGCCGAAAGGCGAACCATTTCCTTACACGAAAATATATAACCTGGAACTCTTTTCATTAGTGTTGCCTCAAGGGTGTATCTAAAAGTAGAATTATTGAAAAATATTGTTTTAAACTCATTTGCTGTTAATTTAGTACTATGCCGGGCTTACATCAGTTGCAAAATGGCAGGTAGGCAGCGCATGCGTAGAAAGAGACTGATTTATGCCATCATTTCATAAGATAGATTCATACTTCCCATGCTTGACTATAAATTGCCGTTTTGGCGTCAATGGATATTTTTTCCCCTCTGCATATCGTATTGAAATGTATATTTACATAAGGAAACAGGGTAAAATAAAAAAAAAAACATGTTAGCATACCTAAATTCAAGTAGAGAAAAGAAATGACAATTAAAATGAAAAAAAGAACACAACCTTGCATTAGAAAAATGTCGTAAATAATCTGGTAAATTATCAATTCCCCCCGTCACATTTTACAAACGCATGCGCAGTAAGAAAAAATTCACTACAGCGGCATTTAATTGTTTTTTCGGGACAATTAGTTGCATCGAGCGAAACAGCCTTTCTACGCCTGCGCTACCGACTTGCCGTCTTACAACTGGTCGAGTGTGAACTCGGCATTAATTCGAGTTTTCTTTTTCCTTTTTATCACCATCTTACCGGCGAGTGCAACGTAAATACTCATCCTGACAGAATAATAATTTTAATTGAATATTTCAAACAGTGCTCGCAAAGCAAACCTTTAACGTCATTAAATCAGGAGATTCGCTATCTACCAATCTCAAATAAAATGGAACGCAGTATTTAGATAAAATATTTTTATATTATAAATAGACATGGAACTTGATTATTTCAATATCTTGTTCAGCCGCTGTTGCACTTTATGACCTATTGTAATCTATTTGGCACACAATTACCCCCTCATTTTTGCCCGAGTCTTTTATCGGTCGTTTTCGTAAATTATTCTTATTTGAAATATTGTGTTTAATAACGTCATACCACATAACGATATCAAGATCTTCATATTTGCTCTGTGTATCTAGATATCATCCAATTATATCACTGTAAAGAGCGACAGAATTTAAAATTGGAAAAAGGTTTGATTTTTCCCCCTTCATTGTTTAGTTACAAGAATAACAAAATTTCGAAAATTCTATTAAAAGCTTTTCTTTTATTGAAACTGACTCAATGTGAAAAAAAAAAACTAAATCGAATCTTCATAATCTTGAACATTAAAACTGGGGGAAAAGCTTGAACGAAATGTTAGTAGAAGCAATAGAAATGATTTGAACTTTACTTCAACAGTGGATTATGTTGTTGTGAAATTATTTATTATTTTTCTTTTATTATATTTCTTAATTATTTTTATGAATTTGAAATATATACGGCAAAAAATTTATAATATTCAAGAGCTACATTATTATTCTGAATTTTGAGATGTATGATCGCACATACACCATCTCTTTTATTATTAATTGAGGAAAATGAGTAACTTTTTTTTTCATTGTTACCTCGCTCTAGTTATGCGTCTTCATTTTCTTATATCTTCGCACTGCTATCCTACGAAAGGGAATTTTTGAAATTTAAACTAATAATTCAAATGCATGCTTCGAGGATGAGTTGCTTTAATTCTTTAAGTTTTACTCACGATAATAACTCTTTAACATGAATTGTCAAAATAGAAATTATGAAATCGTACATGTCGTGCTCATTTAAATATGTAGTTGAAGAAGATTATCTGTGCACGAAATAATAACCTTACAGTTTTGCCTCCTCCTTCCTCATCGTCTTGGAGACATGCATGCTTGCTGCTACTTTGTTGATGTTATTGCATTTGTTTTTTTTCTAAAATCACTGCAATTAACTGAATTTCAGCCACTTGATTATTATCGATCTTCTATCTTCTCCCCTACACAGAAATATTTTGTTAAAATTATGTTTTGACTTGTAATACTTTTTTTCTTTATCATGTGAGAGCATGATGTTGTTTTCTTTAAGAGGTTTTGAATAATTGAAGCTCGAAATCATGTAGGGAATGAATAAAGCGTAAATGTCGATATTCATCAACATCTTTAAATCGCATGCATGCATATTATATATATATATATA
>JAOUZG010032936.1:2265956-2289613 GCA_026289955.1 Argiope argentata | reverse complement strand
TATATATATATATATATATATATATATATATAGATATATATATATATATATAATATGCATGCATGCATCTATCATGCATACCATTTCTTTTGCTCTGCTCCTCCTTTTTATAATACACAGTGTTGTTTTTATATTAAGATTATTGTGTTTTTAGATCGTTGTTATTTTCTTATATTTAGATGTAAAAAATAAAGTACGTGGTTGCTAGTGTATGAGATGTCGTCTTCGCTTAAACTGGAAATGGTCTGTTTTCTTATCTTTATAAATATTTTTCTTTTCTTCGATGGGCCGCTTTCAACTTACTCCGTAGGACCAATCAAATATCAGGATGGTTCAACAGTCATTTCTGGAGTTCTCTTTAGAGTCAGGAGTTCTTTACCCTCGTCTCCAAACATTTCACGGGAATCATTCCGCCTATTCGCAGCTGATTCTCGATAATCGAAAACTGTCCACAGCTTTCCGCACATGATTCTTTGAAGAGCGCACCTGCCTTTCCTCTGCAACGACGCAATCTGTCCGGATGCACCAGAGATTCTCAGTTCGTATCGCAGTCGCATTCAGGTCCACAACAAAGCCGAATCCTCGGAGGAAATCAAAATCAGGCGTGCAAACATCAGCGATTCCAGCCCTGGTGACTTCAACGGCAGCAGGTCTGCAAGGAGATACCAAGATACTTGGAAATGGATTGTCCCTTCAACTTCTGGGACTAATCCATTTCAGTCCACTCTCAGGTGCCCGAATTTTCGATCCTGCTGCAGGGGCTTCATTTGGAGAAGACAGCTTCATTTCTTCAAAGTAAACACGATGGATAAATTGTAAAATGAATTCTGAATACAGTAGATTGTTTAACATATTATTCAAAACAAAGTGCGTTCCAGATTTTTTTTTAATTATTTAAATGACGTATGTGTGTAAGATTGAAAAATATTCATAAATAATTAAAATATAATTCATATCTAAATAGTCTTTCCAAAAGAAAAAAAAGATTCGATTTTCTAGATATTAACTTAAATTTCAGATGAATCCAGTTTTCATACACACGTATAGCAGACCACGATTTTTGGAATTAGATTTGCTTGTATTTCCTGTTCGCGGCAGTTAAGCTATAAACTTTGTTATGGTAATTCTCAGTCTGAAGAAGCAGTGCATTTAGACAATAGTAGAAGTTTGTTTCTGACTTCAAAATTAGTAATGTTTTTTCATCAATCAACAAAGAAAAAAAATTCAAATGCATATATCGGAAATAAGAAGTTTAAATATTTAAAATCACCTCATTCATTAATTCCGTTCAACGTGCTTATAAAATCCTTGAAAAACAATAAGTACTCTCGCTCTCTCTTTGAAATCAAACGTCGGATCTCAATAAACTATTAATTTTTGAAGAGTAGAACGAGTGGTCGCAAACTTTCCAATCTTATCAAAAAATAAGCAGGGGTTTTAAAACTTTTTTCCCGATATTTGTGCGATTATACTATTTATAAAAAGTGGGAAAACATTAGATGTTTTTAGAAATTTTAGTTTTTACTGAAATTATTTTTATGTGCAATATGTTATAGATCATTTATCTAGAAAATACCGATTTCATTACCATAATATCTATGCTTTTAATTATGATGAATTTATTTCGATGTTTCCATTCTACAAACAAGATCATTTGTCCTACAGCAATATTTGGCGCTGGTATATCTTAAAGGTCGGGAATATGCATTTCGGAGCATTTTGTTAAAATTTTAATTAACTAAAAATTGAACTGAATTTTAATATCAACACAATAATTACCAAAAATATTATCGTACAAAAATACATTTCACGTTGACTTAAGATTTTTTAAAAATCTTTTTCATAGTAACAATTGAACAGTCGTTCTCATATTTATTAAATTTTGCAAACCATTTTTATTGTTTCATCAACTATCTGATCTATCGTTATTTCTAACGTCGTTGAGAGCTGAAAGAACTAGATTTCTAATTAATATGTTTCCAGTTGACGAAATACGAAACGCATTTAAGAAATAACTTGACACTACCGTGCAATTTATAATGTGCATGTCATTCTGTCAACTGATCATTTTCATTTTTAATAGCGACATAATGTCGTTTTCAAACTTCGCAATGGGCAAATTTTGAGTGTGACGTCGAAGACGGCGCTTTAGCGGCACCGAATTTCATTTGGCCTTCAGCTTTAAAGTAAAACAGCGGCGGGGGAGGGGAAAGGATAAGGATCGACATTCAGTAAGCCGTTGTTTCGATCAATGTAATGCCTCAACGAAGTCATCTAACCTAATCAGAAGCTTGGAAAGTTGTCGGCCCATTAGAAGGGTCCCAAACTAAAGCCAAAGAAGAAGCCGTTATAGTCTCACAAAGTGCGCTTTCCAGGATCTGGAACCGTTTTTTGGAGACTTGAAATGCAGGCCGAAGTCAAGAAGACCGTTGTTTAAGGAAGACAAATGCAGAAGTGAATGACGCAATATTCTTTTCTCTAACGTGTCCCGTTTTTTTTATTCATGCTTATAATAGGTGTATTTTCGTTTGGAGGGAACATGGCACTTGAAACAATCATGCGTTTTTGCTTGGAAGTGTGAGATTTGAATATTTTTTTTTTGGGGGGGGGGAGTGATGGTCTATGCTAACAACCCCATTGGTGGATGCGCCGAGTCTCATTTAATTCGAAATGGAGTTCTGATCAGTAGCCGATATATCCTGAGATGTATGGTTGTCCCTTACACTTCAGCAATGCGAGATGACGTCACGTTGATGCAGACTGCATCGTGCTAACTCGACGAATGACTTCCTTTTGGAAGAAGGGATCATACGAATGGATTAGCCAGCGTGTTCTCCGGACATGAACCCGATTGAGCATGTTTGGGACACGCTTACGACCCTCTCGAACCTCCAAGAACTTGAAAGAGCTCTTCTGGAGGGGAGTAACATAATTCACCAGCCTCTCATTTATAACCTTATGTCTCGATGCGTACAAAAATCGATTTTCTGTTAAGGAAACACATTTTTTTTCTCATAGGCACAAGTTGTGTGTGTGTGTGTGTTTTCCTTTTGCACCCGAATGCTCAATGAAACACTATTCTTTCTTTCTTTTTTTGTCAAACAAATGTCATTTTTATCATATAGCCTACTACGTCTGTCAATAATATATCAATCATTCAAACAATTCTCCAGGTGCTAAATCAAACCACAGCCTCAATATCCTTTTTTTTAGCAGTGTATCCTGAGGTATACACCAAATTCCTACCTAGTGGAACGATTCTATTTTCTGCACTGATATATAATGCACTGGTGCACAAAATTAAGAGATGGAAGGCAATTTTCACACATTTCTCGGAAAATATCACATAAAACCTGGACAGTTGATTGCCATATAATGGCGCTGACGTCACTGAGATGAATTTACGTATTTTTGTGGACGTTGCTAAGCCAGCAGGAGGTATAAAAGTCTGTAGCCAGCTGCTCAACTCATTCCACTCAACAACACAGCAGTGATTTGTATTGTGTTTCTTGAATAATCTTGTTTTTTGTTGATTTTTCAGTGAAATAAGTGAACGTCCTCGTTTAGATGAAGGTATGAGAATTGTGGGTAGACTTGAGGCGCAAGCTCAGGTTGCTAGGGAATTGGATGTAACTCCAAGCGTTGTTTCAAATTTGTAAAGTCAGTTTTAAAAACAGTGGGAAAATGTCCAAAAGACCACTACAAAATCGTCCGAGTGCAACAACGCCCAATGGGGATCAGTATTTGTTACTTACAGCCAAGCGCCAGAGGATGTCTACAGCGACGCAACTGCCTAGGGACCTTGCTGCTGCCACAGGAACATTAGTTTCAGGGAAGGCAGTTGCCAGGAGGCTTGGTGACAGAGGTTTGTATGAAAGGAAACTCGCCATGTACATCCCACTCACTCCTTCCAATAAAAGAGTGGTGCAGACCAACACTGGACACACCTCCAATGGGCTAATGTTCTCTTCACAGATGAGATTCAATCTACAACCTGATTCTCGGCGAATATTCATATGGAGGGAGCCTGGGATTCGAAACCATCCCAGTAACATCATGGAAATGGACCATTATGCTGTAGGAGGACTAATGGTTTGGGCAGGGATCATGCTAGGTACCCACACACCACTCATGTGTTTGACACTGATCCCGTGAATGCCCAGAGATACAGGCAGGAGATCCTACTACCCTGTGGGCGTATTTTCGGGGGTGCTGTTGGCCTTGAATTCGTTTTTATGGACGATAATGCCCGACCACATAGGGCTGTCCTGTTTTATTAATATCTGGAAAACGAAGATATTCATCGAATGGATTGGCCAGACAAAATTCCTGACCTTAACCCCATTGAACATGCTTGGAATGCTCTTGGAAGGGCTATTGCGATAACCATTCCAGAGTTAAAAACTGCTCTGGCGGAAGAGTGGGAGGGCCTTATGCTGTTTATCTGTCAGAGGTGACCACACACCATAGAGCCTCACTTTGATTGTCATCTTTCATCATGAAATTCACTCCATATTGGACTGCTTGCAATAACTTTTTCCAAGGAATGGCTCATTAATTTTTGCTTTGCACACATTATTGTCATGCTATAAGTTATGTCCATACGAAATTTCATTTATTATTATGTATTGTTTCTTGGGATATTTGGGAAGATGCCTTCCATCTTTTAATTTTGTCCACCAGTGTATATCATGGCTGGTTTCAATATATAGCTTTTCTATTAGCTAAAGCTTAATCACATCCGTTTCATATTAAAAGTTTAAATTTTAGGGGCAGTGACAGAAAATTAGGGAAAGACATATTACAATGAACAGAATAAAAAAACATTAGGAATGCATGGCTATCAAAATTTAAAGCATGAAATATTTTGCTTGGGAAGTTATGAAAACTAAATTACATGAAATATATATTGGAAACTTTAACAGTCATTGATCATTGCGAGCCAACTGGTTACTAAATGCAGCTAGTAAGAACATAAATGCGATTTGTAGAATTAGTTTTTAAGAGAATTCATTCATAGCAACCGCTAGCGAATAAGTCCTTAAATATTACCAAATAAGCACGTTAAAACTAGTACAGTTTAGGGTTTTTTTTTAAAGTAATCAGTAAAAGTAGGTATTATAGCATCAGAGAGAAAGTTTAGTTGGTCTACGCTTCGCCAAAAGAATATTCTTATTTAAATATAATTTAATTTAAATATAAATTGAAGTGATTTTTTTTTTGTTACATAATTCTAAAAAAATTTCAGATTGGGGTGAAGGCAATGACTCATTGGAATGTTGTAGTTAGGTAATGTAACGATCCTCTCCTCTGGAAAGTAGATATAATAACTACCTCATTAATTCGAATTAGAACGAGTCGATGTAAAAAAAAATGAATGGCTACCAAGTATTATCCCTGAAACATGGAGAGAAAAAATTATATCTGTGTGTGTGTGTGTGTGTGTGCGTGCGCGCGCGCGTGTGTGTGTGTGTGGTATCATTTGTGAAAAAACAAAAGGAGAAATGGGTTTGTTCATTGCTCTATTGGGAATTACAGAATTCGTTATAGTTTTTGCTTTATTTATGCTTTAAGAAATAAGGGAATCTATTTTCTGAAACAGATTTATTTGATTGAATTGATGACATACTTTTAGTATGCTTTTTTTTATTATTATTATTAAAGTGTATTTAAAATTGCGGTACTTAGGAGATGTATAAACTCGGAAGCATTTTTCAAGTTACTACAATAATTTATTATTAATGATGCAGTAAAGACAACTTTCCCTCAAGCACTAAATTTATGTTTAAAATTTTTTTTTTAACTGAGGGTTCCGCCCTCTCTTTGTTTTTGCTCGCCAACCCCCAGGAACTGCTAATGCTGTTCCTTCCTGATCGCTTCGCACCCTCTCCATCTTCTAAACTACTTTAGTCTAGAGACAGATATATTCAGATTCGATTTATTCCAAAATATGATAAAACAATGAAAGAATAAAAATATATAAGGCAAAAAGTGCATTCGATGATTAAACCTTAGAAAAGTTCTTTGTAAACACAAATAACTTCTTATTTAGGAACTATATTCATCCATCAACGAAGTAAATTTAAATTCTAAAAAACTGTGCTTTGCTCACAATTTTTCAAATTTGGAAACTATGCTATAGGCACAAAATTTTTAAAATCCCTATTTACAAAAAATCTAGGGAAACAAAGTGTGAATAATCAACGGCAGAAAACAGAAAAGGGCATGTTAGAGGAGAGAATGTGTCCTAAAATATGTTGACAATTGGAAATTGAATCATGATATACTTTTAAAATGTGGAAAAAAAATCCAAACTTCTTTGCCAACAGAATATTAAATTTAGTCTGTTTTGGAAGAAATGCTGTCCGAAGAATTGAGAAATTAAAATTATTTGCCTAATACTTCTTGGTATTCACAATTTACAGTTTCCCTATTTGGTGCTACAACGGTAACCGAATCAAAGGATTGAACACGTGAGAAGCCCACTTATAACTATCCATGACTAAAACAGGATTATTTAGCATCAAACAAATTTTTTCAAAGGTTTGCCCTTGTTCCGTATTGATTCTCATATTATAAGCCAAACGAATTGGAAACTGCTTTCGTTTAAATTTAAATGGCATATTACTGTCCAAAAGTATAAGGGGAGTATCCGTGGTATAAAATATGTTTCATCATTTGCAGAATTAATGGATTTTGCTTCTATAATACTACGTTGCAGTTTCGGTTAATTAAGCGAGTTCCATTGCACGAACCTTTGGTTGGAGCTGAGTTTCGAAATAGCATAATAATACATCCTGGCTCAAATTAAATTTATATGGTGGCATTCCTGTAGGTGTTAAAAGAATCAAAAAATGTTACAAGAACTATTAGTCTGTCATTAGGATCATCACTAATTATGTTATCAATAGCTTCATAAATAATTGTTTCCCCATGCAAACATGTCGATACCTGATTATTTATTTCTATGGAATCATCATTAGTCACAGTTAGAATAGCTCTACCTTTTAGTTCTTGGAGCATAACTGCTGAAATTTAAATCACCATATAGTTGCTTTAATTGGTTCTGAAACATAACAAACATTTGGAAACATAAGAGTATCTCCGCTCTTTCCTTCACCAACTTCCAAGAACCAATTTAAAAACTTTCTTTCAGCTTTTAGGGCTCTCATGTTTTTAACTAAATTCAGTTTAATAAATTTAGACCACAGGTTAAGCTTTTTCAAACAATTGGGTACAGTTAAAGATATTGAACCTTTCAAAACAACCAGTAAAACTTGCCTGAAGTCAGCATCAAGAAAAATAACTTTACCACCAAATGGCAACTAGTAAGATCACACAGAAGTTTGTCAACAGCAATAGAGGCTCGAACATGTGTCAAGGGTACTGCATCCCAAATGACTGATTTTGTTAAAATGTTCCATATTTACATTCCATCCTAATTATCTTCTGGGAAACATCAAGGGACAGACCATGGTATCACAACATTGGTTTAATGGAGAAATATTTTTGCAGCTGTCAGCTGCAGGATAAATACAGATGTCGCTGCAATTTCTGTTTTTGTTATAGGTTTGTTATATCTACGTGCATCTAAATTTCCAGTCTCCATAAAAACCATCCTGATATTTGTTGCAGGATATTCTTCAATTTTACGATGCATCTGCAGTTAACGATCGGTGAATGAATTGATGGCTCTCAACATAGAATCCAGTCTTTCCATAACAGAGAGCAAACATCCTTCATTTCTCTCCATGGGTTTTTCAGTGGCTTCACTGGTATCAAACACACATAACTGACCATAACCTGGTTTGTTATCGCCACTGTATAAAGGAGAAACGATGTGGTATATCTGACCATGTATCCAATAGCCATATAGCCCTGTTCCAGGAGGAGGTTTAATTTGAGCTCCCATGGAAGCAAAGACTAAACCAGGATTGTATTCTCTTATATGCTATAATTTCTTCCTCCGATTGAATCACTGATCAGCAAGTCTCAATATTTCCGGTGGATTCAACAGATGTTCCAAAACAATTTTTTGATCGTTGGCTCTTTAATTTATTTCCTTTTCCCAGTAACGTACTTGGCAAAAAGAACAGTCCAGACACAGTCCCACAACTTTGCTCCTGTAGTTCGGAAACTTCGCTCCCTACGCATAGACGTTTAACTCTATCTCATTCATTGCAACTGGATCTTCTTATGAATGATTGGGTAGCATTTTCAATCGTTTTCATTATCAACTGAGAGTATGAGATTTTAAATTTTGTCATAGATCACATTGTTATAGATTGCTGTCATTGTCATATGTATACGACTTAAAGAAGCTAGGTCAAGACCTCTGAAGGTTGCGCTTCAAATGGCGAATTTTAAATTACTTTATTTTGATGCTTCTGAAATAAAGATCACTGGAGGAAAGTAAAAATGCCTCATATCAATAATGAGTTTAGGCTAGTTAAATGAAAATTGGGAGGCCTCTTTCTATGCCTTTCAAGATGGCACCTATTCATGTTTCGCGTTAGACAAAAAAGAATAACGCTTGCAGGAGTGAATGGATTATAACAAGGGTTCTCAAAAGGTGGGTCGCGAGATGTGGAAGAAAAGTTTAAAGAAAATTAATTTATTGCTGTAGTTTTCATTTAAAAAAAAGAGTACACATAAAGCTTTTAATGCTCATACAAATTAGTTTTTGTGCTCTATTAGTTACATGAGATTGTTTGAATTAACCAATTTTTTTAATGTCTGGAATCAGCTTTGTAACACGCAAAACAATGTCATTTTCCAGTGTAAAACAATTTCTTGATTTTGTTTTTAAATTTATCATTATGGAGAATCCTTGTTCACAGTTGTAATATGTAGGAAATGACATCAAAGTTTTTAATGCTGTTGTGGACAGTACTGGGTATTCCTTTTTAATACTTATCCAAAATTTGTCGATATAAGCTTTGTTAAAAGTGACTTTAGCTGAATGATCACTTGAAATTTCTATCAGTTGATCATGATGACGGACACTTAACTCAACTTTTGTTACGGCTTGCTTCTCTGAACCCATTAACTATACACACAACCCCTCTCATATCCTTAACTGGAATGTAATCTGTAAACTGTTCAAAGTTTCGAGATGAGTTTATACTAGTAAGGAGAAAGATGAAGTATCAAGGGATGTGGCGCCAATACCCGACACATACTCTACAAACTCTTGAGTACGTGTAAAATTTTCGAAATCTGTCTAAACTTTGGGGGGGGGGGTCGCCAAAATTTTTAATCTAAAAAGGGGGTAGAAATGTCTAAAAGTTTGAGAACCCCTGGATTAGATGAAAAGAATGGCGCTTAATAACTTGATAATCCCGTTTGCTTTAAATACTGTAAATCTCCTGGGTGTTATTTATCTTCTTGTTTGGGCACTATGAACAAGATGTTTCACGAAAATCTCTTTCATAAGACGAAAACTCGATGGATTTAGCCAGATTGTAACGAGATAGCGAGAAAATAAATTTTGTGTATGAAACAGCCGTGTTCTCGAGAATGTATTGTTTTAAAAAAAAAAAAAATAAATAAACGAGATCGGTCACACGAAGACCACTATTGAGAAGGAAACTACTATGTTTATCTCATTAAAATTCAAGCTTCTTTTGGCATTAGAGTGACTTTAAGAGCTATAACAATTTGATTGCATGAAGAAAATTCCAAATCCATACAGTCTGTAGCGTTCAGTTTAAATTATCGCTATCTTCGGCTTCAGTGGCGTCCAGCTAGATTCTGAATGGTGATAAAATATCGTGTGTGAGGGAGGGAGGAAGAGAAAGAATAGTAATAACTCTGGAGTTTTAGAGTTGACTTAAATGTAAAAAATTCACCTGTCTGTTCAAAACTGGAAGTATTGTTGCAGTTGAATAGGGTATAGCAGATTATAGTAAAATATTTTTGGCCGAATCTGCCGCTGAATTATTCTGTTGTGAATTCATTCATACCAACAAGACACTTCATACAGAATCGATCGAATAAGCTGCGTGCACTATAAAATGGTTCATTCTGCAGATGAAGGGGATGAACATTCGAGCATCGCAGGTGTTTGATTTGTGTGCGAAAGTTCATTTACCAAATCGACATCTCCGTTTCGAAGGGGGGGGATAGAGAGTGGAATGATTATCGTGTGTATCGTGACCTTGGTTGCCATGGAACTAGATCGAATTCGAATGTCCTCTAAAAGGTTTGTCGTAGCGTAGCTGATAATAATTGATGACGAAAACGTGTTTGGAGAGGATTGGAAGACTGTGCTCCGATATTTGTGTTAGCACCATTATAATCGAGGCACAATCGATAGTTAGTGTAAGCGGTGATGGCGCAGTGTCGTAAAAATTTAAAAATTGCTTTCCAGTGCTAATAGTTAATTCGACGGAAGTCATTGACTGGTCAGTGTTTAAAGCTACTTGCAGACTCTTATAAGGATCTCGGGTTGTGGAGGGGGCTTTCAGAAATGTGATGAAAATTGTAGTCTTTTCATATGAAACTGCGTAATCAAGAACTACTACAGAAAGTTTATATGGCAAAATACTAGGGACAAGGGAGAATTTTTATTGTATTCTGTGGGAATGCATTTCAAAATAAATATTTTTAAACTCTTTAAGATATGAGGCATATGTGGCTTATTGTTGGATTTTCTTAATACCAACTAAATGTGTAACATCCTTGTAAGTTTAATTTTAAAAAAAGGACGCAGCGTAGTTAAGTTTCAATCACTTGGGGGGGGGGGAATTGAACGAATTAAAAATTCTAAAACGGAATAATATGAAGGCACTAGATATTAATTGTAATCATTTAAGGCTGTCAATAATTATTGCTTGCAATAAAATTATTGAACTGTGAACTAGAATGAATCCTTCCTTTACATATTGATATCTTTTATACATATTTTTCATTTTTCAATTACGAATCAAGAAGTTGTCATTTGATTGTTTTGAAATTTCGTGAACGATTTCTTACACATTTCTCAAGCATTAAGGTAATATATGTTACAAAATTGTATTTCTAATTATTAGGTTTTATTTAAAAGATTATAAAAGTTTATAAAAATCTGATTGTGGTAATACAAATATTTCTAAAAATTTTATTGATCCAATGAATATATGTTCTCTAATCTATAGTATCAGTTTAATTTTATATTAGTTTTATTTGAGTTATTCCAAAAGTGTGAGCTCCTACACATTTGAAATTTTCGAAAATTTCTTACAAAATTTTCACTTTTTGTGTGTGTGTGTGTGTGTAGTTTTATAATAATTTTTACTAAAAAAATAACATTAATATATGTAATTATATTAGTAATTAATTTAATTTTTACTAAAAAATTAATAATTAGCCTAATATTTTAATGCTAATTATTAAACTGAATTTTTTTTAAAAAAACATGTTTTGGCATTATATTTTTTTAAAAATTGGGTATAGCAGATTTAGAACTGGGCATCTTGGGATTATTTGGATGATGTGCATGCTTCAGTCCTTTCTGAGTCAGAAAAGCCATAATCGTTTTGTTTCTTATAAAACATTTCTCAGAGCAGGGGAATGGACGGTAAAGCCTCGAAGGTCACTACAAATTTCGCAAGAAAGAATGCTCAGTCTTTATTGGATAGGGAGTGCATTTTGTCTTTCAAAGCATGTCGAGGGAAAGCATGATTTTTATTTAGGCCGACTGAGCTAAAATACAAAACAATTATGCAAGTTAGATTACAAAATCGTGTGTCGAATTCGTTATGTTTTGGAAATATCACTAACACATGGACGAACGCTCATGCCCAGGTTGATTCAACTTCAATTCAAAGTTTCTGTTTTCTTCAGAATCAGTTCTGGATAAATTAAAAATTGCAAATTCGAATGCGGTGTCATGACTTCGGTTATTTGAACTTATTTTATTATTAATAGAAATTGAGTTTACAGCTATTTGATAGGATCAAATCCTTCCTTATTCGAGCTGGCGTTGCACGTTTTCTGAAAAATAATGTTTAAACATAGGGTCGTTTGATCAGTTTCGTGTAATGCTTACTTATTTTTTTTTTCTGCTGAAAATTTATTAAGCAAATATTTTAATATTTTTTGATAATTAATATTTAGAAAGATCGAAAATGTGTATTGTTTAGTTGTTTTATTATTTATTTTGTTTGCTTTTTTTTTCTTTTTTCAGTGTTCATGTGCATTAAATGGCGGGTTTTTTTAATGGTTTGATTGTTTTTATCTATTGATATTTTGAGACGCTTTGTGAACCAAATTTCAATGAGATGGAAACGAATCCCGAGTTCCGCTGCTTTAGTTCTTAGAATAAAGTTTGAACTGCAATCCGTAATATTCAATGTATTATTTTGAGTATTTTATTCTGATCATTTCATAGTTTTTGAGTACGAAAGGGCGAGAATATCCCGTCATTACCTAAAAACTGTTGAGCTTCTATCGCAGGCTGTACGAAATGTCAGTTTGTAAAAGAAATGGTATTCATATTTTAGTTCAATATGCAGTTTTCTTTTATAAATGTCTAAGGGCAACGAAAGCCAACCCTTTTTTAAAATATTATTTATAAGATAAGGTATAGACAGGTTGATGAACGGTGGAAACAGTGAATCACCGTACTTTCCCCCTGAAAGAATCATATAAAGAACTCGATAATGGATAATAAGGATAACTTCGAAAGGAATAACTAGGAATACATCAAAAACTATCAACTGCAAATTTTCTTCACGTAGCGGATATCCTATTTTGATTATTACGCCCACCGCATAGAGGAAGAATGACCAAGTGTGCCCCGAACATTCGAACCTACCAAGTACTGTACGATGTGTGTTTTTTAACCATTTGTTGTAACTTGAATAATTAGAACTCATCAAGTAACAACAGAAATTATTTTCTTCACCTGTCTCGCTAGCTTTCTTTTTTAAACGGATCTCTGATAAAAATGTTCAGAGTCAAAAGTCTGGATGTATTTCTTTTTAAAAAAAATGATCTATGTTTTATATTTTGTGATTTAATTGATATCATAAGATTAATTTTGCTTATTATTTGGTGCCCTTTTGGTGCTACTTCTTTATTGGTATCTTTTCAGCCAATCGGAGGAAACAAATCCCGGGCATTTGCTACATTATTCCGTCGAAATGTGAGATTGCTAGAGAAATTGCTTTCATTTTGTCTCAATTTTTCTTTGTCAATATCGAAAAGCAGATAGTGGTTTGCCTCAATTCTTGCGTAATACAAATATTCTCATTTCTCATTACAATTTCACCAGCGAAAGATCAAAACAATCAATGAAAGTAAAAATGTATACAAATTTTCATTCGTTGTATTTGATATTCTTAGTCGATAGACCATAAAAACAGTTGGCTAAATTGTATTCACTTGTCGCTGTATGAACTAAATGTAGTGCAAATCACCGGCTGGCTGGACAGCAGAATATGTCCGTTGTTTTTCTGCTCACTTAGCTGTTGTTAACCGGCCATCAAATTCGGACGGAATTCGTTTATTTCAACTGCTTAACTTTTAAGACGGGATTTGAATTATCATAATCTGATATTCAACTAAGTTCGCATTCTTCCAAGAAGGGGAAGAAAAAAACCGATGAAGTTTTTAATTTCTCTCCGACTTGGGACAACTATTCCTATGTCAGAGAGAACGATGTGTTTATTATCCACATAATTAACGTATGTGTTTATTCATCCACATAATAAATATGCCTTCGTAATGCCGTACTTGAATTATGGTGCTTAAACCTATTAGTAGCTTCTTATAATTGTGTTTTGACTTATAGCTTTTCAAAAAGCATATTATAAATCCTCCCGAATTCATTATATAGGCGCTTTATCGGTTTGTCATTTTATAATCGCATCGTTTTAGTTACTAATAATATTCTATATAATTTCAATTGTTTATTTTTTTAATCTAGCAGATTTTTTTATTAGCATTGAAGAGTTCTTTATATTCATCTTATTCGTTTGAAAACTATAAATATGATAAAGTCAGAATTATATAAATGTAAGAATGAGGAAGATTTTCGTATTACTTGTTTTCATATACTGATTGATACAAAGGAATTGTTTAAATCGTTAACAAACTGACAAAAAATCAACTCTTACTGTGTTCCTCAACTCTGCTATTATTATTCTATTTATTATCAGAATTTTATCCCATCAGCTATTTAGTTTAATAAGTATGTGTTCAAATTTTATGTACTGAAAATCTATTTTTAAAATTTTCATTGTGAGGTCAATTAGAAGAGAGGCATAAACATAAGTAGACATGTGATAAGGAATCATTGTTATTTAAGTTCTTGTATTGTAAAGTAAATTATGATTGTTTGTTAAATTGCTCTTTTTCTTCTTCAGGAATCAAGTGCCCAGTTTGTTCAAAATTTGTACCACCAGATGATGTGGAGTGCCATTTAGTTATGTGTCTTACAAAGCCAAGAATAATTTATAATGGTTTGTTGTGAATGTCGCTACTTTCTCAATTTTGATGTTCTATCTACTTTTGTCGCTGACTTACTCATTAAATGTTATAAGACTAAGTTGTTTTAACAGTTATTAAGCTGCATATGAAACTATATCTCATTTTTAACCAGTATGTTATATGCATTTCAAATATTTTGTCTGTTTTTTTAAATTAATTAATTTTCTTGATTACATTTGTTTTCTGTCATCTTATTCGATATTGATTAATTGGAATGCTGCTATTTCTTAACAATAACTATGTTAATTTTACTTAATGCAAATTCATATGTAGATAATTGGTTTTCTTCCTTATTTTTTAAAGTTGAAATTCTAAATGAATAATTTTGAAATACCCCCCCCCCCATTTATGTGTTTGAATTGTAATGCAATATTGATCATAAATTTACAAAATGAATGATGCCTGCTATTCATTCATTTGTTGGATTGTTTCTGTTTCAAGTAATCTGGATATTTTGATGTTAAATTTTATAATATTGTATAACATTTATTGGTTAATATGTTTGTGGATTGCTTATCTGATCATTTTGAATTCTGCATTATTTGTAAGTGTTAGATATAGACATGAAATTTTAAAATTCAGACAAACTTTTTTTTATTCTACTGGCTGTTAATTTTTGACACGTTTATTTAATTGTTTGTGTGTGTGTTTTCTATCATGTTTATTGCAGGGGGAAAATGGGGGACATCCATTTTTATTTTGACGTCATTCATGAAATATTTTTTTAAGTATCATTCAAAAAGATTTTGCATTTCCTAAGAAATTTTTGAATCAAAATTTTCATGGGGTTCTCTATACATTGAAAATAAGAACTAACTTAAAAATTCCAAATGACAACACATTTTTTCATTGAATTTTAAAAATACATCAAACATTACACTTTGAAACTATTTTCATATTTTATTCTTTTCAAATTAGAATATTTTAAAAAATTGACTTTTTTTAAAATCTTAGTTTTTATACTTCTATTGATATCTTTTAAAAAATAATACAGTTACTGAACTAACAACTTCAAAATCATATGACTAAATCTAAAAATTTTTTGTTGTTAAAAAATTGATAATCTACACATTTTGCTTGGGTATTATTTATCATTTATATATATATTTTTAATGTATGAAAATGTTCAAAATTAAGAATTTTAAAGTGAACACACTGAAATTTGGGCATAAATCAGATTAAGAGCCAATTATGGAAGCATTTGTTCTTTTGAGTAGTTTTTCTTTTATATTGATTTTTTATTATTATTATTTATATATTTTGATAAGCAAAAAAGTTTTATTACACTATTCAAATCAAATTCATTTTCAGTTATTATTTTTTTTAAAAAATGATACAGACAATAAATTATTAATAAATTTAATTTTGTGGGTTCCCCCCCTACTTAATTCACTGAGCAGTCATTTTTAAAATAATTCTATTTAGGAATTAAGATCTTTTATCCTTTTGACAAGAATTTCAAATTTTTAGGAACAGATATGAAAATAAAACCTTTATCTATTCTCAGATTTTCAAATATAATAAGGTTGTTTTTGATAAATTATATTGAATTGTATTAATTTTATTTTGTAGCTTCATTTCATAGATTCACTTTGTGTTTAATCAAAAAAAAGTTATAGTATAATTTTTCCTTTTTTAAGCTAGTTAATTCTTAAATACAACATATGGAATAATTATTCTTATAATTACATCTTCTTTCAAATGCCTGTATAACAATATGCATGATGAATATTTGTTTTAAAAGTGCTACAATGATGAGAAAGATTAGTAAAATAAATGAATGAGTGAAGCTCTGCTGTCTGCATTCCACATTTGTAACACATATATGGTTTGTATATAATTCCAATGAAAAGCATTTTTTATAGAATAATCAGATTTTAGTAATGTTTGAAACAAAACTATTTTTCATTTATTGGTGAAAGAGAATCACTACTTTTTTATATATTCATGAAATAAAGTGAGGTATCGTTTATGTTTGTGTAGTAAAAAATGATAGGAATAGTATATTCTGATTAAAAAATGAAAATGAAAGTCAGTTTATTTTTTTTCTCTGCTTCTATTGGTAAGATATTAATTTTTGTACTAATATTAATATTTCTGCTAAGCATTAAGAAATATATTAAATTCTATTTCTTTCCTCATGCCTCAAAACTTTCTAAGTTTTTGAATATTTTTTTGAGGAGCATATGTTACTTATACAGAACTTTTCTTTGTAAATATTTTGTCAGGAATGAAGCAGCGGTCAATTTTACTTGTAAACTGAATGCTTTTAAAATCGCACAAAATTAATATGATTAAGTGTATGTCCTAAGAATATCTAAATCTTACACTTTGAATAAATAGATGATCATTTAATAGAAAGTAACAAATATCACTCCGTGTAATTTTAATATATGAACCAAAATTTGCACTCCAAATAGCTTTTTCATAAGACATCTATTCATGCCATTAATAAAAATTGTTGCTTTATTAACTTTCAAAATTTGTACAAATTTAATTATGTAGACAGTTCCATACCATTGATTATAGTGCAGTCTCTTTAAATGTACCATTTAGTTTTTAAATTTCAGGTATTTTAATTTTCAGATACAATGATTGATAGCAGAATAAACCTGGGTGATTCCAATTTTTGTGACTGTATCTGTACTTTTTAACAGAATTTTTATTTGCAACTATTTAATTATTTATTTTTGATTTAAGTTATGTAAATAAAACACTCAAAATGACTTTATCAAACTACATTATAGTTTTTGAGTGAAAATTTTTACATGAAAAATATTCAATTAATGCTTCCTCTATTATTTGCAGAAGATGTTTTAATAGAAGATAAAGGCGAATGCGTTATTTGTTTGGAAGAGTTAACTCAGGGGGACACTATTGCCAGGTTACCTTGCCTGTGTATATACCACAAAGTGTAAGTTATTAAATATTTTAAAAAATTATGATGCCTGAATTTTTTTAGCAAGTTAGCAGTTTTTTGAAATAATATTAAGCTTCCATCAGATTTTCTCAAAATTATTTGAATTAAAATTTTATGATTATTTCTGTAAAAACTCTTCCTCTTCTTCCCTTAGAAGGGTATTTTTTTAATGTCTGGATTTATTTTTTCTGTTGAAAATTACAATTATTTTGTCTTTGCCCTTTAACCTAGTAAGTGATATTTGTTATCATTGCTAGCATGCATATATATATATATATATATATATATATTAAAAAAATAAACATAAATATATATATTAAAAAAATACCTTCTTTAATACAAGAAAAGTTATTGTTGTACCATTATCCAAGGTTTAGGGATTATTTAGTGAACAAATTCTGTATTGCTGATTCTCATTTTATCATTTAACTTTCTGAAATGTAAAAAGGAAAATATGTAAAATTCTTAAGTTACAAATAGTCAGATTTACTTGATACTTGTTTGAAATAAGATCTAATTTTCATAAGTGGAATCTCCTGCTGAGGTTTTACTCACAGTTCTATCATTGGAATACAATATCAACAGGAAAAATTTAATAAGTAATAAATCTTTTTTTTTGTATGAAACATTTATTTACAAAATAAGAATCTTGATAATTATATGGGTAAATTAATGTTATAAATAATATAAACTGACTGAATGAAGATGAACACGTGATAGTCAATGTTTCAGACATGGAACAACTAAAAAATATTTACTTACATTTTCATTTTTCTACATTGCGTCCAGTATGGGTGATAATGAAATTACTTTGATAAAATTGTTAAATTGATTTAATGATAATAACCAGTAGATATAAAAATTTGAAATCGGTATTTTTTTACACTTAAAAACATAAAGATAATATTAGGTAACCAACTTATCTAACATTATTGATAATCAACTTATCTAATGCTTAATATAACTTTATAACATTAGGATAACCAAAAGTCCCCCCCCCCCTAGTGAAAAATTATTACTTCTGAAGAAAACCAATTGAACATCTGTCTATGTGGTAATAATATTACAATTGCTCTTCTAAATGCAATAACTTATGAAGTCCTTTAAGGTCCTAATTTCCGATATAATTTGTAATAATTTTTTTAAAAAAGGTAGTTAGTGCTAATAACAAAATTAAATCAGTTTATAAATACATGAATCATCCTCTAAAAAGAAAAAAAATATTTCTCCAAGCCTGAAATAAAAGAAACTCTTTTTATCTGAAACAAATAATCTATATATGATTGATTTCAAATAATAATCTGAATTTTATTTGCATTAAAAAAATTCCAAATGATCAAATATACTAGATATATTCTTGCCTTTGTAATTATCATTTGTTATTAATAATTAAGCGGTTTGGGCACTTAAGAATACAGGAAATAAATTTCATTCTGATTCCTAATCTTATAATAAATTAGCATCTATGTATATGGCAATTCATTTTATTTTGAGGGGAAGGGTAAAATAGAGCTGATATATAAATAGAGGGTGCTAGTTGTATGTCTCTTATCGAAACAAATATACACAACATGAGCCATGTGATGTAAGGAGTATCTGTGAGTAAAAATACCTTTTTTGGCAACACATTGAAAGTCTAGGCAAATTCAAAATCAGTGGAGCAAACCTTTGCTTCCTGGCATTGGATATGGTTTAGTTTTAATTTCCTGAAAAGTTTATTATTATTATTTTTTTCTTTTCTTGTTTTGAAGCAAAAACAAGCAAACTGATTTTGAAAATAATTTTTCATTTCCAAAACATCAATAGCCAAGTTTGTGAATCATGTATAGTTTTTTGCTTTTACAATCCAAGAATTAGGAGAATGAATATTTATTTTTGCATAAAAAAAGAAAAAGAAGTTAAGCAGTTAAATTGTAATAATTTAGAAAGAAAGAGATTATAAAAACTCCACGCCCCCCAAAAAACTATTTAACTAAAAACATATGTAAAAGGGACCTATGATATTTTTTTTTCAGAATATTTAAAAAAGGCATTTGTATTTATAATTATTTCTAAAATTTAAATTGCATTCCAAGAGAATCACATTAAGGGAACAGATATTTATTTTTGCATTAAAAAAGAAGATATTAATTAAAACTGTTAAATTATTTAGAACTAATTTAGAAAGTAAAAAAAAAAAAAAACTTATCCCAAAATTGAATATGTGTCTCGTGAATGCTGTGCCATTGCTCTATAGAATATCCGATATTTTCTTTTAAGATATTAATTAAAATTTATAAAAACATGCAATTATTACTACCACATTTATGAAATTTTAATATTTTCATTGAAACATATATTTTAGTTTCATTATTTCATTCACAATGAGTACCTAATATAGTTCACGGTATAATACGATTAAAATATTTTTTTGGGGGAAAATAACATATTTTAAGGAAATTTATTTGCATTAAAATAAATACATAATTATTAATCGGCCAATGATTTTGATATATATACTTTTATTGGCGAAAAAAATATTGCAACAAGCTTGTAGCCTAGCGTGTGCAACGCATTTAAAATTAAAATAAAGCAATTAGCAAAATATAATGCTGTTTCATCAGTTTAAATGAACCTTAATAGCAAGTTAAATAAATTAAACACAATTAGTAAACCAAACTATGAAATATTATTCAGTTATAAGCCAGAATCGGTAAGTGATCAAGGTTACAAAATTTTAAATCGAATTTAAATGGATATAAATAGAATATGTTTATTGTACATACCTGTCAAATGATACAGGACTATCTAGAAGCTTTTTCTTTTATTGCAATTGTTAACCATGGCTTAAATAAGCTTTGAAATTGAACAGTTAAAAGCAAGAAAAGTTCTCCTGTTGAAATATAATGGGTATTGCGATTACAGTGAATACCAATTCTATCCCTAAAGCACATGGTTTTATCGTCCTACACTAAAGTAGAGTTGCACTCCCTCTATAAGTTTCTCAGCTCTATGGGGATACACTTTCTTGACTGATCTTAGAGACAATAAAAAAACGCGGCAAATATCTTTTGAATATTATTACTTTTATCGTTCATAGTCTTTTCTTTGTGGTGTTTAATGCTTATTGTCTATTATACTAATAGTTGATCAATTGATCAGGAGAACATATTTGTAACTATTCATTCCTTCTAGTGTTTACAAAGATCAGGGTAAAATGTCATTTCATTATGGCAAAGCATTTTTGCATTACAATGTTGATTGAATACATCAGAATTATTTGTTAGTTAAAAAGGGTTATTAAAAATCGCATTTTAGGGAAGCTAATTAGTAATAAATTAGTGATCAGGATACTTCCTATTGCATTTCATAAACTGAAATTCGTGTAGAAGAAAAATAAAGCTGATTTATTCCCAAATTGTTATTTTTTTAAAGTATGAAGCTTCAAAACTGCAATTTTAAGAAGAATAGGTGACCTCTTGCAAAGCCGGTGGTTTCTTGTAATTTTGATGACAGAAAAATTATGTGAAAGGTGAAATTATGATTTTGGAGACAAAAAGAATCAGATCTTCTTCCCCCCACCCACTCACTTCTATTTCTGTCTTCTCTTCTCAATAATAATAATTTTTCAAAAATGAATACCATTTAATATGTCCAATAAATGATCTGCTATTTATGTAATAGTAATTGATACCTCTCTATAAAATGTTCAACTGAGTAACATTTTACTAAATTATCTATATACTTTCTTTTTCTTCAAAGTGATTTCTGACAAAAAGAAATAAATTTTTTGTAAACCAAAGGTATTTTTATCTGAACTACAAGATTCTAGATCTTAACTCATAGAAATTTAAAAATGACAGCAAACTTCAAGTACAAGGAGGAGCACTAGTTTTTGTTCCCATGTTTTAACCCCATGTTCCATACTGGGGCTTGTGCAATAAGGATTTTGCATGTGGAATACAGCATTGTCTTTTGTATCCAGATCAAACATTAATTTGTGTGAACAGTGAATATTTTTGTTCGGCTGAAAGATCAGCCTGACCAACATTTCCCTAACTTGTTTATTCATTTGTTATTTTATTTTCTTATTTTTATTGCTTCCCCCCTTTTTTTTATTCGTCATTGTATTTACTCTCAGAGTGACAAAGTAATCAAAGATCTGAGTCTAGAAAGAAGAAAATAAGATTTTTTATTTAAAAAAAAGTTGTAATTGTGCAATTCTTAATAGTTTTTCCACCAGTGGTTACACCTATAATTGTTTCATTAAGTATTTTTTTTTTTTAAGCTAAGAAGCTAAAAGATATTTAACACAATAAATTTTTAAGAATATTTGAATTTTATTCGATATAGAAAATTTGTAATTCTAATCTGAAAAGCAGAAGCAAAAATTATTTTTAGTAAAAGTTTGGAGGTTTGTCTAAATATCCTGAATGTTTGCCCTCTCTACTATTTGCCTGGAAAAGCTTGACAAAGGAATAAACACTTATTCTTGGAGAAAAATTGTAAATTACAGTAAGAAGAAAAGAAAGATTAGAGGATAAAGAGATTATTTTTCCTCAGTTTTTTTAGTTTTTCTTAGTGATTTTCGAATTCAGACCGAAAAATGGTATACAATTTGCTATTATAAATATAGTACAAAAATCATAATTTTTTATTAATGCTGATGTTTTTAATTTTTTGTATTTTTATAATCCCAGTCTATGATTTAGATTTTAACCCTTTTGGTGATATGCCTGCAAAATAATGGAATTTTTTCTCCCTTCAAAATGGTGGACCTGCAAGATCAAATTGTTGGGCCTCTATTTTTATGTGCTTCAGTTTTTCTCTTCTTGCAAACTCAAACTGTGAGATATGGAGAAACGAAACAATATGGTTGATGTCTTTCTGCTAATGTCCTATTAAGTATCTTAAAATGTTTCATTTGTTCTAATCCTTTACTTTTTGACTTTTAATGAAATAGTTTTCTTAGCTTTCATTAATGAGCACTTTTTAAAACTTGGAAACATTTAAATTGTATACAATCAATGTATTGAAGTTTTTTTTAATTATTTTAGAAGATTAATGTTGATTATATGAAACAAAATTTTTTATAATGTAATAATTTATTTATGAAAACTAAATATTTGTTAATTTCTGAACATTCTGAGGACAAATCCAATTTAAATGGGTTTGTCAAGAAAAATGCTTGAAATGATGTTGACAGAAAAGCATTTGATTGATAGCCTCCAAAGTGTGCCAAAAATTGTTATTATTTTTAATGACACTTGTCATGGACAAGCTCACGGACTGAAACCTATGTCGGCCAGAGCAATGGGAAGACATACTACCCCCCAAAAGGGGGAAAGCAATCCTTTTGTTCAAACCCTGATTCTTTTTATTACAAACCTGCTATTCAATTGTGCTGCTTTCATTAAGTATAGCAATCTGAATACTTCTGACAGGAGCATTATTATGACCACTTTTATACCATTTTATTGACTGTTATTGAAACTTTAAAAGTTTAATATTATTTGAAATGCATTGTTAAATATGAAATATAAATTCATTTGGATATTTGCTTGTGTACCTAATGCTTCTTACTTATTCCCTCATTATAAGAAATGACATTTTTTTCCCTACTGATTACAGGAAAAAAAATTTTAGTTAATAAAATTGCAGGGTCCTGATTAAAAACTTTAATATGTGAAAAAGCATTAATTTTAGAATTATTTTTTAAATTCTAAACAACATTAAATTTGTTATGTGACAAATAACCTTGGGAAATTTCACTATTTGTTTATTTTTATGCTAATTTTGAATTAAGGTTATGATAAGATACTAGAAAACATTCTAAAAAATTTTGATAATATTCCATTTCTTTCCTAATAGACCAATGTTTGTTCCACGATAGTAGACATAGTATCTGTTACTTAAGTCTCCTATGTTCAGTAACTGATGCAAGAGATGCACATAGCATCTTAACTACCCTTGAATATTAATTTGACTGATTTAGATTCATTTAGTCATCATTCACATCAACCACATAATGCAGTTGCCCTTAAAACCTGAATTTCAATAAAAAATTCAATTTTGATGTGCTAATTATGTTTATGGGTTAGTTATGCTGTATATCAGACAGTTGAAAAATTTGCTTTTAAAAACAATAATGCTACTATTTTTAATGATTAATGTTGACTAAAGTTTTGCAATCAAGTGAATATTCATCCTGTATTACAAAATAGAATGTTTTTATGATATATATATATATATATATATATATATATATATATATATATATATA
>JAOUZG010032936.1:2249736-2265946 GCA_026289955.1 Argiope argentata | reverse complement strand
ATATATATATATATATATATATATATATATATATATATATATATATAAACATTCTATTTTGTAATGATAATGATTCTAATGATTCTGACAAGTTCTTGTTGATGTTGTTACTTATAGGTTTTATTGAAGTCCGCTGACAGTCCTCTTGTAATGTGTGTTGATAATTAATAATATTAACTATTAGATCCTAAAATTCAAGCTTTATTTACATTTTTTTATGTTGATTTGTTGCAAACATCAGTGAATTGCAATTTCTGTTATGTACATTTGCATTTTATCTTAAAAAGAACCCTGAATTCTGTATTGAATTATTTAGTTGAAATTATTTCTATTATTTCCTTTCATTATTTTTATAAAATTGTGTATTAAGAAATGCATTTCTTTCTATTAGTCGATTACTACTTGTTTCTATTTAGTTTTAATTTTATATTTATTTTCAACTTAGGCATGGCATTTATTTCTATTATTGGATTCATATTTGTTTCAAACCAATGTTTGATTAAGTGCACTGCAAGGAAACAGAACTTTCATAATAAAATATTTACATCTAAATTATGCTGCAAAAAAAATGTATGTAGCACCATAAAAAACCCTTAAAATCACTTTTTAAATAATCCAGCCACTTGTATTTTTCTTTGGATGGAGGAAAAATCATTTATCCGTGCTAAATCTGTCTGATTATAGACTGTGTGTTCTTTTTGATTCCTCTCTTTCAATGTTTAATGGATTTAAAGAATTAGAAAGTTAATGAAAAAGCTTTTATCTCAGTTTAGGAACATATTGATAAAATAGGAAAAATATATCCTTCTCATTTATTTGAATCTTCTTTCAAAGCATTTTGCTTGTTTAGATAAGGAAGAAATCCTTTCTCCTTAAAAATAATTTTGTGTATTCATGTTATATTTTTAACAGTGACTTCAGCTCATCCTTACTTTATTGCATGGGATGACTTGTTTATAGAGCCTTTGTTAGTTATATTTCAACATCATTTAGAGATTTTCCATGAGTGAATTAAATATTTTAATTACAATGAATTTTTATGCAAAAGTTTTGAACTTCATAACAATATATCATAAAATGTGCATTTAATTCATAACAGATTTTTAAAAGTGTGAATATACTCAATGATTCAAGGCTTCATAAACTAAAATAAAGCAAAATGCTCAGGATTTTCAAAAGTTACTTTTAGGTTATTTCTTATTCCTACAGTAAGATATCAAAAATAAATTATTATCAATAAAACTTTTTTTTTATTTAACTTTTTCATATACAAACTATCCAAAAAATAAGAATTATATACTTCAAAAAAATGAATCATGGAGATTTAATTCTATCTCCATGATTCAAATCTCTTAGTATCACATTTTTGGTAGTTATATAATCAATGAATACAAAGTATCGATGATAAATATTAAACTTTTGAACCCGATTTGTTATCGAGTTGACCATCTGTCTGTGTGCTCATATGCATGTAAACACTCCAACAATAACAACGACAAAAAATCTAGTTATTGAAATTTGTTAGATTTCTTCATATGTATCAGTAATTACCGACTTTTGATTTTGTATGTGTATATCATAATTAATTAAACAATTGTTTTTTTTTAAAGTTTTCAAAGAAAATTTCTTAATTGAAATTATTTCTTCAGTAAATTGCTAATGCTACTGTTCTTTTTCTGCAATCAATAAAGCAAATGAAGGTTTAAAAAGAGAAATTATTGAAAGACTGACATTAAAACAGTAGGGTTCAATAATGTGTTCTTTTCAAGTCAGAATTGTTAGCAGCTATATCAAATAAAAATTGAAATGTTTCAAAAATTCAGTAAATATTGAATTGGTAAGGAATGTTGTTTCGCCGAAGTATACGTAAATATGAAAAATGAATCATGTTCTGTATTGTACTTTCATCAGAAAGAATAAATCATGATATGGAGATGCTATTCTCCTGGAGTGCATAAATTTCAAAATCAAATCTCTTACTTGATATCAATAATATTCATAACAGCGAAATTATATTAGATATTTGTTTTTTAAATTCTTCATTGAAATTCATAAATTTTTGTGGAAACAAATGTCAAGAAGAAATAGTTGTCAAAGACATATTTGCGTATTTGATGAAATTTTATTTTTATATTTTAAATTTGTTTACCTGTGTTTTAACTTTGCATTTTCTTAAAAGAAAAAAAGTCAAATAGTTGTTGATTTTGCGTGTCAGATAAGTTGAGGAATGGAAGTTGCAGTATAACTTTCTTCCCCCTTATATCATCATTTGCAAACTAATTGAAGTCTTTTAATAAGATTTTGAAAACAAAACCTGCATTTAAATAAACAATAACTTTTTAAGTAACTTAGTTTCAATGTTGGTGGAAAATTTTCAGTGATTCTTGTTTATATTTTATGCATATATTTGTATAACATTGGAGATTTACTTAGTTAATACTCAATTTATTTTATCTCATTTAAATTCTCTATAAGGAAAAAAATTATATTAAGGCCCCCGTCCCTTCCCTCTCTAATTTATCTCTCCCGTGCATGAAATTTTCTACTAGATAACATTCATATCTGAGATACTTTTAAAAGCATAATCTGTATAGATGGGTACATCTTCCAGTAGAACAAAATAAATTCTCTTTTGAACATTGTTGCATATCAAAAGTGATTTTTTTTTGTTGTCATTTTAAATTTTATTATGGTATGCTATACAGTTATTGATTTCATGTCTAGGCTGGTGACATATGCAATCCAGTAGAAGGATTGTTTCTGCATTTTATTAATATAAATTTTTCTATGAATTGTATCAATTTCTCTTCTCTGTTTTCAGTTGTATAGATGCCTGGTTCAAAGTGAATCGTTCCTGCCCTGAACATCCGCTTGACTGATGTGTTTTCTGCAACTAACCATAGATATGTCTGTGATTCATGGCTGTACATTGTGTGTAGAATATACAAAGTTTTGCTCTTCTTTTGTCCTTATGTACTAATTTTGTTTTAAAAAACAAACAGAACAACTTGTTGTATGTTGTAACAATATTCAGAGTTAACAGTGTTTTGTAGCCTTACAGTTGTTCATTTTTATATATATATATGACATCAGAATTTTGCTATGCTGTAGTCTGGAAAATGGCAAATTTTATGGATGTTTCCAAATTCACGTTTGCTATCAAAATAAGGGGGGGATGCTAACTCACTATTTATGCATGAAAAAGATTCGTATATATATTACTTGTATAAATGATTATAAAAAGAACACATACTCTTTATAAATATTTACTTAGTGTTTTTTATTCGCATTTCACAAACATTGATCTGGAAAAGCCTTAAACATCTTTTCAGTCATTCTGTAGAATCATCAGAGAAATAAGAACCACTTAGAAAGAAAAAAAAAACATCATTGTGGAAGTGGATTAAAATGCCTAAAGTATTTCATTTATTACAGTGTGTTGAGAATATCTTTTTTTGAGAGTTTTCAGAAATTTATTACAAAAATGGTTTTTTCATATCAAATACTAGTGGTATATACTGTTTAAGTAAAAGCTCAAAATATCATTTTATTTTTTATCCCATGTTATATTTACTTACACCAATTATTTAAAAAGTTAAAACATATGTATACATTATGATACAGAGATGTTTCATATTTTAAAGAGAATATTTTACTTGAATAGCGATTTTCTAGTTTTAAATCAAGATAAACAAATGATGATAATTGTATTTTTCTCTTATTTATTGAAGATCCTCTTTCTTTGAACTGATTTATACAAATAGAATGTAAATATTATTTCCCTTTTTTCTTGTTGTTGGCAATACTGATTTTATTGATTAGAATTTTTAAAATCATTTCAATTCAATTTCTTGTCTGCACAATTTTCTCAATCAATAATATGGCTTTTTGTTGCATTCTGAGTGAAATGTATGTTTTGTTTTTGTACAGAATTAAATGAAAATCTAAAGTGTTATAATCAGTTTGTATGAATTATTGAGAGTTTCAATAAAATTCATTAGTAATTTTAATTGTGTAATAATTTCCTTTATTATTGCAGCAATTAATTCCAAAAGTAAAACAATTACTTATTGCAATCTTATCTTTCATTTTTTTAGTTTAATTTTTGTATACTAACAATAAAATAAGAAGTTGTGTTTTCATTTTTCAAATATTACTTAATTTTATTGTTCCATTTTATCATTATATATGCTGTTTAGTTTTGGTAGCCAGATTGTTTATTAATAACAAGGACTGAATTTCATTTAAATTGTGTGCATAATTCAATCTTTATGATTACAATTCCCTTCAAATTACACTTTCATAAAGTTGTTTCCATTTTTACTAACGCTAAACTACTAGCTGTTAAATGTGTGTGTTTTAATAGGGTTGTCAACACTTTAATGCGGGAATGGGTGTAATTTAAAATATTGTGACACCCTTTACATTCCTTGTCTAAGATTCAATTAATATTTATATCAAAATCATTAATGTAAAGTTAAAAATTTATGGATTATAATTTTAATCTATTGTATTTACATAATAAAAAATTAACCAACATAAAACAGATAGTAAAATTAATAAGATTTTTTTTTTATATGGAATTGCAAAATACAAAAACATTGAAACTTATTAGAAAGATTTATCAAGTCTCAAGCATACTGTTCTAATATAAATTCATTTGTACAAAAATAGCTTTTTTATAAATTCAGCAAACACATGGAAAATCTATTATTTATTCTTGTTTTGTGATTTCCTATGCTCTGCGGGGGGGGGGGGGGGTGAATCTTTACAATCCCTACTACAATAGTCTGAATAATTGGATCACATTTTTCTGTTTTGGATTTATTGCCATCTTGTAACATAATTATGCTTCATAGATTACTTAACTGCATTCATTTGAAATATTTTCTGATTCTGGGTCTTGTTTCTTTTCTCCTCTAATCATACTCAGATTTCTTTTTAAAAAGTTACTCTGAGTTTTCATGATTTTACATCAAACTGACACATGACATCCATAACTCTTATCTGTCCCTAATGACAGAATAAAACGTTTTTGGCTCCATTTTTTACAAAATTCCATGAACTCTTTTCTCCTGTTTTTAAAACAAATGAGTTAGTTCCCCTTTTATGTTGATTCTTTTTTTTTAAATGTTCACTTGGTTTTTCTTCTTCTTATTATTATTATGAAATTTTTGTAACAATATTCTTCCTTTTTCTAGGAAATTTCTCAGCCTTCCTCTGATTTCTGTTTATCTTTTGATTTTGCTATTGTAAACACAACTTGCCATTTCTTATTTTTCTCCAATTTCTCTGTTGGTAGCTTGAATGTGTTCCTCTCTCTAGCATGGTCCACATGGAATGTCAAAGCTTTTTCTGCTGACAACCTGCCCTCCTTTAATCGTTTCAAAGTCTGTGTCTTCAGGGCTCGGTATCGATGAAGGTGGGTGGATGCCCTTCTTTTTCTGTCCCCACTGAAACTCTTGCGGCCTGCCAGAGGTGAGAATCTCAAATCAAACTCTGTCATCTCTTCTTCGGAGAGAAAATGCACATTGGCAACACAGTCCACAGCTGACCGGGTTCTGCGACCATCCCAATACTGATATGGTTGGATGTTACATCTGCATCGCACTACTTGTTGCAAAAGGGGTAGTTTCAGAGACATATTATCTGTTGAAAAGTCATTGGTGGAGGAATCTGGAAGTGGTGACATGCCTTTCGATCTGCACTTGTGGGGTGACTTTTTGATGTTCGGGAATTTCTTTTCACTTGTCTCTTTCTCCGAGGAATAATTATCTTCTGGTTCATAGAGAAGGATGGAAGGCAATTTCAGTTTTTCGACGCTTTCTGAAATAGAGTAAACACATGCTAAAGCCTAATGCCATCTGACAAATACAATTCTATGCTTTTTTCAATCTTCAGCTTTGTGTATAATATATTAAAAAATTTGTGCATGATTTCATCATATTTTTTTGAACGGTAAAGGGTTTATGGCAAAATGTGTATTAAAAATGATCCACTGCATTTAATAATTATAGGTCGCTGAGTTTTGAGATTTATCAAATTAACAAATTGAGGTGAAACGAATATCTCATTGGAAACATCATTACTTGATAATGATTTAGATTGGATTTGTATGTATTTATTTTATTTTTAAAATTTATTCTTAATTATGTAATAGTATTAAAGTGCACACACATAAAAAATGTTTTTAATCTCACTGCAATTCCCACATATTTTAGTAAAACAACTAAAATATATTGCTAATATTTATACCTGTAAAAACATTTTTTTTAAAATAACATTTTAGAACAAATTGATCAAAAATATAATTAAAATCACTAAAAAACTATTTAAAAAAATAGGTTTGTAAATCTATTTTTTAGCAACATAGTTAAACTCTTTGAAGAGCATTAGCATTTCGACTTATTTAAAAAAAAAAGTAGTAATCTAATTAAATTTTTCTGTTTCATTTTTCGTAATACAATGCATTTATAATCTGATCGTTATCAAGTTAAAAGTTATTTTATTTGAAGATTTCTGAATTTTTTTGGGGGAAAAAATAAAATTTGTGCTTACTTGGTCATTTAGGATACAGTTTTGTCTGATATATTTTGCTTTTAAAGCAGCTTAAAAATAGTTCTGTTTTTGTACTTAAATTTTTAATGGGGCAATTGTTTATCATCACAAGATTAAAATTTTTCGTTCTCTCGCAATATTTTTCGTTATTGACTCACTATTTCGCAACTTTCTTGCCAATATCCCTTTATAATAAAGAAGCAAAGCTATATTCTCTCATATTATATATATAATTCTAACGTAACACAGAAATCCTCTTATTACTTATCGAATTCAAAGATCAAATCAAATGTAAATGAAACCATTGAAAAAATTCAGGCTGCTTCATTAAATTTTTTTTTCCATCTCATATCATTCAACACTTTCTTTTTTTTATTATTGAAAGAGCAAAATATTAGAAATGTTCTGGAGTCACCCTGTCTTCAAAATGTGAATTCATTTTGAAAGATATAAAATAAATTTAAAAATAGGTGTCTAACAAAAGAATTCAACAGATCCCAAAAATAGTCTCTCAACTCTTAACTGGGGCGTGTTATCTTAGGCCGCTAAGGATGGACTCTCAATCTTTGCAATTCTTTTTTTAGCTCAACCGAATGGATTGACTCTGTAGCTTCTTGTTTATTGAGCTTCACTGCACGTACAGCGGATGCATTTTTAAATATTGCAGCCATTTTTCTTATCGCAAAGTCTCTGAGACTGCACCTCCCTTTTAGTGTTCCATCATTATACAAGATGCATTTCCATTATTTAGCAGCTGGCTCTACAATTTTTTCCTCGAAATATTAACCGACTTGGTGATTCTCGTTATGAAGTGGAATTTCAGAGACTTTTAAATGAAGCAAAAGGCGATTTGAGTGGTAAGAAGAATTGTACAGAGAAATTGTACTCATTCCGATAAGTATGTTCAAATATAATTGATTTTAAAGGTGATAATGTATTTTGAAACATTTCTGAAATATATTAATATATCAATTGGAATATCTACAGAATTTACTGCTGATTTTTATACTAGTATATAACCTGTATATTTAAAATGCCGTCGAAAGCCATCCTACAAATATTCACAAGTGTCTGCATAGAAATGATGCCGATAAAAAAAAGGGGGTGTCAATTTTACTCATTTTCATTTTTTTCATATAATTGTTGAATTTTATATTATATTGTTTCCCATATACTTTTTTATACTGGGAAAATACGGTTTCACTAAAATTATCTTTTGTAATATGCAATTTGAGATGAAAAGGTACTCCAAAATGCAGTTATTTTTTCAATGCTAATATATTTAAAAATATTTCTTATTTACAGATATTGAAAACTCTCTGATTTTCATTGGAAAATTTAATTTGAGTACCAAGAAAAGGCGTTTCCGTAAACGACACCTCTCCAGCCAAGTCCTAAATTTTCACTTCCTGATCTAACCCGTCGCCAAATGAGTGGTCAATATTGACTTGCTTATGGAAGTCAGTGCTCATATTTTTCTGAAACAATTATCTCACAAAAAGGGTTTCTGCGTTATCTTGAGATTCAAAAATATTTTTTTCTTTTATTTATTTATATATATATATATATTTTTTTTAATATTTAGATATTTATATATATATATATTTATATATATATATATATATATATATATATATAATTTTTAAATGCTAAGGTGGAATTCAAAGTCATCCACCAAGACATTCCATTGCTTGCTTTCAACTTTCTTGTAAGATTTTAACTTCGGTTTTTATTTTGTAATACAATGCTTTTTTTTGTAGATTTATTTCAATTTTGGTTTTTAACCGTATCAAATAATGAGTGTATTTTAATTTTTTTAAACCACTTTTCAAGAGTTAGGCACTAGGCAAATAAGCTGGTCATCAAAAGTGGCTAGTTTCGCCCAGGGATAATAAGCTCAAAAGACGATACTCGTGGCACAAATGGATTTGTACTTGTATTCAGTGACTACGGTCGCTTGATCCCGTCGGAATGGACGAAAAAAAGTTGTTCCGTTAAATAATATTAGCTGGCAAAAGTTGTTCGTTGTGTCCCTATTAAATTTTCGCATCTCACATCCCACAGTCACTTCAAGATTTTACTTCTTTAAAAAAATTTCAATATTTTACTGTAGTTTTTAGCTGTAATTATGTTGGTTACTTAATCACCTAGCCAATCTAAAGTAACAATTCTGTTTAATTATGTCAAAATAGTCATAATTTTTATTTTGCACCGACTTTAGAAAAAAAATTGCATTTCAAAATATGGAGCAGATGATATTCTTTCTTCACAAGGATAATTTTATATGCTATCCTAGTTCCTCTATAAGCATTCTGTTATCAGTGAGTGTAGCAACAAATATACTCGCCGATTGTGGAAAAGAATTATTTGGCAAATGTTGGATTCTCATTTTGTTACTGTTCATTGTTCAGTTACTGTGAAGAGGGTGTACATGAAAGGAGCTTTCATGAAATAAGATTATAATTAATGTAAAATTATTGGGATAAAAATTTTTTAGAAGCTGAACAATATATTTAAAATTTTCATGTGTCTTTTTAAGTGAAACGAAGCACTCAGTTGGCAATTGTGATATTACCGTTAATTTCATTTAAAAAAGTTCAGTAATCTGTATCCTGAAATAACCTTCAAATACTCTGTTGATAATTTTTTCGCATACTATAACTATGGCTGGATTATTCTTTTCATTTGTAAGGTTTATTTTTTTAAGGCTTGTAGTTATTTAGGATTGTTCTAATGGACCATAGAATTCTAAAAGGTCATTTGTTGGCTTGTCCACACTTTCTACTAAATACCTTTGCAAAAAGTTAGAATAAAGCTCAAAACATAATAATAAGTCGGGCCTTCTTTTCCATTGCGAAGTGCAGCAACTCGATCAGGCATGAACTCGACTACTTGTTGGAGTCTATTGCAGAAATGTTGAGCCATGCTGCCTCTATAGACGTCCATAATTGCGAAAATGTTGCCGATGCACAATCTTGCACCTTTCAAACTATGTCTCATAAATGATCGATGGAATTCATGTCGAGCAATCTAGGTGTCTAAATCATTCACTGTGCCTGTCCAGAATGTTCTTCAAATCCAACTCAAACAGTTGAAGCCAGGTGGCATGGCGCATTATTATCCGTAAAATCCCATCATTGTTTACGTACACGAAGTCCATGAATGACTGCAAGGAATCTCCAGGTGCTGAACATAATCATTTCCAGTCAATGGTCTGTTCATTTGGATCAACAGATTTCGTCCATTCGATGTAAAAACCCGACACACAACATAGTGGAGCCGCCGCCATCGGGCGCATTGCCTTTTTGACAATTTGGATCCATGGTTCCTGAAATCTGTGTCGAGTAAAAGCACTCCGATTGATATTCTGCTGCCATATCGCATTAAAGACAAATTTCGCCGTATTGTCCTACCGGACACTAGCCGCGTCATTTAATATTGATTGTCTGTTAACATGGGCAATTATTTGCACAAGTCGTTGGTATCGATCATTAAGTGAAAGCTGCAGGTTATTCTGTAGTTCATGGTGGGAGGATATGTCAGAAATTCGGCATTCCCGGCTCCTTTTTGTCACTGTAAGTTTTCGAATGTTGATTTTCGAAATGGAATATTCTTTACGTCTTGCTTTAAATACCACTTCTCGTTCTAAGTGCGTTAATTCCCATCTTGCAGCCATAATCACGTAAAAAAATAAACTTTATCACATGAATCACTTGAATAGAAAAGAAATCATTTGTCTATTTATACATTTTGCATGCGATACCATAGGTATCTGTATATTTCCATGATGCTTCGCATGACTTTTGTCATCCCAGTTTATATGATTCCATTATGCCCTGCATTAACAGTATTAATTTGTATTGCATTTCTCGCGATTTCATGCACCGGCGCAATTTTTAAGCCCATCAATTTGTAAGTTGTAATATTAAAACATTTTTCTTTTTTATCTAAAGGCTTAAAATTTATTTTGGAAATACTTTCCGCTGTGGTTGATGTTTCAACAACTTCACTTGAATCTTGTCTTTTATTAAAGCATTTATTCTTATTTGGGGAAGAACTGGACCTAAAATTGTTTACCCAATTATTTTATCTTCATAGTGGTCTCTTTATAAATCTCAATTATAGTTCAGCTTCAATGAGTCTTCACTTTGATAGGTCGAAACTCAGCTTAAGTCACAATTTTTCTTTGGTGCCAACAAAGTCTCACGCACAATAATATAAGGGGGGGGGGAATCCTCCTTTACCAGTCACAAAATTTTATTTTATTCCAGATCACCCTCAAAATTGGCCAAAATCATATTTTTTCTCCGTTTTGCAGGCCATCGTGTTGACTTTTCAGCTCCCCCTTTTCATTAGAAAAGAAAAATATGGGAAACTTTTGATCAAACTTGTTACTTCGGCAAAAAAAAAAAAAAACTTATTGTTAAACATTCTTTTCCATACAACACGCATTTTGAGGATTTCGGCTGTCGGAGTTCTGTGCAAATCCTCAATTTCTCGCCGCTAATGACTCTGGGCTCTCTTTCCGTTACGACTCGAATCTAAACCTGAAGGTGACTTAATCCCTGCTGCGAAGCTTACTTGAAATGATTTTTTGAATATGAAATGATTTATTTTCAAATGTTTCGAAAACAATTTTTGCCAAAGAATACCATTATCCCAAGACCACATTAAAGATATTGAAGTTTGATGAGACCGATAAGGTTTTATTTCGATGACGAAATCTTGCCACAGTGAAAAATAAGCACATTTCTGCCATGGTACTCAAAGAAAAGTAATAGGAATTGCTGAAGGCCTAAGCATAAAAGACTTCGGTGGTAGCAATCATTGGCTGGAAAGTTTCAAAGAGAAATACTGTCTTTCTTTAAAAATAATTCTGTTGATGGTAATATGTTTCTGTTAAAATGATTCAACTGTTGATGATGTTGCTATAAAAGACTGAACGAACAATCTTCTCAAGGACATTTTACCTAGGTTTGATGCATCACATTTTTGAGATCGTGATGAATTTGGCCTATTTCATCATCTTTTGCTCTATAGAAACTATCATTTAAATATGAACCGTGCATTTCGAGAATAGCAAGCAAACACCTGACACTTCTGTTTTGTGCTGATATGAGAGGAAATGAGAAAACTGAAACCACTTGCGACAGGTAAAAGTAAAAAACCCTGCTAATCTAAAAATGCCCTTGAAATGCTTTGCAGTTGAATGGGAAACAAATCCAAATGCATGGATGACTACAACAATTTGGGAATGGCATATTCATTTTGGATTTTCTGTGTTTGCAGCAGAAAATACTTGTTGCCATCTCATCGATAACTGAACCCAGAAAATTTAAAGGCAGACCAAATTGTTTTTCTCTCACCAAGTATAACTAATTGCTGCACCTTTAGATCAAGTGATAATTCGTAATATTAAAGAAAAGTACAAAAAAGAAGTACTTGTAAAAAATTTGAAAATAAAAAAAAAACTTGATAAGAATGAAAATTTAAAGGGTGAAACCTTGGATGCGAGTAACTACATAAAAAATTGGAGCTCCATTTTATCAGAATTTTTCGAATTATTTTCGATATACAATGCTCATAGTAAGCACAGAATGAGAAGTAATTCTTAGCAAAGACATCATCAAATTGGAGTTATTTGAGACTTAGCTGCAAATCAAAAATGAAAATTTTTGCAGCGTCCATGACATGAATGCGTTTATTAACATTGATAACGATATCGCAGCCTGCTCACAAACGGCTGTAAAAGTTTTGATGCCCGAGTTTTTGGGAGAAAAACAGCTCAAGAGAAGGTTGTGATGTTGAGAATATGAATCAAAACAGAAACAATAGAAACCTTGAAGAAATTCGACGGTAACATCCATTCAAGTTACAACAAACGCCTTGAATATTTACGAAAAGAAAGTTATTTCCTCTAATCAGCACACCTTCATTAATCAACATTGTTGGTTTATTTTACTGTATCAAAGTAAATAGAAGAAAATAATATATGGTAATTGTACATTTTAAAAACGTTCTATTAATTTATTTACATGAATTGATTTCTGAAAAATCTTGATTTTATCACCGAATTCTGAAAAAAAAAAAAAAAAATCTCAAGAATTTACGTTTTGTTTAAGTTGCCATTCCGCTTAAGTCATCAAAAATGTTTGGCCCCTTGAGTGAAGATTTAACGAGATTTTACTTTTCTTTATTTGTAAGTAAAATCTCGCTAAATATCGCAGTGTCATTTTAGTTGCTTGCTCAATACATCTCCAAGTATAGATGGAATAATGCAGCTGAGCTTATTTTGGTTGCCTACAATGGTATATTTAATCTAATTCCTAAAATGCATTACATAGATATAACTTTGATCTCAGTCATTAAAAATACGTTTCATTAAATAAAAAAATGACTAATAATCAAGAAATTAAAACTTGAGTAAGAAGCACTCAGCAGACTAAAAAGTCGAATTGTCACTCCCTTCCTGCCGACATTTTCACTCGCACGCTGCAGATGGTCTCTTGAGACCCTATCTTATTACACTTAAAAGAATCTGTGAAAACTGACGTGATTAAAAGTAACTGTCGCCAAAAGTATAAAAATCAAGCATATGTATTCTTTTTAATGGAAAGTGCAACTGAAAGCCACCACCAGGAAGCCTGTTTATTTCTATGATCACTAATAGTAGATGGCTTACTAAGAAACAAAGGCTTGTGCTGAATTCTTTCCTGCAGATACTTGAAAAATCACAATATCATATATTAACTAGCCCAAAAATTTTGAAGAAATCGGTGCTTATAAGAAAACCATTTTGACGTAATTAATATTTTATAACTAAGCGGAATTGCTTATTTAGGTTGTCTAGGCCAGTAAGTAATCATAGCTAAGACTACAGCAAAATTTATGAAACTACGAAGTAAAGTTGTGAGGTTACCGTGGGAAATAAGGTGGGGAAATTAAGCAGCATTATGCTAGTTCACAAACAATTTTCCCAACTAGTCTTACTTGTTATGGCGATTTTTATATATCTATCCACTCTAGCATTGAGGTTAAAATTCACAATTACTTTTACACAATGGGAAATGGATGATTTGATCTTTAGTATTGCTTTTCAGAGTGTGTACTTGTTGCTCTCCTCTTCTCTTAGTAAAATATCTGAAATCGAAGAAATAAGAAAAAAAAATATTTATCAAACAAACGGCTGGTTAATGAACGTTACAAATTTTTAAGCTCCCTTGGAACGAGCTCCTATGGCTTTAGCGCAAAAAGTTGCATTCGAAGCCTTCAACACGAGGTAGCAAATGATGTAAAGGTCTGAAAATGGAAAATCTTTCATACGGCTCGGTGGATGCATCAGTCAGAAAACGATGAACAATAAAATATTATTATAAAAGGAACACTAAGCGTATTACCAGCCATGATGAACTTACTGAGATGAACCTCCGTGTCACTAAGCGTCATTTCGCCTGGCGATTTGGACAACTCTCTGATGCTGGACATCTTTCTCGGGGAGGACTGTGTCTTGCTTTCCGTCTAAAAAGGAAACATTCGTTCATTAGTGGTCTTGAGACAAACAAAGGAAATTAATTAAGTGTTATTTACTCTTTCGTAAGCGAAATATATACAGGCAAATTCTCGAAATCAGATTTCAATATTTTTAATGCATTTGTATGTCTCGACTGTCCTCCAATGAAAAAATGTCCTCTTGCGGTTTGAGAGATTCTTCTTTCCTTAATCCTTCAGACATCATGGTGCGTTTTGAGCTTCCCAGTACAGTGAAAAAAGCCAAGTACACGTTTTGGAACGTCCTTCTGTCGACAGAATTTCGCTCGTGCACATAGGCGAAACGGGGGGGGGGGAGGAGAAGTAAAAATAAATTAAGTATTTTAAATAAATTTGGTTAGCGGTCCTCCCATCGAAATTGTGTATTTGTTTTAAATTTCAAGCCGCCGACAAAAAGACAATTGAAATGAAAATCATCAAAGTGCCATTGTGAGTATTTTTTGGTGATTTCAGTACCTTCTCGTATGCATTCCCTTCATATCCTAGAAGATAAGGAGTAAAATAATTCATGAAATATTGATCTTAAAATAAATAGGATATTGAAATAATTACCGCAGAATTGTCAACGGAGGGCGTACTCAGTGAATGTTCTGAAAAGAAAAAGAAAATATATTTAGATTAATTATAAATCGAGATATTTTTAAAATTATTTAATAGGCGAGGAACGCTTTACTTAAATTGTTAAAAAATACTTTTATGTGCACAGAATTTAGTAGGTTTTCTTGTACCCAGAACTAGGGCTGGGAGAAGATAGAACTTCATCATTGCTGTATACACTCCGATAATATAAGTTTTTTTTTTTTTTTTGTATATCATGATTTATTTAGAGTTATTATTAGTTAGAAATGGCATCTCTTAACATACTGTCTAATCAGAACTAATCCAAATAAAGGGAAATTTCATTTTATATGATAAAAATATTAGTGTTCTTTTCAATAGAAACGGTCAGAAAATAACTTTGTTAAAAACCCTTTAATAAGGTGTGTTGGTGCCAAAGCATGCTACAATTTATCATAATGAATTGATTGAATAACATATTAATTTTTAAAATTTTTTTCCTATTTTACTGCTAATTTAAAAACAACAACAACAACAATTTAAATTTCTTTCCTTCATAATTAAAAAAAGGAGAAGAAAACGACAGGATAACGTCTTTAACAAGAATATTAAGTAGTTTCAATAAAACTCGAAATTGAAGTCTGAATTCTTGAGAAATCGATTTTGCCTTACTTGAATTTTCATTCTTATTTTATTAGTATTATTCGCTATTTTAATTGAAACGTGCACTGAAAAATTGTAACTCCGAAAAGAATAGGATGTTAATAACAAATGATACGGAGAGTAAATAAATATTTGGACAAATGATGCAATACTTTGCAAATTTTTGAAAATGCATGGATTTATGATCGACTGAAAGAGAAATCTGCCGTTATATATTGTCATAAATAAAAACTCAATCAAAAATTAACCAACACTATGTTTCTGAATATTAAAATTCTTGATAATGATCTATTTATTATATCAACATTTTGACATATTATAAAATTCGAAATGAAATAAAATTAAAAATTTATGTGAAGGATAAAAAAAGACTATATAAAAACAGTTAAAATATTTTTTAAAAAATTATCACCAAAATATCTTTACAATAAAAATAGAAAACTAATAATTTCACAAAAAGTTTCTTAACTCAATTGAATGCATGATTTTTTTAAATTCAAAATGCTGTATATTTTAAAATAAGGAAAAGGAACACGAATTAAACATATAAAAAGATTAAATGAAATCTGCTATGCATATTTCAATGTATCATGTCAGAACATAATTTCTTGAACGGCCAAGCATCACGTGCTCGTGCAAGTTAAACTATATTTTTATTCATTTTAATTGTTTCTTTGAAGAGTCACTATAGTATCGCAAACGATGCAAAAAACGTAGTCTTGCATTTATTCTTTACAAAAATATCGCATTTCCTATTTATTTCATTTCATGTAATCATGTGCTGAAAATTACATTTTTCTAGGTTTTATTTGCTATAGTCATCAACTTATTTTTTAAAAATCAGAGCTTTTGTAAATGCGATGGCAACACGTTATTAAAAGCT
>JAOUZG010032936.1:2170281-2249336 GCA_026289955.1 Argiope argentata | reverse complement strand
ATTGTGATGCTTGTGCAGAAATAAAATTTTTATTTTTCACCTAAGGGTTACAATTTTTATTTTTCGAATACGTATTTTTGTTGACGCCAAAAACCTCATCCCAAGGACAACATCATGTTCTGACATGATAAAAAGGAAAAGAAAATTATTTTAAATTGTGTTTTAAAAAAACGTAATGTATATGTAGATCAGTAATGAAACACGAAATGAATTGGAATAAAAAAATTTATTCATTGAAAATAACCTGTATCTTAAATAAAAATAATAAAATATTGTAATAAAAAATATACTATCAAATTGGAAAAGAGCTTTTTTTGAAGACATAAACCAAGAAAAATTATACACGTTTGAAAATATAAAGGCGCATTTTACAGAAAAGTACGAGGATGAAAAAGAAAAAGAGGGCAAAAGTATATAAAAGCGATTTACAAAACAAGGCGTTGAAATCGAAAGAAGAGAAACATTCTGAAACGTTGTCTTCAATCAAGCAAATTCGATCATTATTGAAATTACCAAAAATTCCGGTATGTATGAATTCGATAAGTATCGGCAGTTTGATATGTATTGAGAATTCGATAAGTATCGGCAGTTCGATCGAAAGGCAATCGGGAATTCAGTCCAGTTTTGAAAGCAGTCGGAATGTCCAAGAGTGCAAATGGCGCCGTGTTGACTTCTTTCCCACCATTCCTTCTTGTGTCCTTTCTAGGCTCAGGGGAAGAGATTCTCATAACAAAAGGGCATTTTGGCATTCATTTCACGTGTTTTGCTGTCATTTCTGCCGAATCCCCACGTCAGGATAAGTGAATAACTTGTGAAACGTCTAGAAAGCATTTCATGTCAGATAATCGATCTTTCGCATTATAATTTTGTCACTCGTACTCATCTCTTTTCAATGTATTGCTGGAAGTTTGAAAGACCTGAAAGGCTTCACTCCAGACTGTATGAGATCTGCATCTAGATTCATACTTATACTAAATTTCGAACATTATTATTTTTTTATTATTGTTATTTTGCTTTTTAATTTTTGATATGCATTACAAGATTTAAACTTATGTAGGAAAAATTAAACAAAAAATGATTCGGAAACTATTGAAAAGTTTGAACTTAATATTTATGCTGTAAATTTCAAATTTAAACTAATGAGTTTTTAAAGAAATGTTAATTACTATCTTACTTAATGTTTTAATTGGATCGTAATTTCTTAATTGGATAAATTTTTCTATAAGTTTTTTAATTAGATAATTTTTAGCATATTTTCTGATCAAACATAATTGGAGTTCAATTATTTATGCGATTTTTACATGTAATTTATAAAGGTATTAAAATTATTATTAAGCTGCTTTACTAAAATTTCTGTAAGATATTTTGCATGTTTAAAGAGAATAAAAAGTAAAAAATTTACAAAAATTGAAAATAAAAGGTAGCTTATTTATTATATTTAAATATAATAAAAAATAATTTTATTAAAGGTATCAGACTGTTAGAAAACAGTTTATTCCGAAATGACATGCTTAAAACAAGCTTATTTTTGTATTAAGATATTACAGTATTCATAAAAAAATTAACACAAAAGGTGAAAAAAAAAATAAACAGGAACAAAAATAAACACTAACCGAAAACCAAACGATATAATACATGAGGGATTTTTTAAAGTAATTAAAAAATAGCATATTTCAAAATAAAAAAAATTACGTGAATGAGAAAATAAAAAAAAAAAACTACACGAAGAATTAAACATATTGTGTGTGTCCATGTGAAAAAAAAGTGCAAATACATTGATGTGAGGGGGAGGGTAGGTAGGATAAGGGTAGAATCTCGTAAGAAATGAATTAATGGACAATGCATTGGCAGGGTTTCCTTTTCTAATTAAGTTAGTCACGTGAAAAGGATGTTGACGTGTTTATGACCGTACTATGTAAATTAACAGATTTTGAATAAGAAATGGTCGTTGAAACTGGCAGCATAGAACACTCCATTTTGAAAATTCAACACTCGAAGATTTGAACTGTCAAGAGTGGGCGAAGAGTTACGAATTTCGTCTACCATAGACAACGCAACGACCGACCGACTGACTGTCCGCACTTAAATGACCGAGATTGGGTATGTGTGTGTAAGATTGTCAGTGTCAATAGATAAGCAAAAATACATGAAATAATCTTAGGGATCAAAGTGGGACATATCCGTTAGGGCAATGAGGCAAAACTTGGCTTCGTTGGGATATGGCAATAGAAGGCACAACACGGCACAACATAGCTTGCAGCGCCTCTTCTGGGCTCGTGACCGCACTGGTTGGACATAGAGACTGAAAAACCATGGCCTGGTCGCGATTTCATTTGTTAACAGCTGATGGTAGGCTTCGAGTGTGGCCTGGACCTCACGATACATGTACCCAAGCTGTCAACAAGGCACTGTGCAATTTGGTGGTGGATACATAAAGGTACAGTCTGTTTTTTAAATGGAACAGATCCGATCCTCTGCAGAAGTCTAACAACAAACCTGTTGAGACCGTGCCTCGTCGAGTTGCTGTACTTCTCCGGAAAAAGGGTGAGTCTGCAAATTATTTAGAAATATTCCATGACTTTTGTCCCAGTGTGTATACCATTAATATTAGAAACTGAAATATAGCAGTAACGAACATTTATCGCTCATCTAACGTATATTTACATCGTCAACATTGCCATGTTATGCATGTTACGAATTGAATAAATATTTAATTAGTGACATGAAAAAATCACTCTTCATATCACAGCATACATAGTTTTCAATAATCTTTCATCTTACAAAAAGATTTAATATTTCTATTCTTTCTTAAAAATATTTTCATTTTTAATTTAAAGTTTGTTTAACAACATTATTTACATATGAAGATGAGACCTAATTTATTTGTCCAGAGAAGCGGTACAAAATATGTTTTAAGACTAACATTATTAACGAATGATTTATGTTACATTGGTTTGGACTTTTAAAATATTACTAAAACTTTTTTTTTCGCGAATTTAGTTTTGTTTTACAATCTTAATAATAATCTGAAAATAATCTGTAAATCTTTGAAAAGCATTACGAAATTTATACACCCTCAAAGTGATGTATTCTAAATGAGTTTTCATTTAGAATGAATTAAACAAAAAAGTGTTTTAAAAATGTAAGTAACCATCGGAGGACTGAGTCTTCGTTAAAAATATATGCTTTGAACCTCAAATTTAAATGTGCATTTTTAATAACATTGATATTGCAGCACTGCAGTTAAGCTTAATTTATAAAAGTATTAAAGTGATGCAAAAAGGCTTTTACCACCATTTTGGGAACATATTTCGTAGGCTTGCATGGATTGTGCACATATTTTAAAACAAACGATACACAACTGTTACGTTTATGTAGTCCTATTAGAACAAGTTCCGCGCTGTTGTTTAATATTCTGAATGCCATGCAATATCGTGAAGATATCACAACAAAATTGTTCGTCATTTTATGCTAATAGGAAGGAACCTTGTAATTTAGGGAACAGAAAGCAATTTGTTCCAAAATGATTTGCCCCCCGAACAAGCATTTTAAATATTTTAAGTGCGATTGGGTTTTTATAGAAATGTTCACAAAAATTGTGCTGAAAAGAGGAAAACCGCGCGGGAAAATAAAAATAAATAAATAAAAGTATAAATTTTCGCCAAACTTAAACTCATTTTACTTTCTAAAATTGATATTCACAAAAACGCATTCATGATAGAAGTTCCGAGTAAACACCTGTAGATGTGCAAATTTAATTTTCAATACGCACGTCGAAAATTAGTCGTCTCTATCGATTTACGGCACTGCGATTCATCGGAGACCAAGCTTTATTTGCCTTGATGTCAATAAATCATTTTTTTTTAGTAAATCATAAATCAGCACAGTTCTAATGAGTACACGGAGTACTCTGGGTACTTACTTTTCAGAAAGGAATATGCTAAACGTCAGGTACCGTCAGCTTCGACATTTAGCATTGCCGAGCAACAGATACAAAGAAAGGTTTGTTAAGCAGACAGTAGACAGCTAAATAATTCTACCACGGCCAACTGAAAACCTCAGCCTGCAGCAGTTGTTTGGGACCTTTTTTCAAAGTTCATCTTTTCATTTTCGTAAAAACTCGACAAATGAAACGTACAGAGGGAAATAAATAAAATCGATTTAAATAATATGGTTTAAAATTTTTCTCGATTTAATAATATGGTTTCGTTAGTTCGTTTTTAAACTATATATATATATATATATATATATATATATATATATATATATATATATATAATATGTGTGGGTACGTAATGATATTTTAATTTAATTTAATTAAGAATTTAAATTTAATAATTTATTTCTTAATTTTCCATTCAATTTAGACCATATTAACTTCATTCTAAAACACTCTCTTATTTTCTGATCCAATTCCACTTTTTCTATTTGATTAATGCAACAAAAGTTCCGTGAAAATATTTTGTCAGCAGTTTGAACACTCCGAGTGAAGGGATAAAATATGGCTGGCTTAAACAATTTCTTCTAAAAGACCCCTGTCTTTCATTTGCCTAAATAGGCTTATTTAGTCAAATCCCCATCAAAATCTCATGGTATCAGGGGTCATTAATTTCTCTCTCTCTTTTATGCAAATCTGCTCTTTCGTCAGCGCGCACGCACACGTATTATGTAACATACATACTATAATAGGAAATAATATTGTCTTTTAAAGTGTATTGGCATACCAAACGTCCCATTTGAAGTCATTTCAAAAGAACGGCTGAAATTTTTATTGAGTCGATTCAATGTCATTCCGTTTTAGCGGCTAAGTGTCTGCTACATTCAAGAATTTCGAAATCTAATTTTACACCATTCGAGTTTTAATGTCATCTTTTAGATTGTTTCTTCTTAAATAAATCAACATTTTCTGTTATTTGTTCCGATTTTTACCTTTTCATGATCACCAGGGTGGAGAAAATTCCGTGAATGATCAAAACCATATCTATTTCGCTTTTGTTTGGCCTTCGTGTTCACAGCTTTCATTTATGATATCGTGATTTTGTTTTTGTGACATTCAACATTTTACAGAGATGCAGTTGGTGTTTTCCTATCTTCTTTCTTCCTTATCTTATATAAATAAGTGAAAGTGAAACACTGTCATTTATAGACGTTACATATACTATACACCATTGAAAGGCAACCAACTCATCATTCTATCTGAACTGAATAAAAGAACCAAAATGTTGAAAAAATATGGAAACAAATTTTTTTTATTGCTTTCAGTCAGTGTTTTGGGTCGGTCAACTTTCTGTTGCGTCGGTCGATCATTGAAGTATATTATTACATCAACAATTGGATTTCAGAAGGTATACTGACAATCCGTTGATAAAAATATATTAGGAATATTTATTAGTTAAATAAAAAAAACTTTAATTTCAAAGGAAAATTTCAAATAAGACGACTATAAATACATTAAAGATCTGTTAAGTAAGGCTTGAACAGTAAAATAATTCGTTTAGTCTAAGATTGAATTAAATAATCGTAGAACTTCTTCTTTACTTTTTAATTCGAGGAAGCTGTTTGCAATGTCAGTAAGTATATTCATATAGAATGAGGTATCGGGCAGAATTCCGAGATCAATATCTGCATTATTTTCTGAAAATTCAACTTTATAGGAAAATACCAGATAATTGAAGAATAAATAGACATCTTTTAGCTGTTTAAATTCAATAGCGAAAAGAAGATTCCATTCTAAAGGAAGAGTTTGACAGTTTCAGATTATTTGTATTATAACCGTTATTTCGAGAAAAGTGATATAAAAGTTATTAGGCTTTAAAGCATAATTAGACCTTAAATGCGTTGAGAATGTGATTCTAGCAAATATTTGGAAAGAAGTAGAAATTTTTTTCAAAATATCGCACTCAACTTCACTGCTCACAAAAGCCAAAGGATATTTCAAAATGAATATAAAAAGATAAAAGGAAGCGATTGATTTTTTTTTTTGTTAAATCACAATGTGTGGAAAACATTATTTTCACAATAAAAATATTATTTTATTGTGAAAATAAGAGTCAAAACTTAAATATAGTTACTTGGACACACACACGGAAAAATATTTGGGGCACCATCCCAGTTCGACAGAAACGTTGAGTGCAAATTGAAATGTTCTAGACAGGAGTGAGGCGAGTCTCGGAATGAAGGGGAGACTGACTAAATTCAGACTGTCTTGTTGAGTGCCAGAGCGATTGCATTTTTATTCAGAAGGAGAGAGACTGAGGTACTCGATTTGGAAGCCCTGGGAAAACTAGCGTGCAAAGCGATTTTGGTTTTGTCACGAGACCGGGTGAGGTGAGAGTGACATGAAGGAGGAGATGAAGCAGTTGCGTTAAGATTCAATGGATTAGCTGATAGTTCAAAGATGCCTTCTGGAGAGGCCGATGAGTTACGATGTCTAAGGGGGAGATCCCATTTGGTGATGGCACAGGGGAAGTTATATTTACTATTGCAATGTGCGCAGTCGGTTTGTTTTGCAAATGTAGGATTGTCGGGATCTTTAATTTTGAGGAAGAATCTAGTAGAAAGTTTAGTAAAGAATGATTAAATGTCTTCCATTTTTAGATATTTTCGGATGACTTCATTGCGAACATACCAAAGGTACATCAGTTATAATTCTAAGAATTTTGTTTTGAATTACTTGGATTTCTATAGGGGGTGTTCTGTAAGACACCAGAGCTGTGGTGCATATGTCACTATGGGTTGTATCACTTGCTTGTAGAGTCGGAAACTGTTGCGGAGGGAAAGCGGGGAGTGGTGACCGATCAGAGGGATAGACCTCTGATTATGAACCTTAGACCAGAACTTGTCTTGTACTTGGCATGATTCCTGAATGATAATTTTAAATCAAGGATGAGACCGAGGTATTTCAATTCAGAATCCCACATTAAGTCGTCATCGGAGACGGAGAGTTATTTGAGCATTTTCTTGGTTTGTCCTTTCCAGAAGACGAGGACATGGGTTTTTCAGTGTTAATGGATGCACTTCAATTTTGACTAAGGCCCCTTGGAGTTCCTTCGTGACCAATTTGATGAAGGTTAAGATTGCTTTGTTGTCAGCAAACATGCAGTTCATTGTATATTCAAATTTGGGAAAATCTGAGTTGAAGATGCAGTAAAGAAGCGGACTGAAAGCTCTATTTTGTGTTGTCCCGGCTTGAAAAATATTTGTCATGGAGAGTGTTTGCTGGACTTTGACTTTAAGAAAATGGGCAGTTTTTAGGTCCAAGAGATATTCACTGGATAAACACTATTCTTGTGTCCGAAATTCAAAAAATCCATTAGTGTCAATGGTTGGGGTTCATTACCTTCATTGTAAACATAGGATAAAGGGCGAAGGTTGAGGACAGCTTCAACTTCTACGAGCAAGGTAGAAAGTTCTTCATAACTCAGTAGAGCTTTTCCGATGACTTTCCTTAAGCAATCTGTCACTGATTTCACAAGTCGTTCATAAAAACCTCCCCACCATGCAGCTCGTTCCATTATGTTTTTCCAAACTATTCTTTGCTTGGCAATAAAATCTCGTAATTTTTCATTGTACATTATAGAACACAAAATATCTACTTCCTTTTTAACTCGCTGAAAAGTTCTGAAGTTGTCTGAATAGATTACTTTGCAGTTATTTCTTCGAGCTAGAAATCTTCGGAAGGCCATTAAGAAAGAATTTATGGTCATATCATAGGTTAATTCCAGGTGTATAGCTCTCGTCACACCGCAGGTAAATAATACGATATAAGATTTTCGCGCACTTTTGGCTTCTTTGATGTAGATCGGACCTGCGAAATCCAATCCACATACGACAAACGGTGGTGTTTCACTGACCCTATCTTTAGGTAAAGGTGCAGTTACTTGGGTAGTAGGTTTCAATGAATATTTCTTGCAGATGAGACAATTTCTGATAAGGCTCTTCACGAGTTGTCAACCTTTCGAAATCCAATAGTGGAATCTAATTTTAGCAAGAGTGCAGGCTACACCATCATGCATGATTACATCAAGTTCCTTGCGAACAATCAAAGTGGTCAACCATGAGTTTTTAGGTAAGATAATCGGATGTTTTTCTTTGGTGGTCAAATCACAAAACTCTAATCTTCCTCTAAGCCTTAAGAGTTTATTTTCATCCATGTAAGGCCTGTGATTAATTAACGGAGAATATTTCTGTACTGGATTACCTTCTTTTAAATATTCGTATTCTTTTTTGAACCATTTTCTTTGCTCAGTTCTAATCAAGTGATTTTCAGCATCCATTAACTCTTCCGTAGTCAATGGAACCTGAACATTACTGAGTTTTTTCAGTTTCATGACAAATCTGTACACTTAATCTGTAACTCGCACGAGTTTTTCGAAGCTTCTATATTTACTGATGTCTACAGGGTATGATAATTCCTCAGTCAGACATTCATATTTGACGATATTTGTACCCTTCTTGTATTCCAACTCATCTGTTTCGGTCACTTCAGGGTTTTCAGGTTTGGGCCAAAATTCTCCCGGTTGACGTAGCCACTCCGGTCTATGTAACCAGGACGAATTTTCAATGAGTTGAGAAATATTTGCACCTCCTTGAAGCCATATCAGCCGCATTAGTCACTCCAGGACAATGATACCAGTCAGAAGGAGACGACAGCCTGTGAATCTCTTCAATCCGATTTCTAGCGAAGGGTTTAAATTTCTTAGGAGTTCCTCTGATCCAAAAATAGACTATTTTCGAATCTGTCCAGAAATAACAAGGACATTTAAAGTTCAGAGCTTTAAGGATACTACTACTAAGCTTTGCAGATAATAAGGCAGACATTAACTCTAATCTAGGCAAAGTCAAGGTTTTCGAAGGGGCTACTCTGTTCTTAGAAGCAACAAAAATTGTTTCAATCTGTTGATCAGGTGTCGTTGCACGTAAATACGCAACTGTTGCGTATGCTTTCATACTTGCGTCGGAAAAACAGTGTAGTTGAAGACTTTCGAAATTATCAAATGAAATTGTGGTGAAATAGTAATGTGGAACATAAAAGTTTGCGATTTGTGGAATTTCATTGCACCACCCTTTCCATGTCGAGATTAAATCTGCAGGTAAATCGTCGTCCCACTCAGTGACTTTAGACCAAACTTCTTGCATCAGACACTTGATTCGTAATGTGAATGGCCCCAATAGACCGATGGGGTCGAAAATACATCCTAGAACTTGTAAGATAAATCTCTTCGTGTCTATTCTCTTAGACACAAATTCGATCAGACCATTCACGTCAAAATAGAACAAGTCCTTGCGATTGTCCCAAGCTATACCTAAAACCTTGTAAAGGAGATTTCCTTCCCCAATATTTTTGGAATCATCAACAGAAATTATATTGTTCTCTTTCCACAATTTTTGCAAATATTCAGAATTAGTTCGCCATTTGTGTAAGCTCAAACTTGCTTTATCAAAAATTTCTTTAGATTGTAATGTAACGGACAGGGCTTGCTCTATAGTGTTGAGACAACCAATGACATCATCGACATAGATATTCTCCTTCAAGAATGACACAGTTTCAGGATACTTTCCACAAAACTTATCTAAATGGTGTTTAATTGTTGCAGCCAATAAAAAGGGGTTACTATTAATCCCAAACAAAACTCTAGTGAATCTATAAACTATGGATGAATCAGAGTTGTCAATTGGATCTTTAGAGTACAAAAATCGGGTGATGTCTCTATCATCTTCATGAACTAAAATATTCAAAAAGGCTTGACGTATGTCGGTCGTGAAAGCTACGGGTTTGAGTCTGAATCTCAAAAGTATGTCGAAAATTTCGGGGTATAAATTTGGACCGACATGTAAACAGTCGTTTAACGACAAAGAGTTTGAAGACTTCGCGGAGGCATCAAAAACTAAACGTAATTTACTGGTTGCTCGGTCATTTCTGACAATTTCTCTATACGGTAGATAAAATGTGACGTTATCAGTTTCATCCGGATTGGAAACCAATTATATGATGCCCTGTTTTATATAATCACCAATTACTTCTTTATATTGGTTAAATAATTCAGGATTTCTAAACAGTCTTCTTTTTAATCTGGAAAATTTTGCTCCCGCGATTTCTCTATTATTATTCAAATGTTGTTTATCTAACTTCCAAGGTACGCGAACGGTATATCACGGATAATCATACTTAATGTTTGATTCAAAGTGAGACATAATTTCCTTGTCAAGAGAATCATATTCCCTACTACAGTCAATTAAACCTGAATTTTCTAAATTCCAAAACTTTTATATTTGTTTGGATATCAAATTTTCCTCTACAACTACATTAAAGACAAGAGATGTGTGATTATCACTTTGTTGGCCTTGTAGGCACCAACCAAAAAGGGTCTCAACGGCAACAAGATTTTTGTTGAGATGATTTATTTTTCCAGTTACTACTTAATAATAGTAATCAGCTCCTATCAAAATATTTATAGGTTCATCACAATTAGGGGAGTCAGCAAGTATATAATTCCTTAGTTCTGTATTTTTAATTATTTCTTCTGATTTAGGGGGCGATATGTTACTGCCTGATATTTCTTCAGTAACTAAAGCCTCAATTGTTAATCTTGAATTCGGAAAAATCTGTATTCTAACGTTATTTGCACGACATCATAATTTTTTTCAATAGCTTTTTTATGGCCGAAACCGAACACTGATAATTTTTCTTCTCTTATTTTTACAGGTTTTATTTTATCAACTAAATCTGAGACACGAACTATCTCATAGATCCACAGCCGCAGTGTTCGTGTAAAATACTCGTCAGAATTAGTTTTAACTCGAACATAACAAGTCTGCAATAATATTTTGTTTCTTTCATTATTATGAGAAACCGCAGAAAGAATGGATGACTCAGTAACTTCCGTTTCCTGCATCTCTTTATTTCTGTTCTTCGATTATTTAAAACAAATAGTTGGATTATGCTTTCCCCCACAAAGATTGCATAATAATCCAGACCTGCAATCTTTAATTCTATGTTTTGAACCCAAACATAAAAAGCATCTGCCCAATGTTTTTAATTTATTTCTTTTTTCATCGACGCTGATATTGCAAATTTCTGGTGGGGGATCCTTTTTGCAAAACAAACAAGATTTATTATTTCTCGAAACTACGTTGAAGCCGTACGTAGTATTCGGAAACGGTTCTTTCTTTTGAGCCCTGTGGCAAATGGCCTTGACTGGCTTTTGATCAAATGATTTACGAGACGAATATGAAATGGTCTCTACTTCTGATTTCCAACCAAATAAAATCTAACAATTTTTGAATATCTGGTTCGGATCCTTCTTTCACGTTAATCCTGTTTAATTCCAAAACCAAATCATGGGGTAGGATTTTTAGAATAGGAATTAACATAGTGCTGCACGAATTTGATTCAACCCCCAACGATTGTCAACTTCTCACATTCATTTCTATATCATCATACAATATATTTAATCTTAAGAGGTCATTCGATCTATAAACTGGTCTTAGATTTAAGAGTTCATTCATGTGATGATTAATTATGAGGTCTTTACGACCGAACCTATCCTTCAATATTTTCACTGCTGAGTCATAGTTATCATCTGATATTTCGAAGCCTTCAATAGCGTTTAAAGCTGGACCTCCTAGAAATGATTTCAAATAATTAAATTTATCGATTTTAGTCAAACCGCCATTATCATGAATAGAAACTTTAAATGTGTTCCAAAAACTTGTGAAATGAGATATGTTACCGAAAATTTTTTGAATGTTCAATTTAGGTAATTTCACTTGTTTACGTTCCATGAGAGAATCTTGATTTACATCAATATTTACATTTTGGATTTCACCGAGATTTACAATATTAACAACATTTTTCTCTTTCAGTTTCTTTTCAGCGCGAAATATAGCTAACCATACTTTATCTGCATATTCAGAAACAGTAGATAGTTCGGCTTTGAATTCCTCGACACTACATAAATTACCTATTTGTTTATTTACTTCTTCTAATTCTTTATTTTCAATAGTCAGTTGGTTTAAATTTTCTTCTAATTTATCCAAATCATTAGATTGTAAAAATTCTTCTATTCTATTTACCAATTTGGTCACGGAACTTCTGCCAAACGATCTGGATTTTTTCAATTTATCGAGTTCCATTTTTAAATCAATCTTCTACTTAGATAAATAAATGTCAAAATCCTACCTTTTGCAGTCTTTGCAATTTGCATAGGGGATTCAAATGCAGTATCCAAAGGCAAATGTGTCTCAATCGAATATGATCGCTTTCCCGGCCGATGCACCATTTAAAAAATACTGAAGTTCGGTTCAGTGTTGCAAGCAAACGGCTCGGGAAAGAAAAGAGATCATATCATTAACACAAACATTTATTTGAGACACATACACACACATGACGACACAATACAAATATTCAAGTTTAACTGCTTTTAAACTTTCAAAAAGGGGAATCTAAAAAGGGACTTATAGTTCCGCGAAAGTTTGGCTGTTTTCGCCACCGAAGTCTAAAACGAAATTCTCTCATTCTCAGGTGAGGAGTTCAATTTTTATACTGGCGAGAGCGCCATCTATAGGCTGTTTCTAAATTTTCCACAACGGTCTTGCAAAATGATAATAGATATTTTGTATGCATTCCTTTTATTAATGAACATGACAAACTTAGTAATAATTTACAACTCACAGAAAGAAGGTTAAAAAACACCGTAAGATCTTTAAAAAGTAAAGATATACTATTAGATTATGAGTAAGTGTTTTTGGATTAGGAAAATGAGGGGATTATCGAAAGGATTAGTGAAAATGGTCATGACAGAAATAAGAAAATTCATCACCTACCACATAGACTTGTGTGCAAAGAAAACTGCACCACCGAAATATGCCCTGTATTTGATGGGTCTGCTCGTTATGGACACTTTTGTTCTCTGAACTCGTACATTGAAATAGAACCTAATTTAACTGACATATACCTGCAATCTTGAATTGGTTTCGTTTAAGAAAAATAGGAAAAGGTATTGGATAATCGGAAACCATTCTTGCAAATCGCTTTACACTAAAACGACAGGAACTTTCAACGTTTCTTGTGGTGGGAAGCCCTTATTACAGACATTATCTAGAATTGTTTGGAGTATCGAGCAGCCTTTTTGTGCTCGATGCAGTATTAAGCTTTCGTCTAAAGCGGGCACCTGAACATTTGAAAACTACAGCTGAAAGGCATCTAGACTCTATGTACGTGGACATTTGCGAATCTTGGAACGAGACGCTAGAGAATAGTTGACATTAGAAAAAGTCGACTTACGTAGTTGGAGACATAATGACATGCATTCACCTATTTTGGGCGAATAGGGATCACCTGCATTGATCAGGATGATCCCTATTCGCCCGAGGTACAAGTTCTTGACCTTTTATGGAATGTAGAAAGAGATACTTTGTCCATCTCTTTCGAAGAGCTCATACACGAAGAAGGACACGTTTCAAAAAGAAAAATACTTCCCATTGTTCATCGGATTTTTGACTCGATTTCCTAATCTGATTCTGCAAGAAAATTGAGAGAAAGAAGCATTTTAGGATTTCTAATCTGTTACTCTATTTCCTAATTTGATTCTGCAAGAATGTTGAGAGAAAGAAGCATTTTAGGATTCTCCATTGCCTGAAGATATCGATAAGAAATTTCAAATTTGTAATCGTCAACTTAAAGACTTGAAATAAATAGAAATTTCCCGGAGGCTGTCAAATCTCGATCTTAAAGACGCTAACTTGTCTCTAGAAGTCTTTTGAGACGCTTCAAAATTGGCATATGCAACTTGCGTGTTTCTTCGAGCTGAAAAAGATGACAAGGCGACCTGTAAGCGCTATGAAAGGTTGTTCCTTTGAAGGGCATTTCTATCCCAAGATTGTAACGGTTATATTGCATGATTGAAGCGAGGTTAGCTGATACGATAAAGAGAGATTGCATCTAGAAACCTCTATCTGTCTCATCATATACGATTCCATGTATTTTCTACATTGGATAAAAAAAAAGAAGGTTCATGGGCAATATTAGTTGCAAACAGAGTGGAGGAGATAAGAAAACTATCTTCTGGAAAAATTAAGAAATATACTTGGAATTTTTAGTCCAGCTGATCTCCCATACAGAAGATGTACTGTGAAGAACCTCATCCAAAATCATGGGTGGCAAGGACCTGGTTAGATCCAAAGAAGATAGGTCAAAATCTGCTCGTTTTACAAATATGGAAATGATTAATTCCGCAAAGAAGAAGACTATCGTAACCGCCTCTGTTTCACAGCTTGAGGGAAAGTATCATCAATTTTTGCCATATATTAAAATTGTCTGAAATACAGCTTGGCTTTTACAAATTTGAAGAATGTAAGAAATGGATGAACAGTAGGTCAATTGAATTATGATGAGATCAGGAAGACCGAACGTACATTTTTGAATTAAGTGCAGTTAGAAGCATTTCCTGATGATAACGACAAAAGATTAAAACCTTTACGAGTTATCAAAGACTCTGAGGGAGTTCTAAGAGTGAAAATCAGAATATTTTTTAGGGATGACCATAAAGATTTTCGTCTACTCATAATTCTTCGTTCTGATCATTCTGTTATTATGACTCTTAATGAATAAATACAAAAGTCATGCCATTCTAGAGTTCAGATGACTATGAACCATCTTCGGAAAAACTACTGAATTTTGAAGTCAAGAAAAACTATAAAAATAGTTTTGCATCGTCTTCAACAGGTGTGATACAAAACCTGATTCCGTTCTGGTGAGCCTATATGCCTCAAGACTGTGTCAGAGATGCTGAAAGTTTCGAAATCATAGCATTAGATCTTTGTGGACCTGCCACCCTTAAGGGTGGAAGAAAGGCTTAGAATTTTATCATAACTTGTGCTGTTTACCGCCACCTTGCAATCCACCTTGAACTTTTGAAATCAGTGTAAACTGAAAATCTCCATCTGAATTTGAGAAGATTTATAGGACGGGGAAGTCAATCTTTTGTCATCCATTCAAACAATGGTACAAACTTGAAAGATACTCATTGTCCACGGAAAGAAGCTGATTTCGAAAAACTGAAGAATATTGCAATCCTATTTTTTGGACTTTCATCTTTCCAAAAGCTTCCTGGTGGGGAAGATTTCGGGAGACACTAATCGGAATTCTGAAGAGGATTTTAAGAGAAACATCTTTAAATCACGAAGAAATGATCACAATTCTTTGTGACTGTGGAAGAGTAACGAATTCAAGATCACTTATATTTCGGAAAATGCCGAAAATTTGGAACCCCTTATTCCCGCAATGTTCCTGCACAATATTTGAGAAACCGGCGTGTGTGATTTGAACATAATTGAAGAAACTAAGTTTAATAAAAGATTGCCCTACCGAAACAGAGTTCAACAGGATCTAAGAAATTATTTTCGATCGCAATACTTTGATAAATTGTGAGAATTACAAAAAGTAAAAAGAGAAACCGCTTTATGTATAGGAGACATCATTTTGGTTGAAGATAAATCAAAGATTAAACTGGAATTTGGAGGGAATTTTATAATTGTTCCAAGGAAAAGACAATTAAGCTAGAGTAGCTCTTGTTAAAACCAAGTTTGGCTCTTTTCTTCGTCCTATGAAGAAATTATATCCACTTGAAGTGAGGGAAAAGGATAAACCTGTTGTATATAATACTAAAATAAATTCTCTATTTTCAGATGCTAATAGACGTGAGACTTTTCCCATCTCCTTAGATATGAAGAATTCCCTGATGGAGCTATTTGCTTCTCTTCCACATCCTTCTAAGAAACTTGACAGTGGACAGTGGAATATCATAAAGACGAACTATTTCCTTTTTTTTTTTTTGTAATTTATGGGCTTTGCACCTGTTTTTATTTCCTGTTTGGTAGCGCCAGCGAATGATCTTTGAACTTTAATATTATTTTTTTGTACTTAATGTGAACTTAAGTATTTTTTTGGAGAGAACTCAGTGCAAAGTGGATGTTCCTTGGTGATGTTTGTAGTACTAATCATTAAATAATGCTTAAAATTTCGAGAAGACTCATCGAAACCTTCTCTCTGCGTATTTAGGTTTCGAATATCGGATATTTTTTTCAGGCGAAGTCTGTCCCCCAATAATTGAATCAAAAGCTAGTAGGGTCGGCGGAAAGGCATGTGGATCCTTTTTGTATATCCATCAGAACATATAGAATCTAATCCACAATATTGACAGAAGTACATGCAACAGGACGCGAGTGCCACGCGTTAATCGTTCAGCATGGTCACCTAAATCTCTCGATGGTCATCTCAATACAACTGACCCTATTTAAAGAACTGAGTCAGGTTATTCAGCAATTTTTATAACCATTTTTCGCCACTTTCATTCCATGGCAGCTTTCAATTTGGAAGTGACGTACCAGGCATCTGGTCGCTTTGCCAGATGTCTCCGTATTTGCGTAATCGAATAATTTCTTTTCTTTTTTTCTAATATCATTGCTTCGTAAAAAAATCAATTGCATTTTTATCTCGTTATTTTAATTTTAAAGCATACCTTAACTTTTGTGAGCAGAGTAATGATTTTCTGAAAAATAAACAATTATAATCAATATAAAATGTTTTCTTTTCAGACTTTTATCGAGCTGAGGGAACTCGGTAATTAATTTTGTCACTGATTTACTTCATACTTACTGCTGAGACGTGGGAAAGGTTTGGAAGAGTGCAGATTGCCATCCGAGTAAGCCTTGTAGATAGGAATGCTGGATCTTCTGTGTGAGATGTGTGATCTTCCAGAAGATTTCGCAGTCTGCCTGAGGTATAAACAGTAATTTGTAGTTGAGGCAGTCATAATAAAAAAAGTGTTTGCGTTTGTATAACTGCTAAGATAATGGTTCAAGATGGACAGAGATCATTTCCGAAAAACGAGGAGTTTGATGGTTATAAAAAATACTTATAAGCAGATTAATTTTAGTTATCGACTTGGTACGCGTGTAACAGTATTTTGTTTGAGTGATTTTTATAAATAATGATGACATTGTCTTAAATGATGTTAAAACATTTTGTGAGTTAGCCCATTATTTCGAAAGATGTAACGATTTTCCCAACTTTGTCCGAGCCAGGAATCATTCACAAGTTTAGTTAAATACCGTTAGTCCTCCATTAATAATAACTAAAGATGAAACTTGGAATAATGACTTTGTCGATAAATACAAGATGAAGATACTTAATAATTTTAATAACTATTTTTTATAATTCTGATTAAGAAAGAAATTTAACAGGAATAGAGGAAACAAATTTATCGAGGAGCATATAAAATTTCGCATTATTGAGATTAAAAACTTGTGTGGGCAGTTTAGAACCAAATTATCAAAATCGCGTGATTTAAAGAATTTAAATGAAATAAATCTCAGATTAATTAGTAATGGCAGTAAATAATTATGATATTGTTAATTAACTAAGCAAAAAATGTAGGATTATAATCAATATTTCTTTTTATTTCTTCTGTTTCATGTATAAAAAAATTGAGACATTATAGTCAATATTTATAGCAAATTAAATGGTATTAACGAATCTGTTTAAAAAGAACTATTTCTTTCGAAAACCAAGCATCTATAAAAAGATTTTTTTGTTATTATATTTATTATTTTGTTTTGTTTGTTTATTATTTTTTATTTATTGCTTGAAGAACTATTTGTTTCTTTCCTTTTTAGAAACTGGTTACTTTTGAAACTTCTTTATCCGTTCACATCTTTCTACTCCCATGAAATTCCGTAAATAGCAGGGAGAAAAAATGGAAACAAATTAATATTGTTAACAATATATCCTTGGCAGCAACTTTACCAAGCTTTATGCTTAAAAAAAGTTAAAGATTTCTCCTTTCGATTAAAGTATTGAAACATTTGAAAAAAATTTCGAGGTATAATTAATAATAAGGTAATGAATAAATTTTTCATAAATATCTGCTCTCAGATTATTGTAAAAATTTGATATCCAAATTACTTTGAGGGAATCTAAAAAAAATTACAATTGGTGCAATGATGAGATTAAAGTTTCAGCTCATTAAGATCAAGGTATTCAGACCAAAACAATTTAAAACGGCTATTTTTATAAAATTAGATCCTAGGTGCGGGGTTTTATTTTAACCTTTCACTTCCCATGGATAATTCATAAACAATGGTCCTGGCTTCAATTTTCAGTATGGGACTTGTTTGACTAATACTTTTATCGCATTATAAGAAATAGTAGAAGTCCGTTTTAACAGTAACTTAAACCCTAAAAATTGGTATTAAGTTCTTTGTAAGCGAATAAAGGCTCTTTCATAATTATTGGAGCTTTTGTAATTATTTTGAGCTTTTATAATTATTTAGAGCTGATTTTATCTAACCACGTAGATAAAATCACGTTTCCTTGATTAGTTTGATAAACTTCTTTTATATGTTTACTTTTTGTGATCTATTTTTCCATCCTTTCTCATTTTAAAATTAACCATCTTAAGATACGAATATAGGAAATGGAAGTCAATTAAGTAATGTACAAGAAGATCATTGCAAATTGTATCCACCTCTGAATTCCATCTTGAAGTGCTTCTTTAGCATCAGGGACGTTCAAGGTAGAACTGCCTCTTCGTTCAGAAATCTTACGGACTGTCAAGTTGCTGGACCGGAAGGATTCCACCGATATCTCGCTGGAAGTGAGCGAGTCTCTCCGAGGGGAGCGGTTGTAGTCCATGAAGACCAAGGAGTTCGATCTGCGATGGGGAGATTCCAAAATCGGTAACTTACTTGGAATGGTTTTCTTTATACTCTTTCCGGATGCTAGGATTTCATCTGTATCTGTATTTTGAGTAATTTCTTCGCCATTGTTGCAAACAGAGGGCAGCAAAAATGTCTTTTCCTTTGACATAGTGGTTTGCAAAGAAGAGTTTTTGATGCCAGCATTGATCTTCGCTGTGGTATGGCCAAGATCTATAGTAATAGAGCGCCTGTGTTTGTGTATGGACTCCGACGTGCTAATATAGCCGGAATCTTTCACCAAAGAGTGGTCACTTTCTCCCTGGGTTGAGCTGATATCAGCGATTTCTGTATTTTTGCGCTTATCTTTCATATTCCCATCTTTCATTTTAATTTGGATACTTACACCTGGATCTGTCTTTCTTTCAATGACTAATCGCACTTCACCTTCGTCGAGTGAAGACGATTTCGCAGTTCCTGTTAGACGCCGACCCTTGTTATTTTTGTCCTCTTTGTTCTCATCATCTTCGAGCGCTGCACTGGATTTGATTTCTTGTTTCGACGAATCGATTTTGTTTCCCTCTTTCCTACCATTCCCGGTTTCTGCAACTGTAGTGGCATCTTCTGCATCATCGGGGTTTCCTCTTTTGGGAATTTTAGACTGACTTTTGAGAGCCTTTTCTTGAGGGGTCGTTGCGAGGCTTTTTGGGTTAACTTTCGATTCTTTTTTTGGTATCGTATCAACACAAGGTGTAGATGCATCCGATTTAAATTTGCGGCCTGACTTTTCACTCAAGACTTTTGCAGTCTTTACATGGGACACTTGATGCAAGGATTTAGTAAGTTTTTCAGACGCATCCTGTTGAGATTCCTTTTTTAATCTTCTTGTTTTCATGGATCCTGCATTTTTATCAGTTAGGACCTCTGAAGTTACCCGAGGTGCTGGTACGCTTTTAGCCGCACTATCGGTAATTAGTATTTTTCCTTTTGGCACTTTCTCATTGTCCGTTTTATCAACATTTTCACTGTCTTGTTTTGCATCAGATTTACTATTTATACCAGGTTTCTTAGATATATGGTTGAGTTTCTTATTAGTTAATTTGTCATTTTTGTTCGTCTTTTCAGGAACAGTGATTGTCTTTTCTCTCTTGAGTTTCTGACTTGTGAAGGTAGGTTTTCTTTTCAGAGTGTGTATGGGGCTACTACCAGATCCAAAATGCACCCATAAAAACCCTGGCTTTTCTAAATTTGGATATTCCCCACGTCTCTGGTACGACGACTTTTGTGAATTATCGAAATGAAAACTTGATCCAATCTGATTGTTACCACTCGGTATTATTAGGCTACTATTAAAAACGGTCAATTCACCATTTGAATTCAGTTTTCGAAATGCTGAGTTCGCAATAGCGACTGCTTTTTCAGATTCTAACGATCTGTCGCGGATGGATGATCTCCTTTTTGTTTTATTTTCTGAATTTCTATTATGATTTTCAAGTGATTCTGATCGAGCTAATGAGTTCGACTTACGTAAATTTCTTTCTCTAATAGCTGGAGTTGTATAAAATAGTGCACTACGATTTTGTACTTTTGTCTCGGGAGTTTTTCCTTTGCACTTTAAGCTGGTTCCGTCAGATTTTGCTTGGTAAAAAACAGCACTAGGATTATGTTTCCCCGGAGAAGAGTTTGTTGAACTATTTTTAGATTTTATTTCAGCTGCTTCATCTACGAGTTTTTTCTCTCTGTTTGACTTCTTTGATTCATTGATTTTTCTCCCGTCCCTTATGCTTTGCCTATCCTCTTCCGATACCTCAGCTGCATGAGACACTTTCAGAAATTCATCCGTTTGTACAGACATATTGTTCTGAGAAGCTATCTTTTCAGGATGTTTAAGAGATTCTCTCCTCGGTTTCAAAGACATGTCATACCGTGAAGCGGTCTGCACTGATATCGATCTGTGCATCTCTACGCAGTCTCGATTACTTTGCACTTCTGCCGCAAGCGCTTGATTATCCCTAGTTTGGAAGTGGCTCGCTTTCGGAAGCCGATCGAAATCAGTCTCATCTCTATTTGAAATTGTTTGACAACTATTATCTACTCGAAAAACTTGCGATGGTGCTTCGGGCTTTTTAGTTAATTCGGAAGCACTAATGAAATCCTGAAGATCGGTTATACTTCTGTCCGTCTGTATTAATTCTGGTGTTATTTGCCTGTCATCAATATTGACGAGTTGGTAAGATTCTTCTGATTGTTTTAAGTTTTCTAAAACCTTCTTTACTTCCTGTTTCTTGACGTCACATTTCGTTGATCCAACTTTTTCATTTCCGATTTCATTTTCCTTCGAATGCACTGATAGGTGGTTATCCGAGTTTAGTATCGCATTTTTATGATTTGAATCATTTGTATAATCGGCTTCTTCATGTACGGTTTCTTTAGCGTTATGTACATTTGTTTCTGTGTTTGATTTAATTTCTTCAATGGATGATATGTTTTGGTTGTCTTGTGACAGAAGCAGCAGCTTTGTGATATCCGGTTCAGGCTGTATTTCATCACTTTCATCGGTTTCGAATTTCGTTTCCGCTTCAGACGCAGATTCATCAGTTTGAAATTGTGTTGCATTCTTGGGAACTACAAACTGAGTTCTCTTGTCATTTGTTGCTTGATCGTCATCAGTCATCTGATCAGTCTGAGGTGACGTTTCTTTAGACTCTTTATCACCATCAAATGAATGATCTACATCTTCTTGTTTACAGTCGGTTTCAGTGTTTTGGAATTCGATTGCTTCAGGCGAACGGTTTTGCATCTCATCCTCCATTACGAGCTCTTCAGCGTGTTCTTTTGGTTCTTCCCTTTTATGCTCATTTAGTTCATTTTCTTGATTTGAGGAATCATGAAATATTTCATCCTTTGATTCCACTGTCGAATCTTTTACCTTGTAAATGGAATTTTCTCTATCATGTTGGTATATTTCTATTTTTCTATCCTTTCTTTCAATCTTTTCAGTTGATTCTGTTTCATTTTCTCTACTCAAGTATTCACTACTGTTTTCGTTACCCTCTATTTTTTGAATTTCTTTTGAAATTATATTCTGCTTTGAAACGAAATCCGTCCCCTCTTCTTTTTCACCTCTTTCATTTGAATCTATACTTTTATTTTCTTGAAAGTTTTTATCCACATTTTCACGTACAAAACTGCGAGATTCATTGAATAACTCTTTAGTGTCTGGAATTTTATCATGATTTTCACCACTCTTATTTAGTTTTGTGCTTTGTATGCCAATCTCATTTTCGGACCTCGACCCTAACTTTCGATCGGTTTGTAAATTGCTTACGGTTGTGTGCGTTTCTCCAGCATCTTCTGCCGAACTACTTTGAGTGGCAGTTGATTCTCTCTCAATAAGTACATTAGAATTAACTTCATCATCTTTTGAAATTTTGTCATCACTGTGAATGCTTTGCAGAATAGAATTCTTATGCCCCTTTTGATCATTTGAGGCCTTAGCTCTGGAATCTTCATCCCCTGATTTTTTACTTCTTTCCTGTTTATCCATTTGTTGTCCGTTTCTTTCAATTTCTGCTTCATTGCAACCTTCCGCATTGGTGACAGACATTTTTCTGCTTTTTCCGAAAGAATGAGGTAAGTTAGTCTTCTCCGTCCCGTTGTCACTTAATGGTGATTTAGATCCTTTTCTGCTCAATTCAGTTCTTTCGAATTCGTTTCTTTCAGTAGTGCCTTCGTATAAAGGTTCATCTTGTTGGACGGTATCCTCATTGTCATGTTTAGGAGGAAAGGCTGTACATTCTGCTTGATTTTCATTGGATAAATCTGATATTTCCGTTTCTTCTTTGTTTTTACTGTCTAGATGGTCCGAACTTACTTGCACTTTCATTTTCTGTGGTGCCTCTGCGCCGACGTTCACTTCTTTGTGCAAAAGGTAAGTTGGATCCCCTTCAACCGAAAATAACCTAATATCTGGCAGTAATGAGCTTTTTTGTATTTGGGCTGATCTGCTTTTTTGTTTTGTTTCTTCATCGTTTGTTTTATTTGGAAGAAGTTCTGACATGCTGTGGGCAGTTTTTAGAGGTTTCTGAGTTGATTTTCCTTGTTCTCTTTTTGGGCTCCGTTTTTGAGTGCCCAAGGATAGTCTTCGAATTCCAGATTTTTCACTTTTAACTTTTTCAGTTCCTTTGGGACTTTGTGTTTTAAGCTTCGATTCTCCTTTTGCAGTTTCAATTTGCCATTCTGATTTCTTGTCCTGCGACTTAACTACTACTGTCGTATTTTTCATTTGTTTTTGTTTCTCTACGGTTAATTTTTCTTGTCTTTTGACTCGAGTTGCAGCATTTGCTGTTTTGTTTTCCTTTGCACTTGAAATGCTTTTTTCATGGTCTGAACTTATTGATGCTAATACCTGTGAAGTATTGATAATTGAGATTTCCTTTTGCGAAGATTGCAGAGAAAGGTTTTTAATGTTTTTAAATTTGTGGCTTTCAGATTTTTGATGGATATTTTCATTAACTGAAGTTTCTTTTGCGTAGGACTTTTCTTTGTCTTTTATTAAATGTTTACTTTCATCATCAGATATTGCGACAATATGTTCTTTAAAGATAGTTGGGGACAAGATATCTTCAGAGCTTAATCTTGGGAATCCAGACATTTCACTTTTCGAACGCTTCTCTTCAATACTTGAAGGACGATTATCTCTTCCATAAAGGTTGTATTCGCCATCAGATAAATTTCCGATTTCCTTGAAGGTATCAGTACTTCCTCTTTTTTGTCGAAGACGTGACCTTTTTCTGTGGTAATGTCTTCTATGCCTCCTATGCTGGGTAAAATGCTGATATTCGTCATGTGGACTTAAATCCTTTTCAAGAGAGGGACGATGATGATGGTGATGATGGTGGTGATGGTGATGATGATAATGGTGATAAAGTTTATTTCTGAGAATTTTTTCCGTTTCTTCAGATTTGTTTTCGTCATTACTGTTTGCAATAACAGCATTATTCTGAGGTGGTACTTCTAGAAAGTTAATTGAACCTCTATGGTTCCCAGTGAGGAGTCGGCTTGAAGATTCATCATCATGGGCTCCAAATTCAATTTTTGGGCTTACGGATGAAGCTCTAACAGAACTCATACATTCGCATTTAATTTTTCTATTCAATTTATAATCGTCTTGATGAATACCTGACGTTTTCGAAAGCCTTTGACTTGATTCAACTTGGTCATCTTCCTTTTGGTCTTCCTTTTTGGAAACATCGTTTATATTTCGATTGGTGACATTTACATTCGCCTTCAGAGATTTTCTTCTATGTTTCCTTTTGAGGGTTGATGCCTCATCAGCATTATCATCCCCTCCATTTTCTTTTATGCGTGAAGAGTTTCGCCTGTGCTTGTTATAAAACACATCATCGTAATCTTCTCGCACAACATGTTTGTAGGACTTGTGGTGAGGCTGCTGCTGATCTTCATCCTGCGGCCTTCCTTTGTCATCTATGGCAGAAAGATAATTTCTCATTTCAGCTGCTCTAGCCTGCTTCTGAAAGTATCTTTTCAAGTAAGGATTGGCTTCTCTTTGCTCGGGACGATGCCCGCTACTCGTTTCGCTTTCTTCGGGTTCTTTGCCCCAAGTTCTCCCGTCGGACCTGCGCTTGCGCAGCCTCGTCACTTTAGCTTCCGCGAAAGCACTGCGGTGCTCTGTATCGCTGCCCACGCTGTCTGAGTACTCATTGCGAGCCGATAAATCCGTGCGTTCGGCTTCTTCTTGAGGCTTCTGAAAACTCTTGCTCTCATCAAGAGTCCCATCTCTCTGCTGACCTTTCACTTCGGGATTTGAAGAATTTTCAACCTAAGAGGCAAATAAGTGAATTAAATGACGGCAACATAAATAATGAATTCTACTTAAGTCTGTCTAGATTTTGATCTAATCTTCTGTAATACCGAGTTACGTGAAAAGACGATTATTTAAATTGCTCAAAGAATTTATTTTATGATAGGAAACTATAGGAGAATTGTTAGTTCATACATGGGGGGGGGGAGAAATTCATAAAAGTAGCCACAAAAAGGTTATATACGAATGTTATGTTCTTCTCTGTCAGACCTTGTAAAACGTTTTTTGCAGCAATTTGCAACAAATAACAACAGTGACTGACATGCAAAAAAGGGGAGAGGGAGTCTGAAGCAATGATAGTCGTTTTTGATTAAAAAACCTTAATTAAACGCATGAAAAAAAAAACTCAGCTTCATCACAGAGGGAGCCATCTATTTTTCTGTCTGTTACAAAGCAGGTTTCTTAGCATGAGGACCTCTAAAGAGGATTTTGGATGCACGCGATCTCTGTTTGTTCGCATTTACGAAGACATTAATTTGGCTGAATGAATACTTAGCTTATTAACTTGAACACCACGCACCCATCTAGATTAGTCGAAATATACTAACAAAAAAATATTGTTCATTCGTAACAAGTTTCTACATTTACTGCCAGATATCGAAATGGATAAAGGAGGCTGAAAAGAAAATGGAAACTTGAATTACTAGTATTTAAATAAAAGATGCTAATATTAAATATAAATAATTCGGTATTGAAAAGTCCTACAAAATATTGCACAGTAGGAAATTCTTTATAACAATTTAAAATACTTATAAGCAAAATATTATATTTCCAATTATAATGGAAAGAAATAGATTCCAAATTAACCTTTCCATGTTTATATATGTAGAAAAATTCTTGGATCGAAAAAAATTGATTCATTTCTAAAAATGCTAATCTACAGTTTTAGATGGCAGATCTGAAGAAATGAATGGAAATTGAATTTACTTCCCGTTTCCCACTCCAGAAGCGGCTTTTTATGAATGTCTAGTCCGATTTTTTTTTTCAATTTTGAAGATTTTCTTTGCCAGTTTTACGGTGCTGATGCTATATAGTTTTAAAAGTACGATTTGAGAAATATTTGATGCACAGAAACTAGTTTTGCGGGTTGCTTTTATTTTGACATTGTTAGGAATCCTCTTTGGTTCAATAGGCCTTTAGAAGGAAATTAATAGAAAAATCATCGCGCTGAATTTAAGCAGATTTATACAATCAATAACTTTCCTGTTATGCCATAATATGGATGGAATAAATAAAAATTCTCGATTAAATGAATTAGAAAGAGAATTGACGGAGAAAGATTTCAACAGTGTTGAGATCTGGAAAGGGCTTTCCTTGCTCTATTCCAGAGATGGCGGAACATTCGCATCACTGGCACGGGGCACGATATTTTGGACATCAAAATGGTTTCCATTTTAGAAAAAAATGTAAACCGTTTCGAATAACGGTTAGAAATAACAAAATTTACTGTGAAGTATTACGAACAAATGCGAGTGTTCCCATTTCATTTAAAAAAAGAACAAATATTTGTATGGTTGTTGAAAATTCGCTTGCTGAGAAAAAACTCGATTTGAAAAGAATTTTCTCCAGTTACTGATGGTGCTCCAAACATGGCGGGCGAAAAAATGACTTCATTAGTTTATTTCAAATTATTCACCAAAGCCTTACGTTCTAAGAGTGATTGAACATCTTTTGATAATGTAATGATTTAATCACTAAATTAGTTAACCTCATAGTCCCAGGCTTTAAATAATCATTAGTCCCAGACTTTAAATAATCGAAAGTTTGAGGATCTGTTAGATTAAGTCAACTCTATGTATAATTACATACTAATGTTTTATAATGTTCGCTGTTGAGCCGCGTGAACCTAATACAGGAATTTGTTGACTGCTTGGCAGAAATGAAATTGTTTCTGCAAAATTTGGAGGAAATAGAACGATATCCACTGCATTTAGATATTACGTGGCTCTGGAAATAGATGTTTTTTACAGTCGTAAGACAACATTTCAAGAACTGAATGTAAAGCTTCAGTGCACTAATAAAATAATTATCGTTATGATGGATCTCCTTCATGATTTTAATGCTGTATAAAAGAAGTAAACAATTTTGTTGTTGTTGTGTCAAATGGCACTTATCATGGACAAGCCCGCTGCTGAACCCAGCAGCAGATTAAGCCGAATGAAGCGTCTCTTGTATTTGAGTAGCGCCAACTAGGGCCAAGAGTACGACTTTGCTACCCACTCACCACATTCGCTTGCACAACCCCTTTTTACAGGGGGGCACATTCACACATCTCACAGATAGCACACCATGCCCGAACCGGAATTTGAACCCGGGACCTCCAGAACACGAGGCAGACGCACTACCTCTGTGCCAGCAAGCCGGCTAAACAATTTTATATAAACATTAACAACAATTAAAAAATTACAAAAATGTGTTTAGAGAGCGCTTATGCTGCTACTACTAAAATACAGATGAAAAAAACGAAATTAGAACAAAACCTTGTAGAAAATTATCAAGTTAATCGAAGGAAGAAAAAAAATAGAAAAAATCCGGCTTGATAACTTTCCCAAGGACTGATTTTTTTTATTTTTATTTTTTTGGTAAAAAGTTTGACTATTGTCTGAATATAGACTATTGTAACACTGAAAATCCCCAAAATTAAGGCCTAAAAAAATCACCAAATTTTATGAATATAAAAGTATATGAAAATTGCAGAAACAAATAAAAATACTCAATAATAAGCTATAGAAGAAAAAAATCAATCATTAAAAATAAAAAGTTGAAAACAAAAAAAGTCAAGAACATACCAGTAGCCGGTAAAATTATTACAAAATAAGAATCGTCACTTGTACCTTCTTTTTAACCTTCTTATTTGTTATATATGGCAATGGTTTTGTAGAGAGGCAGCCCTTCTTTAAATAACATTTTTATGTTGCAGTAGTTTTGGGGAAATTCATTATCAGTTACATTTTTTATAAGATTATTAGTTGCTTCGATATAGGAAATTTTATTATTACAGATACTTTTTATCCTGTTGAATTGTAAGAAAAATAGATTTTTGAAAAATTTAGAGTTCCGATTAGAATGGTAATTGCTAAGTTTAATTATTTTAACTGTTGAAATCAGCTCTTTTATCATAGATACCCACTAGTTCATATAATTAGCTTCAAATGGTTTTGATTTGTTTTGTTTAGAATTAACTCTATTGGATAACAATTAGTAACTGTATTAGTTTTATCTACGTTTATTAAATGTAAATCATCAATATACCTCCACCCGTTTATTAAATTATGTTTAACAATTTGGTTTTCTTTATAATGTAGGAAAATGTTAGCTAAAGCACCAGAGAAAGCTGTTCCCTTTGAAAGGCCTTTATTTGTTTATAAAAATCAATTCCATTAAAAATATAATTTTCGATTATATTAAAATTACATAATTCCAGTTATTTTTTGTAATAATATCTACATTTAAATATTCTTCATATACAAAAAGACAGACCTTTGTTAATTTTTCATGAGGCAAATTGGTATATAAATTTTCAAAATCATAAATATTATTAATAATAATGCTATTATCTTTTAGAAAATCCAAAATTCCTTTGTTACTATTAATTATGAAATTATCTTTCTCTTTAATTTTGTTAAGAATAGTTTTCAAGAATTTAAAGTTATGTTTTTCCGCATAGTAATTATAAATGCCAGTGCTACAAGTCACGAATCTGAATTTTAATGGGGTTTTTTTATGAAATTTAACTGTTAGGAACAATAAAGAAAGGATTTAGAGAGTTGTTTTCAATTTTAGTTTTTTTATTGAAAGCTAGCGTCCTTTTATCCAATTCCTTTTTCCCCTGATTCTTTAAAATATATGTTGCATTAGAACTATATTCAGTGATTAATAGTTCTTTATAAAAATATTTACAAATTAGACAAATTATTTGCTGATTTATCTATTACTGTAATAAATTTCTCTCTTAAATTTTTTATTTCTTTTTTTAATGTTTTGTTAAAATTAAACCCTTGTTCTTTAGATTCTGTTGTATTGGCCCTCGTATTTATCTTAATTTCCTCTAAAATTCTCACTTTCCATTTCCCAAAACCTTATCCAAGAAATACCATTGGCCTGCTTTTTATCAAAATTTTTATTTAACATGAGTTTTTTTATCGAACCTATTGAAAAAATACCTTTGGTATCCTGCCAAAACGGTAAGGAGAAATTTTGTAAACTTGCTGCATTTCAGTTCGTTATTTTAAAAAAATAGTTCGTAGATTTTGATTTATTAGAGATTAATTGATATCATAAAAAAAGTTTTTACCTATTTTCTCCTCATGGCAGATTAAGTAGTGTATTATTATTTTCTTAGCACATGCAATTTTAATTCATAAGCTAACCCTATCCCCGTGTTTCGATTTGTTTAGTAAGAATTCCCGCTTTAGTTGATATCATGCGAATTATTTTAATTCAGAAATTTGTGAACAATTGCTGATTTAAAATAAATAAATGATCTAAAAATTATGACAGGCTGGAAAGGAAACACACAAATAAAACCACTTTCATAAAATATGAATGTTACAATATGAAGTTGGTCAGAATACTGACTTGGGAACATGGAGCTGGTATGTAAATAGAGGGAGCCAGTCGTATTTTTCTCGACGAAAAAGTCTATGCAACATGAGCCACGGGATTTAGGGATAATTTGAGAATAAAAATACTTTTTTTGGCGACATATCCCAAATCCTGGCAGATTCAAAATCTGTCCAGTTATCTTTTGCTTCCCGGCATTCGGTATGGTCGATTTTTTTCTTTTCTATTTTTGAAATTATTTTACAAAGCAAAAACAAGCAAACTGGTTCCGAAAAAAAATCGTTTTCAAAACATCAATAGCTGAGTTCTGTGACTTAAATCATGTTTAGTTTTTTTGCTTCTTTTTTCAGTAAGTGATTGTTTTTCTACTTTAAGTAGACATTTTATTTCTTTTATTTACCTTAAATCAACTTTAATTTTACATTACATGTTAAAATAATTCTATCATTATTTCACACAGATAAAATAAAAAAACTTTTATAAAAACAGATACCGTAAGTGACGTATGTCTTTTTTCCCCTGAATATTTTTTTAAATAAAGGCATTCGTATTTAAAATTATTTTTCTTTAAAAAATTAAATTACAATCCTAGAAGCAGGAAAATAAATATTTATTTTTGCATAAAAATATGAAAAAAATTAATTAATACTTTAAAATTATTTTGAAATAATTTAGGGAGAGAGAAAAAAAACTAACATCTCTCACGCACCCACCCCCCAAAAAAACTATTTATCTAAAAACATCTTTAATTTTACATTACATGTTCAAATACTTCTATCTTTATCTCAAACAGATAAAAAACTTTTATGAACATATAATGTAAAAGTGCCCTAAGACTTTTTTTTCTGAATATTTTTTTTTAAAAATCTTTTTGCATAAAAAAGAAAGACAATTAATTAAAATTGTTAAATTATTTCAAAATAATTTAGAAAAAAAAACCTAGCTCAGAATCGAACTGTTATCTCTCGGAAATGCTACTACGCCAATTCTCTAACACTATACTAGTCCAGCATTTGCTTACAATAATGCATTATAAATAAGTTTTATTGAAATTTTCAAAATTGGCTATTGAGTCTGTATATCTTTGTGAATATTCTGTTGTTTCTTTTGGTGAATATTCAAATTATATACCGCCATCATACAAAATCTCTGCCCGGACTCAATTTTAAACCTCGAGCCTTCCCCTCATTGGTATCGGTTTAAAAATTTTCACATCTGGTTTATAATTTTGACGACAACTTTGCTTCTACCTACAGAAGAAAAAGATGTTAATCATTTTTAGAAATGTGTTGATTTCAAAACAAAATAATAAAGAAATTTGAACTATTTACGAAAACGGGGATTTTAGGGTAGGTACATACCGCAAGTCATTAATAAAGGTTGATATTCAGATGAAAGTTTTATCTGTAGCTATAGCATTTCTTATCTTTAGAATATCCGCTAGTTTCTTTTTGGAATTTAAAAAATTAACTTTTCACAATTTAAAAAAACATGCAATTATTACTACCACATTAATGGAATTTTACTATATAACATTTAAATAAAACATACGTTGTGGTTCCACTATTTTATTCACAGTGATGATTTAATATTGTCCACGGCATAATACGATTCGAATATTTATGGTTTAAAAGAAATAATATATTATAAATAAGGAAATTTATTTACATTAAAATAAATGCATAATCGGCCAATGATGTTTATATATACATTTGTATTGGCGAGGAAAAAATCCTGCCGAGCTTGCAGCCAAGCGTGTGCAACGAATTAGAAATTAAAATAAAGTGATTAGCAAAAAAAAAAATACATATATATCCCTTTAAATGAAGTTTAATAACAATTTAACTAATTTAAATATATTAGCTAAACCAAACTATGAAATATTATTCAGTTATAACACAAAAATCCCTGAGTGATCGAGGTTACGAAATTTTAAATTGAATTAAAAGGGATAGAAATAGAATATGTTTATTGTACATAGCTGTGAAATGACAGAGGACTGACCTTAGAAGCTTTTTCTTTGCATTCAATTGCACAGCAATAGTTAACCATGATTTAAATAAGCTTTAAAATTGAACAGTTAAAAGCGAGAAAAGATCTCCCATTGAAATATAATGGGGAACGGATAAAGCGGTTACAGTGCATATAAATTCTATCCCTAAAGCACATATTTTTTATTTTTATTTTGTCCTACATCGAACTAGGGTTGCACTCCCCGTATTAGTATCTCAGCTCAGCTTGTGAATCAATCAATCACTTGCAAAAAACAAATGGATCTTGGATCAAAAAGCTCCTTTGGAAAGATGCTTTTTTAAAAATTTATCTAAAATCGAAGAAATACTTACTTCACTTTTATTAAATCCGAATGTATGGTTTTTGTAGATCTGAAGAAGTATATTATTGTATTTGTCGCAGAATGTAGAGGAAAAAAAAAGGGGGAAGAAAAAAAGAAAAGAAAAGAAAACTAAAAAGCTCCTTCTACTATCATAGTTATTTTACTTATGTGATAATCGACCTCTGATTTCAGGAAAGGCCACAATTTAATACTTAATTTTCAAAGTTTCATTATTTAATATATCATTGACTAAAATTAGAATATCAAATGTAATTAGAATACGAAGAAGAAGAGGAAAAAATCTTCACTGTCTTAGAAGATTTTTTTCGTTTTTCTTTTGGTAAATACTTCAAGGTACGATGAAAAGAATCAGCTATTTCTTATCATTCTTTTTTATATTGAAGCGATCGAACATCTAAAGCAGCGTTATTCTGGCACATGAGGGAAAAAAAGCACCAGAGGAATAAATAATTTGTTTTATAATCAGTGAATGTGACAAACTGGCTCTCAAACATTGACACTAGTTCGCAATGCCGGTTTGATACTTCAGCAGGCATCCTAACATCAAAAACAATATATAACATAAAAGTAAAATTTTATTTATGACACTTTAATTACAACACCATGTTGAAATAATAACATTCGTAGCATTAATAAATAATATTAGAAAATGTCGAGTTGGTCACTAACCATGGGAGACTGGATAATGAATTGCGAGTTTCAAAGCCAATTGAACTTCTGTGAGCGTTTGAATGCAAACTTCTGCCAGCATATAAAATTCATGGTTAAATTTCATTCATATAATCCAATTTAAATTTCATTCACACTGACATAGTGGGGCATTAATATATTTTTAACGTCTTAATATGCCATGATTTATTTTAAAAAATTGCCGTAAATATAACCAGCATGCATAAAGGGAAGATATAAAATTCCGTTTCTTTCTGTTTTCTCGAAGTTCTGTTTCTTGGTTAGTGATTCAAAAAATCTCTATAACTATTAAGAAGTCTTCAAGATAATCCACATACCTCTGTGACTTTTGGGAGGGTCGCTCTGAGATCTTCCCTCGTCGATCTCGAGGGCCTCCTCCTTCCGGAACTCCCCGATGCGACTCCGGGCTCGATGCCATCCCCTTCGGTGACTCCTGCGACGATGCCTTTGTCTAGAATAGATTCTCCAGCAATGATGTCCGGCTGGTTCCTCGTACTAGAAGTCCGAAGATATACGTTGGTCAGTATGGGCTTCAGCTGTCGCACCTCGGATGATTTGTTGGCTTTGTCTGCAGACGATGCCTCAGATCCCTCTCTGTCTTCGGACATTTCTGATGTGAGTTCTTGCATCAATGATTCCCAAAGTGACCAGAGGTCATCCCGACTCAGGTGGATGTGGACGGATGCATCGGTAATATCCTCTGAAGTGACATTGGTCAAAAGTGATTCTGGAGGGACTTCAGCTTGGGGCAGCGGAGGTTGTTTCCCTGCTCGTATTGTTCGAGTCTGAGTATCTCTGGGCAGGACGGGCCCTTGATCTGTTCGGACCATTCCTCGCATTTGTTCGATAGAGGTTGCTGAAACTAGTTCTTCGTCTGATCTTTCCTTTTGGTTAAAGGCGTAATTTCCGAGAGAGAACAGTAAATTCCTTAAAAAGGATAAATATACCTTTTAAAAATATTCACACTGAAAATATTACTTTTAAGAAAGGAAAGTTAATAAATGCGTAAATGGGCGAAGTTATTTGATCTCTAAAAGTTCTATAGTAGCCAAAATAAACGGCACTATGGATCGCAAGATTTCAATTCATTGGTGAAAATTAAATGCTAATTCATAATAGACTTAATATGTTCATACGACTGCCAGAAAGTCGTTTTCCTGAAATCTCTAATTTTCAGGGATCAAAGGATTCAAACACGGTGACCCAAATGAAGACGTTAGTTTTTTGTGAACAAACTTTTCTGCATCCTAAATGCCATTTCATGTTTATAGAGAATTTGCGGTATCTTATTTCTTCTAATAAAGACAGCATGCGAAATCTAATTCATTCGAACAAATATTCTCGACCTTCAAAAGCAAACGTGGAAATATGGGACAATAGCTTTCCTTTACCTCGACTGTTTTCATTCGCAATCTAACATTTTTTTTAAAAAAAAGTTACTTTTTTTCACGTTTGCAAGGATGGCCATTTTAAATAAATTTTTTATCATTTTCCTGAAACTTTCACCCAGAATTTTAAAAAGTGTTTGCTCACGTGTGCTCTCAATGACAAGGAATTTCTAATATTTTCATATCTTAATTCTTCTTTATTATATTAATTTAATTCTTGCTTATATCAATTGGTACTGAATTTAAAAAAATGTTTCAAGAATTTATTGATTTAGAGTAAAGAATTGGCGTGCAAGAGAAAATAACAGAAAATAAAACATGCCATAGCAAAAAAAACTTCTGTTGTATCTCAACTCTCTCAAAAGATCATTTAGAGTATATTTTTAATGTTTTTACTTTAAAAAGTTAAATTGACTTGATGCAGACATTAAGTATTTGCCTAAAATGGCCATTTGTTTAAAATAGGGGAGGTAGATGAAGTTTCTATATCTAATATAAGAGCTTTGAGGATTTTTTTTTAATCACGAAGGAAAAAATTAAGATTTTTTTCAAAAGATTACCTACCTAAGAGTTTGAAAGGAAATAGAAGAAAAACTTGTAAGTTTTTTTGTTAAATTGAAAATAAACGGTTCTTCTTTTACAGTGAAATATTTAGTGGCATTTTTCTCTCGCTTATTTTTTTCTAAAAAACAATTATTTGGAAACAAAATTTAAATCAATACGAAAACTTCTTTCTGACCTGTTTATTTCGTTGTTTTCCAGAACTTTAGTGGCTGGCACAGCTCCGTGTAGCTGGAGATATTTGGCACAGCGCTGGTTACCCTGATAAACCGCAGCGTCTAAAGGGCTCATTAGAAAACCCTTAGGAAAAAGAAATATTTAAAAAATACGAATTTCTGATAGAAAATTATGTTTCAATAGGCAATGAAGACTGAACATATTTTTGTATCATATTATAAAAATTTTCAAAGTGGTTAATTATGCGTGTTCTCTATAAGATATTTAAATGAAAAAAAATAGTTCTTGATATAAATGTTGGAAAAAATTTTTTACAACTCTGACGGAGAGGCCGTTCTTGTTCAAGCTATCAAATATTTTAAACAGCAGTTTCAATTACCAAATTAGATACAGAAATCATTGCTTATTCTATTTCTAGGGATTCGTTTCCAGTTTGAATGAAGGTGAGGGACATTTTACCCACATTTAAAATGCCATGCTATTCCCAGCTTAGTTGCACTTTGACATATTCTTTCACTCTACAGCGAATGAAACGCAAGTTCCCGGCGCCGGCGCTTCTCGCACAACCCCAGACTCTTTCGTTGCCACCTCCATGTTTGGCAGCAGGCCGTAAAGTTTCGCTATGCATTGCTGCATTTGCTTTCCGCTAAACTTTTGGTTTGCCATCCGTTTCTAAAATATTATATTTACTTTCATCAACAAAAGTTGCATTTTCCCAAAATTTGTTTATCTGCTTTCCATACATTTTAGCAAATGCCAGCCTAATTCGTCAATTTTCTTTGCTGATATAGAGCTTTCTTTGAAGTACTCTGCAATGATTTTTATGTTTCCTTAAAATATTTCTGAATTTACAGATTTTCAGAATTCTAATTTACATTGAAGAGTCAAGATTAACGTACTAATTTTGAATTGAAATGAACCTCTTCTTAAATTTCTTTGTACGCCCTGATCTCCACTGGTTTACAATACTATTTGTTTTCTTGAATCTGCAAATAATATTAAAAACAACAGAAGCGTTCTATTTTAAGATATGTTCTGCTCAATGAACTGATTTTAACTTTTTTCCATTTACTATCACACATGTGTCTTTGTTTCTCATTAATTTTTCAATAAATAATTTTATCTGTTGAAATGTGTAAATTTATAGTCTAAAAAGAGTCGTATTAAATTCAATTTTGTAGATGTGCTATACGTCTGTTAAGTTTCTCATTTCAAATGTGTCCCGATACTTTTTTAATCCCTGTTTACCTTTGAATCATGTTTGAAAAGCTAGATCAAATTATTATTCTAAATAAAAATGAAAGTCGATTTATTTTGTTGTTATTTTAATATGATGAATAGTTTTATAAATAGCGCTGCAGTTATCCGCACCAAGTATCCTGAGTTGACTGCAGATCTTGCATTAGATACTTAAACACTTGACTTATTTGAAATTATTTGCAGTTCATCTGAATGTTTTAAATTGTGTTTTAAGTGTGAATTTGCCGAGAGTAGGCCTTTATGACCATCTGTTTACTTCCCTTTAACTAGAGAGGATCATTTTCATATATGTTCTCGATCGGATAAGAGAGAAATTACCTGTGCAGCAATGCAACAGGTACGTAATTCGAAAAAATTAAATCATACTCACTTTAGCATTGACCATCAGAGAATTCACATGCGCACCGTAGTCGATGAGCACCTCGCACATCTCGACATTGTTCTTTTGAGAGGCGATGTGCAAAGGGGTCCTTCCGTTGATGTTGGTCGCATTAACGGCCCGAGGACACTGTCCCAGCAACCACTGAACCAGATCTGCGAAAGAAGTGCAATCAGGCAATTATTCAACATAACTGGACCAAAAGATCATTGTACAAACAAGCAATGCTCTGAACGGCAACTTATTGAATCACAATGCTAAAATAAAATATGCGATTGAAAATTTGATTTCTGCTATTTTTTTTCGGATGTTTTTTTTAAGTATGCTATTCGAATATATTTAAGTTGGTGACGGAAACTGGAATTAAGTTTTCGCAGAAATTGAAGTCCAGTGGTCGATATGATATGTAGTCTATATTTTGTTCTGTTAGGTTCAATAAATTTTTCTTGCAATCAAACTCCAAAAAATAGCGCTGATTATTGTTTGTATTTTAAAAGCCAAGCTATTTTGATTCTAAATATAATTATTTTTGTAATCAGATTAAGGATGCTGCATTACGATTTCTCGAATGCTTAAAAATTCAACACGACATTTTTGCTAATTATTTCGTTATTACAAAACACACTGTCCCCAATACTATACGCTGTTTTTTTCATATGAAACTTACTATACCGTCAGTCATTTAACTTTTTTATTCATTTTTAAATCCTTGAATTTTTTAATCGTTTATAAATTATGTATTCGTGTGTAAAAATATATTAAATTTTATCATACGAAGTGAAAATTACCTCAGTTCAAATTGACTCAACTTAAAAGAATCCTCATAATTCATGAAGGTTATGTTAGAGATTATGAAAATATTTGATAATCGTCACTTCTAATGCATAAACTTCATAGAAATACAAATTTATATACAGCATACTTTTACTTTAATATTTTAAAAAGGTGCCAAATTTATTAAACAAAAGATACAACACTTAAAAATTATTTTAGAAATAAACTTTATATCAGGTGCAACTTCAACGCGAAGTTCGTTCCATTACCTCACACGCAAAAAAGATTTATCTTTGCCAAGTATGAACAGCAGGCATTTCTGCCATAGCCAGAATGAAAACTGGCTTTACAGCCATGATTCAGAACAGAGTACTTCTAAAATATGCCCCTGAAATGCAGTATGCCGGGCTGTTCTTATTCCGGCATTCAATAAATTGCTTTGCAAAAGGAATTTTTACCTACAGAACTTATTTCAAAGATAATTGAAATACCTTTGCCTTGGAGTTTGCGAGGACCGCGAAGGTAAGGTCTCGGCTTCGGAAGGGAGGGTTTCAGGTTCTAGACTCGTCGCGTAAGTGTGTGCGTTAAATACATCAGGGTGAAACGTCCTCCTTCTGGTGTAGTGTAGATGTTTGAAGATGGGGGGGGGGGTCCAACTCATGTGCTGACCTCGTCATCTGACGTTGGTGAAAAATTACGAAGTTCATGCCAAAGTACCCTTAGTGTTGCTTTAGAAACGGGACGTTAACGTAGCTAAATTAAACGAAAAGGCCTGGAAGGTGGCGTTACCTTTTCTCCCGGACTGCACCGCTTCGTGCAACGGCAGGTTTCCCCGGCTGTTCCTCATCCAGAGATCGGCCCCATTGCTGTCCAGGATGCGCAGGATCTCCAGCTGGCCCTTGGCGGCGGCGCAGTGAGCGGGCCTGTCAATGGCACCGCATCGAAATGACAGCAAAATAAATAAAAGAATCGCAAAAAATAAATTAATGATGACAGTTTTTTAAAGGTGTATACGATTGGTACATTAAAAGAAGATATTTTTAAAAACCGTTTTCTACTTTTTAATCATTCATTTATTGTTCATTACTGTAAATATAATGGAAGATTGAAATTAATTTCTTGCCCAGTTCTTCATCAGATGGTGTCAGTGACATGGAATCACAATTTAAGTAAACTGGTGACTGGAGCTGCTGGAAACTACTCACTAGGGTGAAAAATTTCAAAACTCCTTGTTCATCTCGTAGACAGGATAAAATCAGTTGCACATAAAATTCGCCTTTACAAACATCAAAACAAACCGGTTTTTTTTTAAAGAAAGAAATTTTTTAAAATGTGGCGATTTTATGCCCTAATACAAAATGTACAAAGTGCAGCCTTAAAAATGAGATATATTGATTATTGGGATGTATCACGTTCATTAAGCATTGTATCGCCTTAAATTCATCGAAATAAATTTAGTCTTCAATTTCGGAGAGCAGGAGTTTGGAATTGGCACTTCCTGGACCATTTCATCATTTTCAATTCCTACAGACTTATCACTGCTGAAAGGATTGAGAATATACTTTCATGAATCATGCCCTGCACCAAACTGGTCCGCCCTTCATGCTGCCCAGAATTCATGGAAAGGTGTAAGGGGAGGTCGGTGCCAGCGGGCGTCATTATTTGCGCCATAAACATAAGTCCTGTAACTAAAATACCCTCTTTTTTTTCAATGAATTACTAATCCGCCTGTCCTTTGCGTGTCTGCTGGATTGCTATGAATTTATTTAAATAAAACTCATAAAAATGTCAAACACACCATACAAGAACTAAAAAACCAAACACTAAAATGCTTAGTTTTTTAGCAGATACTTATACTATAGCAATTTCCCCTTTCTTTTAGAAAAATGAAGATTATCATAGGATCTGAGGATAGTGAAAATAAAACAGACATATGAATTTAACAGACAAGAAATTAGTTTTGACTTTTTTTAAAGCTAAAACTAATTATAATCTTGCTTTAAGCTTATAATTAGTACCACTTAGCAGGGGGGGGGCTCACTTTTCTTTAAATATGAGAGATCTGATGGAAAGAGAGTAAAAACGCAAGTCGAAATGAAATATAACTCTTTAGTTGAAAGGAAAAAAATATCCCTAAAACTTCATTATGTTAAAATTCTTAACTACCATATCTGATGCCGATTTTGCCTCCCCCAATGAAACACAACAACTTAACTACAATAAAAATTTTACGGATTTTTTTTTTCGACATTCATTTCGATCTAATTTATTTTTCAGAATATTTTTCGTTCATTAAAAAAATCCTGAAGCAAAAATTTTGAAATAAGAAAATTAATTCCTGCGTTTCTTTCATAATGGAACGAAAAAACGACCTCTTTTTCTCTCATTGCTATAATGCCGCCAACTACAGAGAGAAAGTTCATATTAAAAGAAACTTATAACTTTCATGATTATAACTTAAATTTAAAAAGATACTCTTACTGTACTGTACTTACTGTAAAACAATTCTTATTTTATTTTAATTCTTTCCTTCTTTTTTTCCCCCTTCATGTCTGTTTTCTTTCTTTTTCTTCTTTTTTTGCATTTAAAATGTTCTGACATTACAAATGTTACGGATTATTATTGTTATGGAAATAATTTTTTTTTTTAATTTTAAATTTCCTTTCGGTTGAGACCACTTTTCTGGAATCAACTTTTAATTAAGTAAATTGATTAAACGATGCTCAAGTGTTAAAAAAAATTATTGTTATCTAAAACACAAAGCTGTACAGAGTGTGTCGATTCTAACTTTTCAGAAAGCAATTTGAAGCATCTATTCCAACATTTCCTTCCATTTACAAATAAAGCAGGGCTCACACAAGACCACTTATTGCCCGCAATTGAAAGTTGCGCCTTCTTTGGGAGGACCATGTGACCGCAATTGTAGGACCCCGATGAGACAATCATTTCTTTTGGGGGCCATGTGAAGTTCCTCATCCGTTGCGCGCAACATTTGGTCTTGTGCGAACGCTGTTTAAACAGAAGCAACAGAAGTAAAGCAAGAGGGACGTTACGTTCTTCCTTTGTCGTCCTGCAAGTTAGGATCGGCGCTGTACTTGAGCAAGACCTGGACACTGTCCGCGTGCCCCTGTGCGGCTGCGTAGAAGAGTGCTGAGCAGCCGATGGAGTCCCCGGCGTTGATCCGTGCTCCGCAGAGGGTAACGAGCGTCTCCACGCACGACGTGTGACCCCGACTGGCTGCGCAGTGCAGCGCTGCGACGGAGGAAAAGAGACATTTCAGTCACAAATTCTGCTAAAGAACTAAGTAATGACATTTCACGTATTATTTATTTGTTATTGGTCGTCTTCATCGACCAACGAGCCGCGAATGCTGTGAATATTGCTTTCGTTTAAAAATTCAAGGGAATCTTTTTATGCATAACTCCATATTCACGGTTTTCTCGGTAAAATGCTTATTTATCAAATGACGAATAAACTCGCAGTAAGCTGGAAGGAGTAAGTAGATTCCCCAGCGTTTAAATTACTGTTTTCGAATTTCTGTGCAACTTTCAAACAAAAAAAAAAATGAAACATTGCGCATCGATACAACCACAGATGATAGTTTTATTTCTGTGACATAATTCTGCATTTATTACAAAATAAATAAAAATTAACTAACAAATATTATAATATTAAGGCACGTACAGATTTATGGTAAAAGTTTTTAGAATTGAGAACTTTTTAAGCAAATGTCAAAAGACTGGAAGGGCGAAAAAAATCGTCAACATTAAATATATATTTGAAGAAATTTATATTATCAACATTCCTTCAATTATATGGCGATAATTACGTTTTATAATGCAAAAGAATTTATCATTTGATTTTTTTTCTTCACTGCAATTATCATTTGATTCAATTATATTGGGGGGGGAGGGAATATCATTTAGCCTTCCATAATTATTTGAATTTTTCAATCATAATAATTTGAATAAAACAACATGTCAACAGTTTTTTTTAACAAGCACGTTTTGGGACTAAAATGTTTGTCTTTTTTTTTTAATGATAATATAGTATCAGTAATGGGGTAGGCATCAGAATGGATCCACCGTCCAAAAGCTCTGGAACTCTTACAAAAAGTTATTTCAAGAGAGTAAGGAAGTAAAGCCAACACGATCATACTCTTGATAAAGATTATAATGAAGTACATTCAAAGGAAAAAAGCACTCGCCACTTTATTTTAAATTTGATTGTTTTCTCATACTATTGTCAATAAATATTTCTGCTACATCATTTTTATTAATTAATTTTGTTCAAATTTAGTTCTTGCATTCAAGCAATTTGAAAGCGAAAATAAAGTAAGCGTAGATGGGTTTTTTTTCTCCACAAAACCGATAGTGTGCGAAAAAAAACCGGTCAGGGATCCGAACTCATTTTTCAGCCTCGAATTTCTAAGTAATCGCAAATGATTGAAAACATTCTAACCCAAAAGTTGATTAATTTAATGAGACTCTAATTCGTCCTATTCCATTCATTTTTATTTCTTCCTCCGTAAGGAATTCACAGAGAGATGAGAAATTAAACTCCCGATTGTTTCCATCCCTCTTGAGAAGGGTAATTCTACAAATTCATCCGACATTTTCACTCTTTTCAACAAGTTAAAACCAATCAAATTACTCTAGCCTGTGTCAACAAGACTATACATTAGTTTGTTATTACAAGTAGAGCATTGCCATCATATTCTGAAGACTATAATCGTATCAAAAAGGACGTTACAGTAGATAATCTTTTTAGAAAGCATCCGATTAGAAAAATAAACTAAATTACTGAAATGGCTTCTTTGCATACTAACTGTCTTAAAGGCCACATACCGCATAAGAAGAGATGAAATAAAAAAAAAAGGGAAATTCATTGAGATAGTACCAAACAGTAGGAAAAAAAGAATAAGAATTGGAATCTTAAACATTGAACAAAGAAAAAGAAACACGTGAATAAATATTCATAAATTAAATGGAAGCGAAATTGAATTTACTGCTGTATAAGGGTAATATAAATGAATGACAGGGTTTTTTAAAAAATATATTTACTTTAAAGATTATATTACAAACAACGATGCAAGAAAATGAAGAGAACTTTGTTTTAACATGAATCAACAGGTGATATCATATTCGTAATAGAAGGAAACGTCGTGGCTTCACGCCAGACACTCGCTGCTGGCGAACCCCGGGATCCGCGGCAGCATTCGCCGAGTCTGCAGTGGGCAAAACGGACCGCCTGAACACTTAATGAGGTCATGCTCCCTCGATTGTTGCGAATTTGGAACTATCGCAAAGCTGGATTCTCCGGATCCCAAACGTACATCAGGGATCTGTCCTGCTACGAAGATTTTCAACCACCCCCCCCCCCACAGTCACCAGATCAAAACTCCGTTGGGAGTTTATGACTATATGTAGGGGTGAAATAAAATGAGCACCAATGAACCGTTTCTAATGAGGAAGACTTGAAAAAATTGTCCTTGAAAAATGGCAAAATACATCACGCAAAATAACAAAACTGGTCACATTTATGCCTCGATGATAAAAATCTAAAAGACTGAAAACAAAATATTGATATTACAGCTTTCATTGTTCTTAACAGTACCGATGCTCTCAGTTTATTGCTTTTATTTTTGACGTATCAGACCGGAAGATATTAGAGTCAAGTTGATTTATTTCTTTATGCGTTTTATTTTGATTGATTGCGTTGTTATATAATTTTACTTTCTTTTGACTTTCGTCGTACACTTGGTTTCCGATTGACCTCTAATCTTGTTTAGATGGTATTTTGTAACTTGCAAAGTTATTACAAGTGGTCACTCATCAACAATTATATACTGTAATAGCAAAACGGATAAGCAAACTCCAGGGATAATTCACGATATAGTCAACGATTTAAAATATAACCGTTTTAGAATGTTTTACAAATTTATAGTAAGAATTTTACACACGCAATTATGACTTAATACGCGGCCGATTTCTGCGTATGTAAGTTTTTGATGAACTTTTTCTGCAATAGAAAAAAAAGTCGCTACTTTTCTTTAGTAAACTCTTAAAGTAATGAAATTCAAAACTCCATAAACGGGTAGTTTCAGCTCATAGAACATGGAAGTTTATTTTTGGTTTTATTTAAAATGTTAGTGTGTTAAAAATATTTTACTTAACTTGACTAACAGAAAAAAACAATTGTTTAAAATTTAGATATTATTTTATTTCAGCTATATATCAACTTATTTAAATGACAAATATAATTCTTCACCACATTTTGAGTATTTTTCCAACAGGAAATACGTACCTAACTGTAACGATTTAAAAAATTAGATCAGAATACGCATTCTGTTATAGAAATGTATGTATTTTAAAAGGAAAAAAAGACTTCCATTAAAAGCATTTACGAACAACGGGAAAGAATGTCGTCGTTAATAAAAGAGTAAATGGAGAGAGAAAATAAGAAAGTTTGAAGAGCGAAAACTAAAATGATCCGTAAAAATAAAACTCTCGGTGGTCAGCAAGTGTAAGGATTTCTTATTTTAATCGGAAAGAACTTTAAACAAACGGGCCAAAATATTAAGCGCCCGCAATACGAGCTTGAAGTATATCGAATCTAATGCACTAGGCTCATGCTTGATCATATGAATGGAAGAAAGAAATTATTGACTTGCGTACTGATGCCAACTGCACTTTCCTCACCTGTCAGACCGTCTTTATCGGTGGAGGTGACGCCGGCACCAGCAGCGAAGAGAATGAGCACAGCCTCGCTACTCCCTGCAGGAACAAAAGAACAAGTAAGCATTCCAGAAAAAAGTAACAATCACAAATAAAACATTTCCTTTTTAGTGTGAAATTCTCTCGATTCCATCAAGCAAAGAGATAATTCTCTGGAGTGCTGTTGCCATTCCTATACAAAAGAAATTTATAAAAAATTTAAAATCATTTCTCTTATTCGTCTTAATGTCTACTCTCACAATATTTCATATAATTTTGTACCATTATTTAAAAATTATTAACTTTGATTCTTAAAAACTGTTCGCCACAATTTGTAATTTTCCGAGAGGCTACAGGATACGAGAACTGCTTGGTGCACCTCAGTGTTTTAATTAAGAATTTTAAGAAGAAGAGAATTTCGTATATCACTTGAAATAAAAAAATATATATTAAAAATATATTTATTGTTGAATGTCCTATAACAATAAATATATAAAAATATTGTTGAATGTCCTATAAATCCAGGACGCTATAAATGCTGCCAGATACCGAAGTGGAAGAAAAAGGTGGGGGGAGCTGGAATTCTGCCCACAGCGTTTAAAAGACCGATTCTAAGAGAATTATAAATATTATAGCTTTTAAAAAGATCTAGAAAATGAGCTATGGTTCGTTAGTATAATTAAGTAGGTAAGGTGTCAATATGTTACATTATTTTTTTAAATTTGAAGTGGAATATGATCTGATATTTCTATCAAATATTTCTATCTGCGTAGCACGTACTTTAAAGATAAAAAAAGAGTAAAGAAAAAGTATTCATTTAAAAAAAAATAAAAAAAATATCTCTATTTTTTATTTTACTAAACATTATTTCATTTTTCTATACATTTTTATTTGCCTAGGTATTTTTTCAAATTTATACTTCTCAAAATGTATTTCTTTTCTAATTTTTTCGAATGTTCGATGCTCATTTTATAAACCTGTTTAATACCAATCACTTTCTCGTTAAAATTTTTCCGTTCATACCCATGGCCTTGTTTAAACGTGAAAAACAGATATTCCATTTTTTTCCATTCCCTTCGCTTATTCACCAAAAGTTAATATAGTAATGGATTCGAATGGGCAGTCCAGTAAACCGATAAAACTGATGTTATGAAATCTTTAACAATTCAACCAGGACAACTCCTTCGGCGGCTTCCTTCGTCTTTCTTCGAACACCTCAACAGCTTCACTCATTTCAGTAGAGTCGTATTTTAACAATTATTATAGCTTCGTAATTCCTATTCCAATCATATTAGTCCACTCAAAATGTCTTTCATATTGAACTATCAGTATTTAAAATGAAATCACGTTTTATTTAAAGAATTAACACATACGTACAATAAAAGAAGGTAAATATTAAAAGGGTGATTATTTTAATCTTTGCGAATTCTGAAGATTTAAAAATTTATATCTACATTTTACAACTAGACAGTGACCTGAAACATCAGGAGAAGATCATTTCAGTGCATTTAAATACACATTTGCGATAGTAGCTTTTAATGTAGTTCATTTCAGATCAGTTTCATTTACCGGAAGTAAGGTGGCAATGTTCCCATTCAATACTGGAAATGCGAAAACTCAAATTTAACTTTTTATTATCTAAAAAGTAACTGAAAAATTAGATGTTACTTTTTCGAATACAATAGAGTGTTTAACTGTCAACAAATCTAATAGCCAGATTTGGATAAATCTCCAATTTACAGAATATATTTTTGAAATTTTGAAAAATAATCAGCCAATCCATTCTGCAGAACATTTTTCATGCTTTATAAATATGTTGTAGATATTTTTTCAAAAGGTAATTGCGCTTGGTATTTGTGTGTTTTATTCAAATTGCAACTTTCAACCAATAATATTCTTGCAAAAACTTGTTATTTTTTATTTCTTAAAATAATATTTATTTTTCAAGCATGCAAAGGTAGATAGAAAACAATATAATGAGAAATTCAACAATGATATGAAAAATAAAAAATGAATAAGGGATAAAAATGACCCTTTTTTTATCGGCCTGTGTGTGCACAGTTTTAGAGGGACATACAGGTTAAGGACTGATATAAAAATTAGCCTATAAATTATGTAGATACTTCTCTTAGTGTAATTTGTTCAATTTTAGCATCGATCAAAAAAGCTCTTTTACGCAATTATCCTCATCACTAAAACTACTTTCAGCTTCATCTGAAGCTCTGCTTCATTAGAAGAACAGTAGACTGGAGGATATTTCTAGGTCTAAGGTTTAAGGGCATCTGCCGAGCTTTGTATAATACTGGAACACCAGAAGGGAGTGTGGCCTAACAGACGTAGTGAAAGTCACGAAATATGAAGTTACAGGTCATCCCATTCGATTGAACAAAAATAGAATAGGAGTGACCGAAAATCATTACTCAGCGGTCTGATATACCGCACCCCTCCAGTTAAGGGTTAAATTTGAAACGAAATCGGGCCAAGGATTGAACATCTATCTAATAATGAACACGGTAGTTTAAAAATTCAGTGATCTGGATGAATGAAATTTATTATGAGGTCAAATGTGTAAACATCTTAAAGGAAGACGTTGTACTGGGTGCAGAATAGAAGTAAAGGTAAATGAAAGTGACGCAAGACAACAACAAAAAAACGCGCGACCTGTGCTGGCGGCCCAGAGTAGCGGCTCCCTTCCGTCCCTGTCCCTGCACTGGGTAGAGGCTCCTCGCTGGACCAATTTCTTGAGGATGTTGAGTCCCGTCTCCGGGTCCTTTCCATTCAGGCTGTGAGCCCCGCACATCTGGGCGGCATAGTGGATGGGATAAGCGCCCAGAATATCGGGAGTGGAAGGATTGGCGCCATGGTTCAGCAGTAGATCCAAACTCTCCAAGTCTCCGCACACTGAGGACCGAAAAAAAAATGTTTGAAGAAAATCGCCAGGTGAATTACATTATTTCGTGCAGAGGTTTAAAAGCTTAAAAAATATATTTATTCAGACTAAAATATTATTTTTATTTAGGAATTATCGTTAACAGTACAAATGGTTCTTAAAACTACTGTTAGTAGAGATATAGAATTAAAATAATTAGGATGCAGAAATTGTTTTTACTGCCATGACTATCGTCATCAGCCCATCTCCACTATTACTACAAAATTCCCTCTCCCAAACATCACTATATTCTTCACTTCAGAGTTCTGTACACCGTCCCCCCGCTGATATGTTCCTAAAATTCAGAGAGGGAAGTGCCAGCTCAGGTGTCGTTCCTGTTGTCCGCACAAGGTTCAAAAATGACAGCCTCGTCCCAATATAGCCCTAGTGTTGTTTTAACAAGGAACGTCAATATAACTTAACTCAGAATTTTACGTGTACAAGAATACAACCTCGACACAATATGATTATGACCTCGGAAATCATTGTAACGGCTGGAATTTCAAACTTTGTTTTAAGTTTTTTCCCCCAATATCCTTGGATTTGGGCTTTTTTTTCTTCTAAATTTACCTTTGCTTTTGAAATCCCATAAAAATTTATATCTTTGAAAAGAAAGAACTTCAATTAATTAATTTTCAATGATTTGCGATGTATTTTTAATGTAATTTCCTTCAGTTAAAATGTAGAGATTTTTATTATTGTTGAGTTTTTAACTTGTTCCTTCGTTTTTATATTATTTTCTTCATTTTATGTCCTATCTTGCTCTTCTGCACGTCTATTGCTTAGTTTTTAAAAATTAGACTATTTTTGCTTTAACTTTGTAGCATAAGTGGTCTAATGGCTCACAAATTTCACACTGCCTTTTAAATTTCTTACATTACATCTTAATAATACCCATACATCGATTTCACATTGCCTTCCATACAATTAAAGCAGAATTTACCTTAAATATGAAACGATACTCAACAGCGCCATTCGGAGAAGCTGAAATGGGTGCAACTCTGCCACTCAATTCATACGATTTCACTTATCTTAAACTCCAATAAAAATTTATGTTGGAGAAAACGCAAAGAATATTATATCAAGCATCAATTAAAATTTATGTAGTAGAAAACACACAAACAATGTTATATCAAGCATCGATCAAAATGATTCGATACAGAATTTGAAATATCTATCTTATATGATAAAATAATTTACAATATTATAAAAGAAAATTTCCTCATTTTACTTAAATTTATGTAACTGTGGATTTACTTACAGATTTTAAACAAGCTCACCGATTATTTCATATTATTTTCGAAGTTTTAATGAGGAGAGAGCGAATATTTCCAATTTGTTCCGATGCAGTTCTACAATTGCGCCTATCGAGCCCATGTTTCTGGTATATCTTTCACCAATTATTAAAACAATGTTAGTCACTTCGATCGAGGAAATCTTACTTGGCTACATAGAGATGTAAGCCGACCCTTAATTAAGTAAATATTCCTTCTTTCATTTGTTCCAAAAAAAATTTGCTGGTATTTAAATCTTTTATAATAAAAAAAATCTAATTTATTTTTAAATACATATCATTTTGATTAAACATATAAAGACAATCTTTTCCAAACTAGAAATTGAGAAGGCGTGAAGACTTTGTAGGTCCGTTGTATAGATGCATGACATTAACCTGACTTCAAATTCTTCATGTACTGTTTCCAATTCCTTGAGATAAATGGATGACTTACCGAATATTTTCTTTAGACAGATTTCAATCACACGCATCTATCTTCCCTCCAAGGGAATCAGTCTGGTGCGTTTCATTTCATATGGTATTCGCGTTAATACGAGAGAAGGTAAGGAAATAACTGAACAAAACTTTTCTTCGACATGCCGCAACTTGCTGGCAGAAAAGTCGCTCGGCTCGGACGCAGTTAAGCAACTTAAAAAAAATCCCCTTTAAGATATGCAAATATCTTTTACAATCTTCATCTTAACACACTTATTTCACCTTTCTTCAGCAGGTGAGGGATTTTTTGCTGCATTCAATTTCGGCAGGCACAATAAAACAACCGTGTTCATTATTAGATGAACACGGTTGTTTTATTGTGCAGGCTACCGTGTTCATTATTAGATAGATGCAAAATATTATTGACTAATTAAGAATTTCATCGATGGGTTCAGAAAGTGATGCGATTTTTTCGTAAGATTTACAAATCCCCCAACGCTAAAACGGACGGTAGACACAAACACGAAGAATACCTGACGCATCGTGACTAGCAACATACTTTCACATGAGTCAAAGAGAAAAAGATCATATCCTTCTTTGTGAAATAAGTATTGCGACTGTAATGACATACTAGTTTTCTTGTCACTAGATGGCTGCATTTGTCAAAGGACATTAACCCCTTGCCGTACGAATTTATTTAACTTTATAATTAGATAACTCATCCTATTTTGGTAATTTATTGTGAATTTGATTTTTTAAATGATATATGGAGCATTTGGGATACCAAATCGTTTCATATTGATTTTTTTGCATTTAAATACTTAATTTTGTGGCTTAATTGCGGACTTGAAAATAAAAATTCAGTCATTCGATACGCGTGTCAGGCACGCCATTGTATGCGAAGTGGTTAATATGCAACGATTTTTAGTAATATTAAAGCAAGTATTAAAGAATTGTAAGTTCTATACAATATTCATTCAAATAATAATTATTAATTTTTACGGTAATATTATAAGTTTATAAAGCATTTTTGTAATATTTAAATATTTTCTGCGAACTCATTGTAACAACATTTTTGGCTGCTGACTATAAAAATAACCTGACTTGTTGCGAAAAACATGATGACACGCGGATGGATTCCGGCGTTGCTCCGCGCAGCGCGCAAGTTGTCGGAGTCGGCCCTTTTCAGAGGAGACCACGTGGAATAAAGAAGATGTTTTATTCTTTAAATTTAATCTATTTCAATAGCAACCAACTCTGCTCAATAGTAATGCCCTTTACAAAAATTACGAACACTTCTGTGTGACAACTGCGCCTACTATCTGTTTCGTTACGACTTACAGCAATTATAATGGGATAGTTTTGAATTATTGCGGACCCCTGCAGAACCAATTTGTTTTCAATATATCGGACTAGGTGGATCTGAGAAAATCGAGATGAAAACAAGAAGGATCCATCCATAACATCGTTAAATGCAATCTTATTATTAATATTATTATTTAGTTCATGACGTAAAATAATATAGTTTCACTTTAAAACTGGCTTTGTTTCTGTTCTGCACGACAAAATCAAGAAACCTATCTATGAATATTAATTTTGTCAAATAAAAATGGTGGACACATTTTGATAGAGGAGGAGGAGAAGACAAATAGAGAAAACATTTGGATAGGATACATATGGTGGTAACATTGAGATTTTTTACAATGTGTTTCTATGTTATGTTCAAGGTTTCAATGTTGTCAGGATGACCGTAAGTAATATTATCGCTTGTGAAACTGAATTTGTCTTACTGGACGATTCTGCATTTCAATCTCACCTACTGCCCAATGGACGGTGGAGTGTCTCTCTTTGTCCATCCTGTCGGGATCGGCACCGTACTTGAGTAGCAACCTTGCGACGGATCTGCTGCCGGCGATGATGGCCAGGTGCAAGGGAGTGAAGCCGTCTTCATCGGGCAGGTTGTGCAGAGACGGGTCGGCAGACAGGAGGAGCTGGGCACAGGTCCCGCTGCCTGATTCGGCGCAGTAGTGCAGCGCCGTCTTACCATTGCGATCACGACTAGCAGCGGCAAGAGGCTGAAAGCATCAGAAGTAGGAGTGATGGGAGAGTTTTTAAAAGTGCACTTTAACAGGAGACAGGTCCGTTTAGTTTAAATCATTTCTTCCCTTTAATCTTCCGCTCACGATTCATTAAATTAAACATTACGGAATTTAGTAAATATATTTTTCTTCTTAAAGTTATAACTCTGGGTTATTGCGTTGCTAATCAGAAATAGAATTAATCGAATAAGTTTATCAATAACTAAGTTTTGAAAAAGTTAAAACTAAATGGGCGTATTTTCATACCTATGGCACAAGAGAAAATAAGCGCCAATTCAACGGCAACATTCCGTTTTCACACGCTTGAAATAAGTGAAATAAAAGCTTACGAAACACTCTGATGATCCGGTTGCGAATTGCTTATAAAATAGCTCATTCGATTAACAAAAATTTGTCTATACTTTATATCGCAAAGCAGAAAGAAAATAAATGGCCTCTAAGAACGAAATATTCGTTTAAAAGACAACATGGTGCTTTCTGATATCTTTCTCACTTCCTTATCTCGCCTCTCTGAATGTATTTTATTTAACACTTCCTTCCGCAAAGATTCACGTTGCATGTATTCCTGCACATTTCGCCCGTTGCGTACTCGCCTCGATGTCGCACACTCAAGGAGGTGCTCTGAACCCATTGCTCGGCTTCCACGTACGCCCTATTTTAGTCTGTAGGATTTTCCCCTACGGAGTTGTTCATGCGATACTAGCAAACATCCCAGCGCGGATTGCCGTCGGGGGATGTTTGCTAGTATCGCGGCAGATGTCCAACCCGGATCTTCCAATGAGTTCGGTTATCCTTTTTCGTCGCAGTGGACAGAGCAATGGGGTTAACTTTCACAACTTCTAACAAAACGATAGTTAATAAAATAAATTAATAGTATACAGTATGATTATTATTGTTGTGTTTACCGCCTCAGCGTGGCATCAAGGTCTCTCGAATGTTTCATCCTCACAACACGGCCACTATATTCCATTTCGATTTTTATTTCTCTTGGCACTGCTAGAAACCCTGGGAGTTTGTCGATCCCTTAACATCTTGTTTACATCACCACGCCTATAGCATTGCTTTTTATCTCTTCAGAGCGGGTTTACATTTTCAGTTCTTGAATATACAATTAATTCATATACAATTAATTTTTTTGTAGACTTTTGTTGAATGCATTCGAATGCTTTAGAGGCATTAATATCTTGTAAATATAAGAAAGGCTTGTCAAAAGTGGATTTTACATAATAAAAATAATAAAAATTTAAACTTAATACAATATAAATGTAAACTTTCAATCGTACGTCCCTTTCAATGCTTTATTAGGTTATTAGTTGGGTGGCTTAGGAATTCCTCTCTAATCAAAGGCCAAATGGCTGCATTTGTAGCTAATAAAATTTGACATCTCGATTTATATTGAAGGTGCATTAAAATGCACAATACTTCTTGTAGTAATTTTTTCCCATTATCAAACTGCTTCAATAACATTTCAACGTTTGTTTTTTCGATGTATTTAACTGTTAAGTAACTCGTAATCTAATAAATTGTCTATATGATAACTTATTAGATATGTTACAGGGTTGCTAATATAACTTGGAGATTTTATCTGTAAAAAAAGAATAAAGACTTTCAACATAACGAATTCTTCTGAAAGTATACTCTTAACGTATTCGCTAATTTCCAATAAGATTTTAATCTCACCTGTGCCTCATGAATGTCTCTCAGTTTTTCAGTACTTCGACTATGAAGGAGGATTCTAACGATAATGCTTCCCTCTGGCGTGAAAAAATGATTCATAATTTAAAAAAATAACTCAGAGAAAGTCAGGAAAAGAAATTTGGTTATTGAATTGCAATCAACCATTTTAATATCTACTTTTTCAAAGAAGGATAGATATTATCACTTAATACAACATGTAGCAACAGCTCGGGAGCTGTGGTGTAACACGAAAGAAGACAAGTTCTTAAAATATGCCTTTCTTACTTTCTGGATCTACCTGCTGAAAAGCAAAATCTGTTTCACTGATAGTTAGTTCAGCAAATGAATCTCACTATGAGGCTCTGTTAATCCGAAAGTGATTTAAAAACCTTCTGACAGAGTCGAATTCTTAATAAATATAATAGGTTTCACGATAGCTATACAATTTTTTTCATCCTATTACATACCTGCTCTCGTAAATATACAATCAGTGTAAAAAGCTAGGGCACACCGTCTTCATTAATCGGAAGAAAAACACGTGAAAGTTGTTGGGTATCGAACGATAAGTCTTCCGTGGGCTTTAATATGAAACATGTTAGAGATTTGTGCAGCGTTTCATTTGCAGTTACATTGTCAGCCCGCATAAGACAATGTAAGATTCGAATTCCATTAAGCACGATTTTTGCCCCTTTCACTCAATCCCGCAGCGACCGGCCTTTGCTTTCGCGTCCCCCTATTGCCTTGTAAAAAAGACTGCATGCCGAAATTGTGCCCACCCACATTTATCTGAATCAACTTGAATGCAAAAAAACATTTCTGGAAACTGAAAAGGGCTAAAACTTTCCCGTCAACGAACTCACCTTCTTCTGCAGAATAATTTTGACCTCGAGTGTCCTGCCTTGCTCACACGCTACCATGAGGTTCGTTTTTCCGGTGGGTCGTGCCCGATGGTCGTCGGTGCCCATCATGAGGGGCGGCAAACGGAGAACTGCGCCCCTGCCCTTTCGCCGATCCAACGTGGCGGCTCTCGGGCGGAACTTCTTCACATGTTCTGAACTCGCATCGCACGAGCCGTGAGGTCCCCTGCCGACGGGACTGAAAGAAAAAAAATGTCCGTTCATACTTCCCCAAAGCACATGAGATTCCCGATTTGAATTCATTTCATAACAACGGAGTGCTGTCATCTACATTTAGAATATTTAATCAAAAGATAAACAATCAAATGTTACAATATTTAATCAAAACAGAAGGGATTTTTTTTATAAAAGAGTTTTGTTACGATTTTCATTATTTTAAACAATTTCATTTGTTTGCCATTTAATTAAAGAATTTTAAAGGCCTGTCAAGAACAAAATCAGAATTCTCATTATTACTGGTCACCAGATAGAATAAGACAAACCGAATTCAGCATAATAGTCTGTGCCCTATTAACATAAGACATTGTACGATATCACCATCATATTCAGAATACCTACAATATAATAAAAATATCTTAAAGACATTTTTGAGGGAATTTTATGCTACGTGGTTGATTGCTTCTTGTAAATTTAGAAACTTATCTTTGTTTATTCTTAAAATAAAACCTCCAAGGAAAACATTCAGTGATAAAGCTTTATGAACAGTTTTCGAGCATTCATGATTTTAAAATTTCAGCCAAAATTATATATCGACTTCTCAAAGTCCAAGTTAAAAAAAACTAAACTGTTTTTTGATGGGTGGTTAAAGCAGCGATTCTCAAGTTTTCGATCTCATTTTCCTTCGATGTATTCGGACATTTTTCCCCCGATATAAAACTCCAGCGAATTCATTTTGCTAAATAGTCAATAGTTTTTGTATACCGTCCAGTAATCCCAATGCGAATTTGATCTCATCCGTTCCTCTCATTTATTTTACATATCTCAACCTCAAAAATAAAAACTCTGGAATCTGGAATTAAAATTATCCAGAGAAAAAGATTTTATCATCGTTAAAACATATCGCATTCTCTGCACCGCATAAAACTAAGCTTTATGGAACAATTTACTAAGCAGTACTAAAAGGAAAATGATGTTTGAGATACCTTTGTTGATAATTCCATCTTCTTTTTTATATGAAAACAAAAGTGAAGAAATAGGTATTTATTAGGCTTGGCCTTTGAGTTCAAAATAGAAACTAATAAAAGGAAAAAAACAATTGAAGGCTAAAGAATTTATCAAGAAATTGCGCTTTTTGAAACCAAAGAACCTGTGAATCTATAGTAGAAGAAATGTTAGCAAATTTCAAGATATTAGAATGTACTGTAAAATTACAAGATTTTTTCCCCTCCGCGGCTGGGCCTTCAGTTTGAAAACTGAGGTTCTCTCATCATGAGCAGATAAAACATTTCAGAGAGACAGAGATGAAATAAAACAGTGAAAGTGGTTTATTTGTAGGTTTGTTGACTAATGACGAATATTGAAAAGCGACACGCTTCGGCAAATTCAGCAGGAGAAAAAAGTTTGGGGGAAAAATTAAAAATGATTCTGTGAGGAATTGTAACTTTTTTTGCTTAACTTATTTATATTCTAAATGTCAGCACAGTAGCATGTTATGTATTATGAGGTGAAAAAGTTAGATTATTAAATTGTTGTGCTTTCCATTACTTTGCTTCAAATTAGGAAATCATTTTGTGAATAAATCTTACATGACGGCGAAAAAAAACTAGTTTTATTTTTGGAATCAGCCCTGAAAAAAATATTCAAAACCAATTATTAAGTATTTAATTTTGAAAAATTATTTTCTGTTTACCAGCACAATTAATTGTCAGAGAAGGGATTAAAATATACCAGAAATCGCATCAGGCTCTCAAACAAGAATGAAAGAAATTTCTGTAGAACATTTTTTTAACACTTTACCGCTCACTGTTAGTTTTAAAATCTAGTCTTAAATGGGAACTTTCTTAATTGCTTGTTATACTAGAAGAAATCTGATGTTGTAAGGACTTCGTCACTTATTAAAGGCAGGGTAAGCATCCACCAGGAGCTAAGTCTGTTTGCTCAACTGAACACTTTACTGATTGTTGCCGGATATGTTTACTTAGACACATGAAGCAGATCATCATTACATTTTCCCTTCGTTTTTTAGAGAAAAATACTGACGGCGATACCTGCAAATTGCTTTTCTCAGCATTTCACTTTTATCATAACAAATGATATACGATTTCTAAGACTGTCACCAAAACTACAGGCAGAATTTATTTTTTTAAAAAATATTGCCAGGCCATTTAAAAAATATTTAAAAAAATATTGAATAAAAAATTGTCATAGTCATTTGGAACTTCACTATGAACTCATCTAATTAATAAAAATATGCTTTCAGAATAATCCAGTGATGCTCTTCTATTGATATATTTCCCAACTGAATGTCACAAAATATGGAAAATGTTGCCATCGTTTGATTGTTGAAGTGGGCTTATTTTAATTTGTTGTACACACACACACGCACGCACGCACACACACACACACACACACACAATCGGCTAACACGTTATTTTGGTTGCAATTTTTTTAATCCTTCATTCTATTAAGTTGGAAAAAAAGCAATTTAAACATTCAGGACGATGACAGCGGTCATTGGCTTGCACACAGCCGAGTGTTCGTCGTCTATGGAAACAAAATGATTAAGCTGCATACATAATAAAAAATTCTAAATCATCATAAATATTCTTTAAACTATTTATTAATAAATAAGAAACCTTTTTTCTTTCTCTCTTGCCTCTAATCTCCAAATCTCTTTTCCTTAGTAACCCCTTGCTTACCGAACATCCCACTTGCACATACCACACAACATACCGAACACGAACCTTTCTGGTTCCGGCTTTCACGTTCCTCCTCATCATTCAAGCAAATCACGTTTCGGTGTTTCCCACTGTTATGTCAAAAAAGGAACAAAACCGGAGTTTCAAAATAACCCCACAAATAGGTGCTTTTTGTATTTTCCCGAGTCTTTTTCCTTAGTCGAGGTTGCCATAGTGACGAGATCGGTTTGCAGCCCCATGAAAGTGGATGTTCTAAAGAAAAGTATCGACTATCGAGAACCCCGACGCATGACCCGAATAAGAAAAAAACATGACGACAGAGATAGGTTTTTTTTGTATGCAAACAAATGTGTTAGCAAAAACTCTTATAAAAGTAGCTTAAATTTATTTTGAATTTGTTGATTCCTGTCAGCGATAACATTTTAAAAATCAAATAAATCATGAATGCGTTTCGTGTAAATTTAAATTTTATTTATCCATTAGAAATAAGAACAGAACATCAGTCTTGGGATGTCTAGTTGAATTAACGTCCAGTTTTAAAGCGACACTAAAGCTATTTCGGAACGGACCTTGTCCTTTTGAACCGAGGTCAGATGACGAAGACAAAGCCTGAGCTGGTCCAACCAAACTTCCACATCATATCAACGGACGGGGCGGCGTTAGTCCCAGGTGGATTTAACAGTCACGAGACCCATTTACACGACGGTTCTTCGGTGGGAACAGGTCCCTAGCCTGAAACTCGCCAATTCTGAAGCCGAGATTTTACCGCCAGACCATCGCGATTCCCAAAGTCTTGAGAAGGCCTCACGAGAAACCGTTTTCTCCATTAATTTTGTCTGCTTAATGCTCTATTTTAGCAAAATGTTGGTTATTATGGAACTGACTTCGTAATTCTGAACCATGATTTGTGATGAAAATGGTGCGCGACATCACAACATCGCGAGACTAATTTTGGCAGATCAACGCAACATTTTTCCATACACACGGCAAATGTGGGAGGGGAGGCTGAAAGTTTGCTTTGCTTCGACGTGTCTGAAATGATTCGTCGGCTTTTGGGTTTTGTGCCTTTTGCTGTTAGGAAGGAAAAGCTTACTGCAGAGACGCAGGATTTGGCAAAATTTAGCCTCTCAAATTCCAATAAATGAGTATCATTCGTGAATAGTTTAACCCATTCATCATGAATATTAATTTCGTAAAGAATTCAAAATTTTAAAATAAATTTATTAATCGTTCTAAAATTCTGAAATTTGGGATATACAATCATTTTCAATCTAAAATAAAAATTCGGATTGTTTTCTTTTAAATATGGTAGTTAAAACTGAGAGATAAGCAGCAAAGAAATAAAATACAACAATTATAATCATTGGGGATTGATACGATACAACAAATGTTAGAAATATCTCAGAATTGTTGACATTTATAAAATATAGTAGCTAAATATGCATTTATTGATATTAGTAAATGCATTCTAAATATTTCCTATTTCTTCTTATAAGTAAAAGCACAGTAATAATTAAAAAAAAATTAATTATTTAAAATAGTTATTTTTGTTTTTGAAACATAAAGAAACATTAAATTCTTCGCACGTTACTCTTGATTCGGATTGAAAGCATAATTTACTTGATTGGGTTCTGATTTGGGGCGAAGAGGTCAACGGGCAAGTTTTCTACTCCGGAAGAATTGTTTTTATTTCTTGATGATCATCTTGTCGACGAAATTGGTCTAGTTAACTCGTATTTTCTAGTTTGGGTCCTCACCTTTTTCCGTATCCAAATCTGTATAATTTCATCAAAATCTACTTATTGAACATCAAAAATGTATTGTTTATTTCCAACAAATAAGGATTCTTCATTCCCTTCATCACCACAAATACTTTGTCATTATTCTGACATGTTTACGCGTCATTTTTAGCATTTTAATAACTGTAATCGTAATAATTTAATTCAAAGATGAACAACTCTTTAAGTATCATCAATTTAAATCCTTTTATTGACAAATAAATGTCGCCCTTTTATTGACAAATAAATTGACAATAAATTAATAAAATCACAAGTTTCATAGTTAGCTTTCAATATTCTTTTAAAGTAGAAAACATAACAGAAACTAATCAATTAAACACGCATAATCACCACTTCATGTAACCCAATTCATAATAAATAGTCAATGTTTCAGAGAAATTAAAAATTCAAATTTTAAAATAAATATTTCTCAAATACTACGCAGATAAAATATTTTAACAAGCATAAAAACAACAAGCTTGAAATTATAGCTCTAGTTTCACTTAAACTATATTGAAATAGATTTTTATTTTGTCATTTCTTAAAGAACGAAATGAATTTCTAAAGGACAGTCTTTCAATGCTAAATTAAATTGACGTTCTTCTGCCTTAATTTACAGAAATATTATTGCAAAAAATTAATGTTGCACCGTTATATGATGTCAAGAAATACTCCCTTTATGGATACCAATTTAATAATCAAGCCAATTTTTCCAGAATTTCGGCAATTTTTATTTCTTGTCTAATTTTTAATAATGAATAACATTGCAGTTTTGAAATTCCAATCGCTTTCCGTGTTTCCACATTTTAATCGTGCGGTTTCTTTCCCTCATTGCTGAAAATTAGAGAAGAAATATTCTGTTTAACATCCATGTATTTTAACAGAAGAAGAATAACGAAAGTTGGGCTGCACATTTATGTTTTTCATCGCTTTATAATATCGTGAGGCTATTCATCATTCAAAATGTTCTTGAACACAATTAACAGATGTAAGGCAATTAAAATAACACAGTTTTAATGCCTGACAATTTGTTGTAATAATGGGTATTAAGCTATGTCTAAATGATTTAACTGAAATTAAATATAAACAGTGTCCCTGTCAAACCAACTGGTTGCCAAAGACAACTAATAAGTAAACTATTACTATTATAAGTTGTTCTAAATACGTTTGATTCAATATAAAATCTCCTTATTTATCATATTATTATTAGATTTTTTCACTGTTCCATTAGTTTTACCTAAGCACATTAAAAAACTCCACTCTATTGAATCCCTTTATAAAATGGAAATTATTCAACAGCACTTATGTATGTTTCTTTTCATAGGAAATAACAGCACAATCAAACGACAAAAAACTCCTCTCTTAGAAATAAGCTCCTTCCCCTTCGATATAATCAATGTCAGGTGAACGTAGAATGTCACTCACCTCCAATTCCCAGCACCTATCCATAATCTAATTTAATGCTTGAAACAGTTTGGCCTGCCACCACCAGAGTTGCAGCCGTTTGATTTGTGCCCCTCTCTCCAAGGTGGCGGGCAACGCATCCCGTTTGTCTTTTGATTGAGGCTGAGAGCAGGCTCTAGAAATGCATAGAATTCTAAGATGGTCATGGCAAACTGACAGATGATAGGATAAACTCCGTTTTATTCATAATGACTTGTTTAGAATAATCCCTTAACAGAAACTATTTTTAAAACACACGCTTTAGTTAACATATCTACAAGCAGCAATGTTTTCTTATTTTAATTATTTTCCCATTTCTTATTCATTTTCACTTCCTATTCTATAAATATTGCTGCATCTCGTGACTCATTTTTTCCAATTCAATACGTGATGACGGTATGCATTTGGAACTAAAATACTTATCACAAGAATATGCAAGCACACAAATTTCAATATCGTAGCATTTGAAGAAGTAAATGAAAATAAATTCCAAAACACCATTTTTATAAACATGAAAATTCAGTTTTAATTCATTAAATTATTGCTCATTGTTTAAAACAAAGCTTTATTTCAATGAATAAATTAGCAGTTTCTGTAACAACAGAAATGAAATTTTTGTGACTAGGAAAGCTATTAAACTTCTCTTATTCTATTTCTCCTTTTTAAGTTATTAACCTTTTTTTATCTTATTTCTTAATAATGGCAAATAAAATCATTTTAAAAATGATATGTCAGCTTTGTTACACGAACATATTTTAAAATATATTTCATATATTCTTTTTAATGGAATTTATTGGTTTACGCATGATATTTCGTACACAGCAGTACTGAACTCACGTAGGGCATGAAACATCAACCATTACATTCTACTTCCATAAATCTCTTTTCGGAATTTAAAGATTTGAGATTCAGGCACTCAGAGAACGGGGGAAATGGCCGAGTGGGGAGAATGTAGAATTATTATCAAAGTGGAAGTAGCAGGAATTATTGTATTTTCATGGACGCGAAATCAAAATATGGTATAAAAACCATTGACCGGGATTCGTTCCATTCAGCTCAAAACTGTTTTGATTTGTCGCGTTCACGAAGGCACGGGCATAATTATAATATATATATATTTTCGAACACTGAGAAGTCGGAAATGGTAGCAGAGAGGTATATACGTGTAATTTGGAAAATGGTCTAAATGGTATAATGATGTTTGAATCAATGAATGGGATGCCGAAAGTTTGTGAATTATTTGTTTTTATACTATCCCCCTTTTCTATTAACCATATTTAATTAAATAGTCGGGATAGATCCTTGGTACAAATAATCTGGGATTGAAAATGTATTTTTTTTTAATTATGAAGTTTTCGACATCTCTATTGTAGGTAAAATTACATAATTTCAATAATACCCTCGGGAAAGAGGCATGCGGGCCCCGCTTTCGACGCCGAAGGTTTTCGACTGGCTTGAAAAAGGAAATTCCCAAGGATCCAGTTATTGGTATGGAAACAAAAAGTGATTAAATCGAAGGATTCTCTGATAATTAAGTCTTAAAAATATTAAAATAATACTACTGTTGCTGAAAATAAACAAGTACACAAATTTCCACAAAGCTAGAACACCATAAAATAAATGAAAAAAAAAAAAACCCGGAAAATACCCTCTTTTGAAACGCGACTTATATCAAATTTAATAAAATGATATAATAAAATTCTGGAAATCCATTAATACATTTTTATGCTGTGGCATCATGAAAATAAAATTACAAAAACAGATCCATTAATAGTATATCCACCCAATATAAAAAATATCTTCTGTATTTTTATGACCCGATAACGCTATAAAAAGATAGGTAATGTATAAATCATGTATCTTCATAGTCGAGCAAAAATCCTACTAAGCATCTTATAAAAGGAAGTCTTTAACCTCTATGCACTACATCGTCTTCTAAGACACTCAATCAACAGAATCAAATTTTCTAGGCCATCCTCTCATGGCTCCGGCGGCTTAACTAGAAATGAGAAATCCAAAGCGCTATCGATTCCCCGAGAAATTCGGTCGCACAATCAGGAATTCGTCACAAGCCCACTTACTTCCCTGAGAAATCCGAGGGGGTGGCACCACGCCCTTCGCGTCCGCATTCAGGGGCCGAAGCAAATGGTCACGCGAACTCACTGAAATCAGGTCACTGGGAATCGGCGGTCAGAAAAGAATCTTTTACATGTCCTTCTTGCTGATCTAATTTTGAAAAGAGAAGTTGATTTTCTTAGTACATAAAATGCACTTCCTTTTAAATGATCCGATCAACTTTCAATTAGTGTAGTTGATTTTAGAGAAATCTCACGGCTTCAAATACGGATGGATGGCCTTTTGATGCACGACTGGTCTGCGACTCATGTGTTTAAATGCATTTTGTTTTACTTTCAAAATTTCACAAATTAAGTGGTTTCTAGTTCTCATTTAAGCGTCTGTCTCATTTTTTAATGTAAGATTCCAATGGTTCATTAAAAATAGAAGAATTGGTGAGCCGTGAATGTATAGTACCCGAAAAAAAGGAGGCATCCCATTCTAGTCCGCCGTCGGTCATCTCATTTGGAAATTAAAATTATCCTTCTTATAGTAATAAAGCATGCTGAAAGAGTATTGCCTGAACTATTCATTAAAGATTGACTACATATTTAAAACTCTACAAATACTAGCAATTCCAATTAAATACTCTATTTTAATATCATATAACGTCATGAATGATGGATTTAAAAAAAAGGGCATATGAGAATTAATAAAAACACACTTATTTTTATAGACGATATTAATTTTTGTGTGATTATGCTTCTTCCATAGAATGCTCCAAGTGTCAAATAGTTCAAAGAGAATATGGTCAATATCCTATTCCTGGGTGCAGGAGAGCCAATTAGAGTTACCATTGTACCCAATTTATTTAGGGGGTAACCACCTGGTTACTTACATTTGTTATTATGTGCTCTCTTATCTTTAAGTCACATAATAGAGAGCTTCCAAGGAAGTCGACACAAAATTTCACTGAAACTTTAAAGTCTTCAACTTTAAGTCTATGGTGGAAAAATTCTTAACTAAATTCTAAGACTTGGATTATTCGATGAGTTTGAATGGGCATTTTTTAATTTCGCATTTCAGCTTTCCCTAAACCTCGTTAAGAAGGGGGAAAGATTTCGAAAAGAAATCAAGGGGGCGGAGCACAAATGCCGATGAAATGCCCCGGTACGATGACGAGAGATGTTTCGCGCAAAGCCCACAAGCGACGCTTAAAACGTTTTCATGGAAAAAGGAAATGAAGAATACGTGAATCAGAAAAACAATGATAATTTTTACAGATAATATAATTTCTAATTAATAAAAAATGAACACATACTTAGCAAATTTTTACAAATGATATATTAATTAATTTGTAAATAAAGTACCTAAAATATTTTGAAAAATTCTTCTTTTCCCCCAAAAAATGTAAGATAGTTTTTCTTCCTATATATTCGAGCCCATTTTGTGAAAAATCCTTATGAAAAATGAATGTTGCATTTGAAATCGGCTCACCAAATAATAATAATAAAAATGATCCCATCCTTACTTTGCTAACCTTTTTTCACGATTCAAACTCTGTAGGCCTCTGCATTTGAGCTACCGCAGATTGAAATCGCCGAATTTTCAGCCGCATTGATTGATTAGGTTAATTTCAGACGAGCCAATCCCTCATTTAATGCATTTCAAAGACACTAAATCTTAAACGGAACTATTGCATTCCTCAAACAGAAGTGCCCCTCATTACTATTTTCCGCTGACCGCAGGGAGAGGATACATTGGCAGCGATTTTGTAAGTCACTCCTCCTCTGTTGTAATGGTTCCCCAAGGCACTGTCATAATGGTCGGTATGACAACAGGCTCCGTTCCGCCAAAACCTAACACCCCGTGAAGAAAACCCATCAAACACTTCGAGGCGAAATCGGCTTGACTGCAAGTGGTAGAGCATTTTGCAACATTTGCTGTTGCTTGACCTCTGTTTCCAGGGAAATACTGACCACTATTACACTAATTGCCCCTTCCTCATTCCAGTGGCAAAGAACAGAGCGACTGTAGGGCACTCCGGCCAGCTGGAGGGCGGGAATATTTAATGCGCATTTTTTTTTCTTTGCAGCAAACAGACTGATTAATATGCGGTCTATAGATCAATTGTTTGTAAAGTAAAATTAAGGTTATGTAGAGATTGTTAAATCGATATACGAGTAGAGCTCGACTCAGAGAAGATTGTTCGTAAAGATAAAATGGTTCACTTATCTACGTAGCATAACGTGTTGCACAATATTGCGCTATATTATATAATATTAATTCATTATTACCAATATTATCCAATATTGCAAATATTGATAAATGTCATGCAAAATTTTACAATATTTGCGTGGTACTAGAGTATGAGAATTCGTGCAACAAGAATGTAAAACCTATGCAAAAATATTATTGCAAAGATAAGGTTTCAAATGGGGGATGCATTTTACTAAGATTCAACTTTAATATATTGTATTTTTCCGTTAAGTGGTACGCTCTGTAAGCATTTTGAAGACTTACCATTGGAAAAAAACCGATTTGTGAACAATAAATAATCATTTTGAGCATAAATGCATAAAAAAAGGACCAATTTTTATATCTAAGGATTTTTAATGATTTTTTACCTAATATAGCGTTATAAGCGTTTTAAAATTTAAATAATTGTTTTTTCTATAAATTTGTGTTTTTGGAATTTTTCAGTAAATTTGATACATTTTTCAAAATTTATGATACAATAAGTGCTGAAATCAACGTTTAAATATTTATTACTAATGTTACGACATCATTTTTTTCGATTTTGGAATGTTCAGCATGCTTAATTAAGGAATTGGTTTCCACTGTAATAACTTCTATTGAAAAGTAAATACCCACAGAATTCAAACATATTGGAAGTATCTCGCATCTGGTTTTGATTTCAAGATTTTATAAATATCATTTAGAGACGACAGCGAGATAATGAAGATGCTTCATATACTATTAAATTATAAATATGAGGGCGATAAAATAAATGATTTTTTTTTATCAAAATCATAAAAATGCCGTTCTGCAACGCTTCAGATTAGATATTTAAATTTCAGTTTTTTTTTTTCAGATACATTTCGATTAGATTTATAAAGCCAGATTGTTCGCAATTGCTTGTTTAATAATGTAAAGTACACTGCTCCATTGTTGGAGCTATAAAAATTTCCAACAGATTTATTAATACACAAACTGCGAGTGAATTATTTATGATGGGGATTTCATGTTGAAGTAAATGTATGAAAACGAATCTATAAGAAATCTGTCAGAAACAAAGTCTATAATAGTCATTTATAAAGTGAGTAGACTAATCGCAGAAAATGTTGGAGTATTTATCCGATCCTAATTTTTTTAACTCCTATCTAGATTTCTTTTTCTCTTCATCGCAGTATTAATTTCAGATTTATTCAAATCGTCGTATTGAATCATCGGCAAAATATGATAGACCGAAAACTAATGCAAAAGTGACCGTCTTTGCTTTTTAAATAGACTTTCAACTGATCTGCTTTAGTTTCTGTACCGAATACATCTGCCTTATCCCATGCCAGTAAGATTTGCAATACGAGTGCATTTCCATAAAACTAAACTACTGGCAAATCTGTAGTTGATTTACATACAGCATAATGATATGAATCATCTTCATCCTTCAAGTGGATCAACGTAATTATTATCAGAACAATAGAAAGCAGAATTTGTTTTTGAACGGCAAGGCTCTTTTTCTACACACATTCTACTTTCATTCTATCAGTGATTTAGCCAGTTTTGAGAATTACAATTCATTTTTAATTAAATTACGCCCATTTTCTAAATTTTAAATTTAAATTTCTTTTCTTAGAAGTTTTTCTAAATAGTTAATGTGAAATATTCACATTATTACTGGTTTAATTTTCAGTGACTGCGCAAATAAGAAGAAAAAATTCTTCCCTCTCTATTTTTTAGAATTTATTTAAAAAATGAGTTAAAATGAGATAAAATTTTATTCAAATGATCGAGTTCATCTTAACCCTCATTTTCATGCATTAATTTAAATAGAATTATGCACTAAATTTTGTTCGGATAATTCTTTATTTTCTTAGATACTGTGCAAACTCACAACCGATTTCATTCAAAATTTGCCCCCACAAATTAGTCTAAAGACTGCATACTAAATTTCAGTCCTCCAACTCAGTGTGAAAAACGAGTGCTTGGGACTGGCGGTGAGGTCTTGCCTTCCAAACCAGAGCGTTGCCAGTTTGAGGTCCGATTCCACAGAAGAATAATCGAGTTAATGAACCTCGATTATTCTTCTGTGTCCGTCGGGGCCCACTGGTGTTATGTGGAGGTTTGGAGAGAGTCCCGTCCCCAAATAGAGAGATTGCTTCTTTAAAACGAGACGTAACTAAACTAATTCGAATGTTTGAGCTCACAGACAAAGAGACATCATTCCAAAAGTGTGTTGTTTTTTTCGGGCTTGGGATTCTATAATGTAGTGATTAAATCTAAGCTCGAAGCCATTCTGAGGAAGTAAAAGAATATCATGCCTTCCAAAATACTAAATTATTAATTTGCATGGATTTTGATACATAAATAAATAAATAATAAAGATTTTGTATACTTAAGCAGTTTCTATATAGAAAAGTATTTTACCTACAATAATTAAATTTAAAATATTCTTTGAAACTTATCACTTATAGTTTACCATAGTGTTGAAAGTTTTATCATCATGATGGTATCCAATTATCTTTATTAAATTTTTGGCAAAATCCAATTACATCTTAACTTAAAGACTAAACACTTTTTATTGATTTATCATCGACTTCTCAATAATTTTTTTTCTTGCTGCTATCTACTAGACTTTCAGATCTGCATAATTTTTGCTTTTTTCGAATTTGGGGAACAAAATTCCATAATTTATTTTCAGTGCACCCCAATATAATTTATTTGTAAAAGTATTTAGACTTCTAGAGTGATACGAGCATTGCAAGTTGGAGCTCTTTTGCTATAAGGAATTGTACTTTTGTGTTTTTGTGCGTCAGGAATGGCAGCACGTTATTTAAAAAAAATCAGAATTCAACTATCAAAATTTGTTATGCAGAGTTTCAACATTTTTATTCTTTATCCACAATTGTTGATCAATTAGTTGTGTTATTTGGTTCTTTTACACGTTTATATCTGGTTTAATTTAACGCATAGCTAATTAGACTCAAAATTAAATATTTGTATTGAACATTATTTCATTTTCTATATTAAACCTGATTCAAGTAAGAGCTTCTCTACAATTCGGAATCAAAAGCTGCATTAAAACCCACATTCATTGCACAACGGATTGAGTATAAAGTAATTATATAATTTTGGAAAAATGAGTACGATAAGCTCATGTATTATTTTGCATAAACCTCCATATTTTCTTGTGTATTTTGAAAGAAAATAACGATTGCATTGCTGCATTTATTTCATTTCATTTCCTTTCTGATTTAAATGGAGCTTAGCTAAAATGTTAGTAGTGACGATGCATCTAAAGTGCTCTAATTATCTGAAGATAACTCTTGTCATCTGAGGTTATTGAGTTTCAAATAATGAAAAAAGTCATTCACTAAAAGAGAAGAAACAGTTTAGCACACAAAAGGAATGAGTGAAGTGAATCAATTAACTTTCGAGAACATGAATCGACTGTTCATCAAGTCATGATTGCACGCGCGGGCTTTCGATTGTGAACCAAATTGATTGTGTCACCAAATGGAGTTGATGACAGGGAGTATTTAAATTTATCACTTAACGTTTCATTAGGAATTATTATGGATTCGAAATGAAATCTATTATTAAATGATTTTTTATCAATTTCATTCTTGTTTTACTTGCAGTTAAAAACAAGAATGAAATTGATAAAAATCACTTACAAGGAAAATTGTTCGCATTCAGTCCAATTTTGTTTCTTGCCTCATTCTCCTCCCCCCCCCCCCAGGAAACCGCGACGAATTTTCAAATAATCCATCCTCAAATGGAGTCCATTTATTGGAAAGCAAATCACAAATCCTTTTTCTATTAATTTATCAAACGGCTCATTGATAGTCGTCTGGCATCATTTTAAAGTTATAAATCATTTCGAAAACAAGGAGTGTCCGGTTATTTCTGCAAATGTATCGGATTAGCTGTGAATTTCTATCTTCAGATAGAAAATCTTTTATTTTCGCAAACAGGAATTTTTTTTTTATCAAGTGATATCATTATTCAAAACAAGTTCTTAGTCTGTTTGCGAGTATTTTTCATTTCTGTCAGGTTAAAATTGATTATTCTCATACTGAAAAGGAAACATTAGGGAATATTAAAAAAAAATAATAACATTGAAGAAAAGAGACAGTTAAATCTAAAATTGAAATCGTAGAACTCTTCAGTCATTCCGACGATTTTTAGAATTATTCGCTTTAATTATTTTAAAATCAATTTAATATAATGACTAAGCGCGTGAAGTCTTTTTTTTTTTTTCAATTTTTGACAAAAATGCTCAAAATTAAGTATTAAATTTATATATTAATTTAATGAAATCTGATTTCATAAAATGACATCACCACCGAATGTAGAAGTTGAGATCAAAATTATTTGTATTTACCCATCTGTCAAACTGTCTATTAGCGTGCACACAAGATTGAAGTTTCGACATCGCCGCAACTTAAACGAACAGAATTAACAGTGCGGTCCTGTTGTCAAAAACAGGTGCGCTCGCCACACTTCGTTTTCTACCGGCAGAAAGAGAAGGCTTCCCAAGTGCCTGTTCGGCCTTCTGTTACGCGCGCGCCCATTTGCAGTGGAATGCCGATGAAGGGAATGTCGCAGTCCTCTGCATTCGAACGTTCCGACGGTCCCATTCCGATTCCTCTCGGTATTCTCAAAGAGTGCAGACTTCAATCATCGAAATTGAAACAGACGGGAGCGTTGGACCGCCGCATCTCGAAACATCGAGAAATGTATCATCAGCTCCCAGAAACGTTTTAGAAACTTCTCCAGCTCCAAGCAATATTTTAAAAACAATTACAGAAAGGATTCTTCGGCTCTCAGAAATGTTTTATAATGTTTATCAAATTTTTAAATGTTTATTTAAATACTCTTGACCCATCTTATTAGTTGTTAAAAAACTTAAAACAAACGGAGAATATTAGGAAAAAAACCAAAAAAATTAACTACAAAATTATGAGTTCAATTTAAATGTTTCAAATGAAAATGTAAAGATTTCAAAATTTATAATTAGATATCTGGATTAAAAAATTCTAAATTTTAATAATGTTTCACTTTATCTGAATAACTTTTTTTCCACTTAGAAGAGTAGAAGCTTCATTTAATGTATCTTATCTTCGTTACAGGAGAAGGAGAATTAAATATTGCTTTATTAAAATAACTTAGCTAAAATAACTTTATAAAAAACTGTTGTATTTAAATAAAATAAAATCTTAAAAAAATAAAGTCAACAGCTGCTAGTCATAGTAATGAAGCAGAAATATATTCCCTTGAAGAAATTCGATGGAATGTTTACTCTATATTTGAAACTCGTGTCTCTTATTCGAACGCATAAAGTGTATTTTTGTTTTCAACAAATACAGAATCCTTTTAAAGTTTTAAAGAAGAACAAATGATTCATTTGAAGGTTTGTTCTCTTTCCCAACAAACTGGAATAGTTATTCTGCAAGGAAAAAAGTAAGTAAACACGACAGAAGAAAGTGGCTAAATGCCTGATATGTCTTGGGATACGTAGGATAATTCCAATTCTTGTCTACAACTCAGAAGTCCAAGACAGATTTTTGTTTGTTATAAAAAAAAAACCTTTCATTTGTGATCCTTTTAATCATAAAATATTTTGTGTTTGGAGGTTACAGCATAAAAGTTTTATTCAATGGTTTCACACCGCTGAATAAAACGACGAATACGAGACGCTTTCCTTTCTATTCACAAACGTCTCTCAAAAAGAGATATTCACATTAACAAAATAACGAGTTCTTTGGATTCCTTTACTGTTTCAAATGAACTTTTTAGTTATCTGACGCGATATTTTCATACAATTTTATTAAAAGTTGGGAGTTGAAATCGTGTTTATAAAATTGGGATTTTGTAGGGGATTTCAAATTTAATACGTTAGGCCTTTAAATGTTTCTATATTTTACATATTCTCAGTGACAATATGCTACTTCAGTATTTTCAGAACTTACTCATCAATTAATTGACTAATTAAAACTAAGTCGAAAATTACCTGTAAAATAATTTCAATAAAAGAATTAATTTTCTTAAAATTCTTCCTAATATTCACCCAACGATGTAAAGGTAGAAAGTAGAATTCAAAAAATTTCTTTTTAAGAAAGAAGCAATTATGTTCTTAAGACTCTGGAGACATTCCAGATTCCTGTTAACTCTGGAATGAGGACATCACTCCTGCAACTCATCGACGAAAACATCGAATTGGTTCCGATTCCGGTTATGAATTCCTTTTAAAAGTTTAGCAAGTTTTTTCGAACACAATTTTTTTTTAATGACATTAATTTTATAAAATACTAAAAATTGAAATCTGCTATGCATATTTCAATGTATCCTGATAGTACATAATTTCTTGAACAGCCAATCATTGAAAACGTTTTACTTAATGAAACGATCTAATTTACTTTTAAAACGATTTTTATTAAGGTTTGAAGAAAACATCAACAAAAAGTGGCAGATTTTGCAAACGTATGGATTAATCAAGCAATTTAAACTATTTTTTAAAAAGATTTTTATTCAAGTTTGAAGAAAGCTTTCATAAAGTTAAAAAAAGCTGAAAAAATCATCTCAACAAAAAGTGGCAAATTGGAGATTAAAAAAGTCTTTATTTCGAAATTATAGCCATTTACCGATATTTTTGAGTCTTCTAAGGTCTATTTTTGAGAAACTTGAAATTTAAAATTTCAATTCCTTGATTCCCGCATTTTTGTTGATGCCAAAACCCTCATCCCATTGAACCCTCATTGAAACACCACGTGCTCGTTCAAGTTATATTATATATATATATATATATAGATATATATATATATATATATATATATATATATATATATATATATATATTGTTTCATTGAATAACTCTGGTATAGCGAGCAATAAAAAAACTTTGTCTTGCATTTATTATTTTAAAAATATAACATTTCCTATTTATTTCATTTCATATAATCACGTATTCAAAATTACAATTTTCTAGGTTTTATTTGCTGTAGTAATTAACTTATTTTTTAAAAATAAGAGCTTTTTTAAATGCAATGGTAACACATTATTAAAAGCTGCTTTTTTGAGATGCTCGTGCAAATAATAAAATTTCATTCATTGCCCACGCATTTTTGTTGACAACAGAAACCTCAAACCAAAAACAACATCATGTTCTGACATGATAAAAGCAAAAATTCAAGCCGATAAAAGGAACATTATTTATAGTTTAGAGCAAGAAGAAATGTTGATGAACAGGTTATCGAATATTTCTGACTTTTTGTTTGACGTCTTTATTATTTCAACCAATTTTCTAAAACGCATGGCACAGTAGTTCAATTCCATTTTTACGTGCAAAGAATTTCAGCAAAAAGTTGCCACCTTGGCAGGGTTCGGAGGCCGTCTGTTTAGCTGCCGACTGCCTTTCGCTCTCTTCACTTCCACAACTCACTCAATGTCCGTGGACAGGATCCTTTGCGGTATTCGCGGACTATCATCTAAAGATTCATTTTGAGGTATTTTCAAAATATTCTGTTTTTGTGCTTTCATTCGATTTGTGCGGATCATCTACTAAAACAAAACAATTAAAATCGAACATTGTTTGAATTTCAAAACGTTACTCTTAGGAGTTTCTTCATTTTCTGAAATTCGTTGGCTGATAAATGTGCACCAATATATATTTTTTTTCGGAGAGCGTGGTTTACTCTCGTCAACTTTGTGTTAGAATGTCTTTTTCTGACTTTTTGTTCTTTTATTTAAAACAACTTTTAAAATCAACAGGTTTCTTACACGCGAAACAGTGAAACCGTCTTATTCTCTTGAAGATGAGTCCAATCAAACATTTTATTATTTATGTTTAAAATAATATAATTATTTCAGTTTAAAAAACTGTTTCTTTAAAACTTGAATGAGATAAAATTATATATGGATTTTAAATTTGGGAAGGGAGAAGAGCAGGTGGGGAGCATGTTGCATCATCCTTACCTGGTGAGATTTCAGATAGGAGTTGAGGAGTCTCCTTCTTCCTGTTGATATAACATCCAAGTTTGAGTCGGTAACTTGACTCCAGAGTCTTATCTCTCCTTCAGCGGAGGATTCGGAACACTGTGATAGCTATGAAAGAGAAGTAAATTCAGTAGCAATAGATTGAGTTATTATTTTCCAATTACTTAGAGCTGAGCTTACTTTTCCAATTACTTAGAGCTTCCAATTGCTTAGAGCGTATCATCGCGGCTAGCAACAAGCATTTTGTTAGTGGAAAAGAGCATAAAAAAGGAAGGAAATGGATATCGTTTTCTTAGTGGGATCTCATAAAGACAGCAGTTTAAATAAACATACTTAAAAGAAGTTTCTCTTGAAATCACCTAGAGCATTACCGTGAATAGGCTTGCTATAATTTTTTACCACTGCTGTAGGAAACTTCGACCAGTTCTTGAATACTGAAGACCGTTCTCACTAAAATAGTAACATCTTCTCCATATAAATGCTATATTTTTTAAACTGTTCCTGAAATAAATGGAATGGTTGGGGAGGGATGCGGTTGTTTTCATTTGCACCCTCTTTCATTAGACACATTTGTTCTGACAAACCTTGCAGAAGTGCCGGTACATTAAAACCAAGCTTTAGTATCAAAACTTCATCCTTTTAACTTCAGAACTGCATAGAAAAAATAAAGTTTAACTAAGTAGTGGAGTTTTACTTTCTTGTTCTACAGATTTCACAAGAAATTCTTTCTGAAAATCATAACCAATTGGATTACCTATTTCAAATCAAATGCATTTTTTATTTTATTACAATTTATTCTCTTATTTTCTAATTTTTTTTCCTGGTTTCAGGGCCGCGATGTGTACAAAGTCCGTTACAATTCCACCATTGCAAAATACAGAATTTCTGAATACTTAATTATCCACCTTGAGTATTTTTTTTGTGTGTTTTAATTCCTTTCTAAATTTTTTTAACTAAATACTTTACAGAAATAACTGAAAAAAGATATTTTAAACCATATATAAATATTATACACACAAACCAACTAATGTGGAGATTTCCTTTTCTTTTTAAAAGTAATGTTTCGTTTAAATTTTCTTTTCCTACCATCCTTTTCAGCGAATATCAGTTTTGTTAAAGTGTTGTAATTCCCTTCAAAATGAAGGCAGATATCCGACAGTCTTCGATAATTAAGCAAACCACCTTCTCCAAAAAGTACTTCGGGCAGTCATTTTTACAACTCATTTGCCTAGTGTCTGCTGGCCGTCTGTCCTAGACTGAAGAGTCTCTTTACGTCTTTCTTCTCCAAGAATCTAGTTGAAGAGTTTTAAGTGGCGAAGAGCGAATGAAATGAAAAGCCACGGTTCGTCTGATGTTTCGTGATGTTGGGGAGACACGTGTTCGGAAGGTCCATTATCCCGAGGAACGAACACGACCATAGAACTCGCGTGATTCCATAAATATGACGAATAACATTTTATTCCATAGGTCAAGGTGTTTCGGTTGTATGATGGTCTGCCACGCCCTAAGAACTTGGATTGGGCAAGATTTTTAAAAAAAGAAGGAAAAAGAAACACTTTAAAAGAAAAATTGACAACGAATATATTTTATCTTTTGGTGATTAACTTGATACGTTCACTGGTATTCAAAATTATAAACAATTTATTGAACGATTTTATTGTAATAAATATGCTATTCTAATGTATTTTTTAAAAATTACATTCGTTTATGAATGCGATCTATGAGAATAAATTACTCGTTAAATTAAACTGTCTTTTATAGAAAATAGGAAGAAAAAAATATTGATTTGCTGATACAGTAGGAGGAAAATGACGATAGCATCCCAGATACAACTTAATGAACCAGGTTGGCTACAGGGCTTCGACTTCGAAAACAGGCCAATTTTGAATCTGAGGGGACCTCTTTATGAAACAGACAGGTTGAGTAGACTGCGTAAGGCCGCCCAGCCTGGGTTTTTTTTAATGGTGAGGTGGTTATGCTTTTTTGTAGTTTTCAAAATAATTTAATGTTGCGCTTTCATTTGATTTACATGGGTAAATAAAAATCAGGCATCTTTCAAATTTTTTTAATATACTTCAGTATTGTCCAATGTTTTGTAATCGGTCGATTGACTCACAACAATTCTGAGAAATTTTAATACAGACTGCATTAAAACCACTTTTACTATTTTCTGAACACTTTGTTTAAATTTACTTTTAAATTAAAATTTTTAACATGAAATGCTGAAATCTGCTCTTCTGAAAGTAACCTCTAGATAAATGATTTTTTTAAAAAATTTCAGTTTTACGTAATATTTGTCATTTAGAATTTGCTAAAATATATATTAAAGAATAATCACGTGACTTGACATGTATCACATCAGTGCACTATTTAATTCCAGACTTTCTGATCGTCAAATAACGGAACAAGCACGACCTTACGTTGCTAAAATTGTTCGGAAATATTAGGAAAATTTTTTGCGAACGTTGCAACTCTTAGTAACACATTCATAAATTCATAACATTTAAATTACTGTATTAAAACTCTGCATCTTTATTATGCTTCTTAATCACACAAGTTTAGAGCCCACATTTTTGTCATAAAACCGTCTTTTGACAATTTTTTAGCTCATTACCAATAAATCTTTTCTGTATAAAAAGAATATTAAAATTACCTGTAGGGAAATATAGAACACCATTTATTTGTTCCAGAATGAAATTCTCTATTCCTAAAAAACATCTAATTCTTAGAACACCCATTTCTCTCATTCAAAAAATTGTTCTGGAATGTTGATTAGTTCACGCCACCCTGATAAATACAGAAATGGTGTGAGTTCCCTTCCCCCTACCGATAGTGGAACGAGTCTCCTGCGAAAAGGATTGTGCCATGGCAATGATGTCACTTAAGCTTCAGTCTAGTTTCCTAAAGTGCTGTCATGGCGGTCGGTCATTCAGATTTTTCTTCTGCCATCGGTTCGGCCCCAGTCTTTGCTTATCATCATGCTAAAGATTTGTTTTGAAATAAGTGCAGGTGGTGGATTCAAAATAAAATAAGTAAGGCACTTTCAAACAGTAGGTGGTAATTTAATTTTGAATAATTATTTCCGCTTCAACTTCGCGTATACTAATTTAATAGAGCGTATTTTGTGTCTTAACCTCTAGCTTAAGTGCGGTACACAACTGCTATATCAGAATTTTTTAAAATCTTTCCTTACGGGTCGGTACAACTGTTGTACCAGCAACGAGTTTGGATTTCGTTCCCCCACTAGTACTCCCGGTGAATCGTAATTGTCTCATGAAAACGTAGTGGGACAGATGCGTACACTCGGTGTGCGTACCAGTCGTAAAACTGTCAATCAACGGTCTTGTTTCCAAGGCGGTTTTGTTACTGTAAAGGATCACTTCTAGAAGAGGTTGCAACATTTTAAACGTTATCTTAAAAGTGCCAGATTTGGCGAAAGAGCATGATGTTTACATCAATTTGGAATACTTAATGACTTATTGTTTAATAAAGTATAGTGCATTTTAAAATTCATTAAACAAAGTTTCTACTTTCTTTTCGAAGAAACATGAATTGCTTTTAAATGAGTTTATTCAAAAATGTATGATAAAAATCAATGAATTTCTTCTCATATAAATACTGCATCCAATTCGAAAAAATAATCTAGATTTTAGAAAATGCATTTCTTTACATAAATTCCACGATTTGCATTAAACGAAAGAGTTTTGTTTTCATTAGTTTTGATTTAGTTTTTCTTGAATCATTTGTTTAATTCAATAAGTTGGAACACTGAAATCTATGTTATTTAAATATAATTTGTTTATTAAGTTTAAAGTATAAATAAATGAAGTTAATATTATTGAAATGATTTGTAAGAAGGAATTAAATACAAATACAATTCTTGAAATACCGTAAGTAGTAACAAATTCTTTCATAAACGGATGGTAAATTTCCATGTTATATAAGTTTTTTAAAAAACCAGCTTTAAAGAGTGGAAGCGCCATTACAAATTTAAAACTTTCTGTTTGTCATCGTAGATTTAATTTCAAGGTTGTATCAATTTTTTAAAAAATATGTAATCTGATAAATATAAATTATTTGTTCATTATATAACTTTTCCTTTTTTATATGAGATATCTGTAAGAGATGTTAGCTGAATTCAAATGTAATTTTCTTTTAGATGCACTATTCAGTACTCCATAACCCAAATCTACTGCTGAAAAATAAATAGAATAAAAATTGATTTTTACATAACTATATGTATTATATATTCTTCAGAAATTTAGAAAAAATATTCAATTATTTCCGATTTCAAAAAAACTTAGAGCCGTTTTAAACTTTCTAGGGACCCACATGAAATGCAAATCTCGAAACCCTTTTCTCCACCTTAGATTTAATTTCAATGTTGTTGCATTTTTTAAAATCTGTACTCCGATAGAAACAAATTATTTGTTGATTATAAAGCTTTTCATTTTTTATATGAGACAAATTATTGCAAGTGCACTTTACATCAAAACAAGTAAAAATCTATAGAAGATATTACCTGAATTAAAATTTAATTTTTTTAGATGAATTACATATTAAAACATAACCCAAATCTACTATTGAAAAATAGAATAAAACATGATTTTGACAATTACTATATATATTGTACTTTCTTCAGAAATTTAAATTTTTTTAAAGATCGTTCTTATATGTAAAATAAGCCATTAAAAATCGTGATGAATAAAGTAATATACTCTTCAACAATATACATCTACACTTCTATTGTAAATTTCTACTGTTTCCCTATGCTTTTATTCCATATTTCAGACAATGTAATTACTTCCAATTTCAGAAAAATTCGCGATTTTTTAAAGCTTTCGGAGATTCCGATACAATAAAAATCTCAAAGGCCCTTTTTCCCTCCAAATTTTTTATCGATTTTAATTCAATTTTTATTCAACAGTTTTAAATAGCAAATTTTGAAAAACAGCAGGAGGAAATCCCTTTGTAAAAATTCAATTTCAATATTTACATATAAAAAAGTGCACATTTAAAATGAAAAATTAACTTTATGTAAAATATTAAAAACAGAAGACAACTCCTCTAATACACTCTAAATAATATTGTAAAAAGAAGGAACATTTTTCTAAAACTGAAACTCCAGATTTTTTAGAATTATAAAATAGCATAATAAATACATTGTAAATGTAATTAGGAATATTTCTAGAATTTAATTTCAAAAATAAATTAAATCAGTACTTGATTTTGACTTGAATAAATTTGATTGCACGGCTCTCTGTCATTAAATGAAAGTATAAAACTATACAGCTTTCAAAAACTGCTAAACGTTTTAAAGAGCTGAGGGATTCCTTGGCAGTTGCCATCTTTGATTACTTAATAACCTTTACCTAAATGCCTTTTCTAATCAAAAGGGAGAACCTTTTGATTAGAATTATTTAAATAATCTCTTTGGACTGTTGACATTACTGCTTCCTTACTGTCGATTCAAATGTCTTGGAAATTTAATTATATGTATTAGGATTAACTTTAAGGGCTTGTTCCGATGTTGCCATTGATTCGGAAGTTCTTAGGCAATTATTTTTCGTGAAAACAATGCGCATGGTTTAGATATTTTGTCATAGAAAAAATCTGGTTTGTTCACAATGAACCCATAGTTTGCATAAGTCCAGTTCAGATCAGTATAATATTTCAAGAGCGTATGGCTTTACAAAATTAGTTTCTTTATTAAAAGAAATAAAGTTAGATTTTTGTCATTGCATTGCAAGAGAAATTATTGCTGTAGCATCAAAAAAGTTTTTAAAGAGTTGTTTTATTTTTCTTTATTATAAAAGTGAACATTCATTTCTATCTCTGTAATTTACTATCTATTATAACACATGGAATCTTGATTAACTCTTCAGTATATTTCCGTTACAGAAATTTGTAAATTTTTATGAAAAGGAAATAAATTATTTGCTATTAAAATATTGTTAAATAAAAAACTGCATTTTTGGCCATCCTGTTAGTAAGCTATGATTAATGATTGATGAAAATTTCAATTGTCCCCACCACAAAACAGTCTTAAACTTTAAATTTTGATGTATATATTAAGCATGAAAAAAATAATATGGTAAAAAATTTGATATAAAAAATTTTGAAATTTTGAAATGTTGTAAAAATTATTTTTATTGTAAAATTTTAGAAAGGTATCATGGAAAAAAGTCAATATTTCTGTTAATTTTTCGTTAGTTAACATTTCAAAAAAAAAAAATCTTTTTTTTCTGGTCTGATTTGTACAAAGCCATTGCATGCTCACAAATTCAAAAGTTTTTTCTTAGTGTTTAAGCCTTAAAATTCAGTTAAAAGACCCATACTTTTCCTCGCCAAATACTCTTGCCAACAAACAAAATGTGTTTAAACAAACCTAGACTAATTACTCCCTTCCCCCTTCTTTTCAAAGAGCTACGCATGATTAATTAGATTTTTATAAACTGTACGCAAACCAGTTGTACGCATCTGTCATACAACCCATAAAAATCCCTTCTCTTTTGTGCTACACCCCTGGTTCTGTGTCATTTGAGCTCAGTCCCATTAGAGCTAACTCATTAGAGGGTGTCATTTGCGCTCAAGCCTTAAAAAGGGTACCACATTTTAACTTTTATCTTTGTATGTAAAATTTGGCGATTTTAGTATGTGCACCATATGTTAATCAATCATTGTCACAGCGAGAATGACACTCGATATCTCTGATAACGTTAAAAGACTGCCGTGGGAAAAATGCTAATGACCATTCCCGCGTTTCAAACGATTGATAAAAGTAATAAGTAGAGTGAGTGAAATTTGCTTTAAAAATTTACTTTGAAGGAGCATGTTCATAATTTTCCTACACTGAAGAAATTTATAAAAATTATAATTTTGATGAACATAATACAAATTTAATCTATTAAAGTGAACTATATTTTTTAGTTTTAGGGGGATTTTATCTTTTTATGTCTTAAAGTTTAATTTTATGTAACAAATGGGGAAAAAAACATAAAAAGTGTTTTTTATTCAAATTTAAATGGATATCAATAATGTTTAGTTCTTTCAATATGTATGTATGTTTTTATGTGTATATATTCTACAAACGGATACTTGAAATGAGCTAATGTACTTTTTTACGTTAAAGTTGTTCAAATAAGTTATCTTTTTTTTTTCAAAATAATAAGCACTTCGGCTATAATAAGTTATAAGAATCATATTTAAAATTTTAAAAAACAGCTGCTGTTTAATTCTCAAGGGGAGAAAAGCATATTTTCAAATCGAAAGTGTTGATAATTACTGAAATTCCTTCAAATCTGAAATACATTACTTCATTTCCTAGCTCATTTACTGTCAAATTTAACTATACATAATCTAATGTACCACAAACGATATCTAAATGCAGCATCTACACGTATTACATTAAAGCGCTTGATTCTCAGATACAGCATTATGTTCTAAAGTTCTATTCGCAGGTAATAAAGTAGTAAATTTCTGTCTAATTTTCTTAAAAGCGGTAGCAGCAGGGATTTAATACCAATTTTAAATCTATACTAGATCTAAGCATGAAAGAAAGCTAGAAATTAAATATATTACTTTATATTTTATTCCTTCTTTTTTTATCCTTCTTTTTTCATCTCTGAATTTCTTGCCAAAAGTATAGATTCATGTAAATTTAACCTTTATTGTAACCGAAAGTGAAATTACAATAGCAAATGTTTGAATATTAAGGCGTAAGACAAGACTAATTTCATAGCTATGACAGAAAGGTTTCTGAAGTCACTTTTTTTTCTAAAAAGCATTGCACCGTTGCACTTAGGAATAAGTTTTTCTTTTTTAAATCCTGCTTCCAGACATACTTCCAATTACAAAATTTCATTAAAAAGGGTAGGCAATTGAGCAAAAATTTATATATATATATATATATATATATAAATTTTTGCT